>VWZO01012532.1:296553-529745 GCA_013396975.1 Bucco capensis
GGAGCTGGAATCTCAGGCAGGCTGAGGCACAGTCTCCCTTTTCCCACCGGAGGGCAGCAGCGCACACACCAAACAGCACGAATAGGCCTGCTGGTAAAAAACATCTCACCTCTTTAAACTGAGAGTGGCTTCTGGCACTACAAGTGGAAAAGAGTAAAAGAAAAGGGAAAAAGAAAGAAAAAAAACCTTCTGAAGTACTGATGCCAAAGATGCAATCTTTTATACCTGTGAATTACCAGTGAGGCAAAACATCTCCTCCGTATTGCATTTGTTTTTGAGAAAAAACCCAAAGGCAACAACAAACCTGCTTTCTTGAACTTCTTTTGGTTTTTCTAAGAGAAGAGAAACATTTCTGGTTTATTTCTCAGCATACAATATTTAGCTGAGAGAAAGAGTTTGAAAGTGAGCACAATTCACATACAAAGCCCAGACAAAACTAATAATCTTGAACAGCACAGAACTGGGTTTTCCATCCTAGGCCCAATGTCAGAAAAACTGTAGGTTTTAACCTTTTAGGAATTTTGGTCCTTATTTGAGTATGGATCAGGTTCATCTTACCATTAACTCTCACTTCCTTCTTTTTGCATAGCTGAGTCTATACACTCTCAGGGTAGGTGTTTGACACTAAGCTCCTCTTGATAGGAGAATTTCTGGTTTATAGAATCATAAAACTGATATGGTTGGAAAAGAAGAAAAATCAGTACTTGTTTGCCACAAGTATCTTACCTTTTTGAAGGCATTACTTGTGTTCCTGTAGCTATCCTTACATTTTCATTGGTTTCTAATACACATTTTGTATTAGCTGCAAACCTCTTTTCTAGTAAAATGGGAACAATGCAAATCCCACCTCTTCAAAACTACTCTCAAATTCACAGCTTCTAGAGCTGATGTGTTGGTTTAGTCTCCTCTAGTATTTACTTCTTCAGAGATCATGATTGCTTATCTATATCTTCAGTAGTTCTCGCTCTAAAAAGAAAAGTTGTACTAAGACTGATCCCTTGTGATGCACAAGCTGCTGCTCTGTGAAGAACAGCCAAGGAGAATGGCAACATTATGTACCATTGTGGTTAACCACAGCCTTATTGCTCCATTTTCTTACCCTGCTGGTCATGAATGTAGCAGATCACACTGGCTTTCTTTAAATATCCATGATGAGCTTCTTCTGACTTATGAAGACATCTGCAATGAGGATGCCTTCACGTTTTGAGGCAACCATCTGGAACCCCTCTGTAGTCCATGGGAAGAAGCAAGCACATCCGTGTCAAGTTCATCTCTTTATAAAGCAAATGATTCATGAGTTGGGTGAATCATACTGCAAATTACCTTTTTTTTTGACTCTATGACTATAAGACCCTCAAGTTACCACTTCACACAATGTAGCTATCCAAATATAGCTCCTAATCTCACTCTTGATTACTGCAGCAGCTGGAAACCACAAAAGGGAGCATGCCATTTCATTACACAGCTTGCTATACAGGAAGGGAACAGGATTATTGCTGAATTTTTACTTATTGCATCAAGAAAAGAGAAGGCTAGAAATGGAAAAAGAAAGACTGTTATATACCAATATCAGACTTGTGTATTGCTGGATTATGCTCAAGTGCAGAGGGAGGAGTGTGATTTAATCAGAATTAATGGGTTAAATCAAACTACTTGGAGATTAAATGGGTTGAGACAAGCTTTGCAGGAAGGAATTCAACAGCAGTTTGCAAAATGAGCAACAATGGCACATAAAAACAAATGAAAGAGGGCAGTGTTTACAGCACCATTTGTAATTTGGCATGGTCTCTTTTTCCCCATTATGTAAGACTTTTTCAGAAGAGATTTATTGAGCAATATTTGCTAATAAACTGGGTAAGCAAAGTAGCCAAAGAACTTATAATGGAAGTAGCCAAAGAAATTGTAATGGAAGTGGGATGTATTGAACTGGAATATATCAGTAGTTCTGTTAGGAATGTAAGTGTATTCATAGATTATTTCTGATCCTGCATGTTGTTAGTGAACAGAAGGCTGGAGAAAACTCCCAAATGTGTATTTTTTTAATATATATATATACACACACAAGCACACAATATGCATATACACACATATACTGACCTTTAAAGAATCAAGTGGGAAAATAAGTAGATTCTGTATTGAAAATTATCAAAGACTCTGAATGTATTTCTTAAGAGGTTGATGAGGCTTATGGAAATCAAAGACCTATAGAGGAAAAGCAGTACAATTTTACAGAGTGCCTCCTGTCTTCCAGCATCCTCCTGTCTTACCTCTGGTTTTAGAATGCAATTCAAGCAAGCAGCTTGTGAGATCTTTCCTCCTGAGGGCCTCAGAGAGTAGCTCTTAGGTGTCTCCTTGTGCCCTTACCCACAGGGATACCTGTTCTGCTTCTCTCCAAGGAAAAGGTGATGGTCTTTATGATATCATATAATTTATGCTGTTTGTATGCTATCATATAGAACAAGCCATGTTAGTTCAAGATCATAGGCCATGCTTTGGACAAATTATTTCCAGTCCTGTCAGTTTTCCTGTTTTTTCCATTTTGCAAAGTCTTAGCAATTGCAAAATATCTCTGAAGAGGTATATATGATTATTTTTGTATCTTACTTCCAAAAACACACACCCATGGCTCAAGTCACCTGCTTTGTCTTCTAGACTAATACCAGTGCTCTGCCACAATCCTTTGGGTGACATGAGCTCTCAGAACAGGGCCCCCTGCTATCACCTTACCCATTATAAAGTTAGTGTCAATTAGGAGGCCTCACTGCCATCCAGGCTTTCTGCTGCTCTGCACATACACTTGCACAGAAAAGTTTTGTCTCTCTCAACTCCACAGCCCAAGAAATGGAGAGAGTGGGTGGAGGAATGGAGACAATGTCATTTTCATATTGTACTGAGCGAAATTCATGACAAAAATAAGGTACAACCTGTCCAGGACAGTACAAGGCAGAGCCTTAAACTTGTAGCCTCAGGGAAGAACACTTTCCTCTTACTATCTGTCTTGTGTAATGAGATCAATATCATAATGCTTTCTATATAAAACCTAAAGTGCTGACACATTAACATAATTTTCACAGCCTTTCAAGAGGGTTTATGAACTGCTATTAGAGTTGTGCCACATCAATTATTGAAGAACAGCTAGAATCAGATGCAGGTACACATAATATGAAGAGCTGGAAGGAGATCTGTTTAAGGGGAAGGTGAACAAAACTGCACAAGATTAACTCAAGATCTTGATTTCAGTAGGTTTTTGTGCTTGTGCAAAGTTATATAATTGTTTTCAGGTCTGACTCCTAATATTCCCATCTCAGTACACACAGCCAGCAATGACTATTGAAGCACCATTATTTAGATCTTGATTTGGATGGAGAAAGACTCTACCTGCACTGATTTTGAAATGGGCTAAGTGCAATTATTGTGCTAACAAGTCTTTTACAGGTTGTTTGCACTCATAAACTAGTAATCTCTATTAACGAAAGCCCAGAGGATGACACAGTTTCATTCCACAACCTGGTCACAAAAGGAGGAAGTGGTGACCTGACCTTATTCTATGTAATAGCTTAGTGTGCTTGTTGAAGAAGTAGGACACCTGGAGTTCAGTACTCTCGTGAGCTTGGGAGGGGAATCAGATGTGCACCTAATCACGTCTGCTCTGCAGAGAAAGGGAAAGACAGTCCCTCACAGCTGAAGGAAGGATTTAGCTGTGGATGTGAGAACAGAAGTTGGGATGCTGAAACTCACTCTTCTTAGACAGTGGTTTAGAAAAGTGCTGAAGTCCTGGTTGATGGTTCCCAGTTTTATGGTAATGCCTATGGGCAAGCTTAATGTTAACTGCTGACTGCTGTAAACTCTACTGTGCTGTGTCTACCTATGTCTATTGCTTTGTTGTGGTAATGTTGAGCCTCTCTCAGGAGCAGGTGGTGAGGTCTTACCACACTACCATACTTCCAGTATGATTTGCTTCATTTTTCAACATTAGAATCAAAACATTTCCTACAATTGATTCATTCAACCAAAGTAAAATTCAGGGAAATGTTTATTTCAAGGAGATTCACAGACCTCTCAATCTCTATATGCTTGAGCTGGTACAACTACCACTGGCTAACAGCTGAACTAAACAAAATAAACAAAGAGAACATGTTTACATTGTATATATCAGACACAACTCATGTGGTAGTGGAAAAATTTGTTTATCACTGGGAAACATAATTTCTTAACTAAATTGCACTTGTGATGGGTTTTGTTTCCTTCAAAAACCGATCTTCTTGTCTTTGGATACTGAAACATCAGAGAAAGAATATTTCCCAGTAAAATCTGTTTTGTGTGGATTTAAGAAACCTTGACACTGTAACTGATTTTTCATTGTTTTGTTTAACATAGGCACCTGCAGATTCACACTTGGACACAGACTCATTGAATCAGTTAGGTTGGACTCACAATCATCAAGTCCAACCATTAACCTAGCGCTGCCAAGTCCACCACTAAACCATATCAGTAAGTGCCATATATACATGTCTTTTAAATAGCTGCAGGGATGGTGACTGAACAGGCTACCTTCATTGCATTAAAATTCTCTCCAATGGCCGTCAGTTTACCAAGGTTTAATTATAGTTTCACAATCCTCTAACAGCAATGTTTAGCTAGAAACTGTGGCATAAGTTCTCTCTCAGGGTGAATGAAGTCAATAACCATTTTGCAACTTTGTTTACAAATGATCATGCTCCATGTTATTCTTCATAATGTGATTGAAAAAAACACCCAACACCAAATAAAATATGATGCTAGATTGCTCCTAGATGTTTCAGCATAGAACTACCACCTGTCTATTCTAACTTCTAGTTATTTCAACAATGTGAAGTTCAATCTTTTTAAGCCTGTCAGCTGAAAGCATACTGGTAATTGGCAATGTGTGTTGTTAGAAAGCCTTGGGTTATTTTCTCAGTATACAAATTTCTCTGGAAAAGAAAAACTTCAGGACATTTTCATGGAAAAAGAAAAACTATAATCTTCCTGCTTTGTCTGAGGGGTGTTCCTGATTTTTTGAGTGACATAGACTCTCTTTCACATGTTTTTAAGAAGTAGTCTGTTCCTACCAGGAGATGGTGTGCTTCCACCGCATCATGCCACAGCCAGCCTGAGCAAGGGATTGAGTTTACCATCTAAAATCATCTCTCCTGATAACATAAGCAATAGTTATGATGAAATTAAGTGGGGTTTGTAGTGAAAAAAAATCATTTGTGCTTAGTGAACGCACACATGACAGTATTTTCAGGTGTATTTTGCATCTGCTTCCAATGAATTTGTTTATCAAAAGAAGCTTGCAAATAATATTAAAATAATTATTAAATTTTTATTAGGAGAATATAATCCCTTTCACTGAAAAAAAAAAATCAAGATTTAAAATAGTTCTTTACCACTGGAGCTGGAGAGGATCTGCTGATGGAGAAGCATCTCTCCCACTGCACCATGTTGCTGGACATGAAATCATGCCACCTGTCAAAATAAGTTGCCCTTCTTTTGAAGGCATAAAAAAAATACAGAAAAGGAATCCTAAAAAAACCATTATATTTGTTTTTCTTTGTGCAATGAGGCCCATCTGCACCCTGGTGTTTTTAAAGCTGAGCACTTCAGCTATTCTCCATTTACTTGAACACTCCATCTCCTCATGGTTGTGTTAGTCCCACTCCTCCCACACAGACCCTCTGTCCCTGCAGCAACTACCAGCAGGGCTCAACCATTTTAACCAAATTTGAAAAGCTTGATGCCTTAGTGATACCAAGACATGTGACACAGTGGATCAAACTGCACTACTGTAACACTGTTTAGACTATGTGGGAATGTAGGATTTTGAGATCTATCCAAGATCTATCTGGATTTGTGAGCAGTCAGATACTCTCTGGAGTCCACAATGTCATCTTGCTTTTACTAAGAACACTGGGGGTTTAGCTTTCCATTAAAAGGGAATTGGTTCCTCCTCTGTTTCTGTAGAGCATTATTGGTTGCAATGCTATATCATTATTGCACTAAACCAACGTTGTCACATATACAATTAAAGCAGAAATAGTGTTTGTATCACTACTAGGCTGGAGATGAGAGACTTCTGCCGGCAGCTTTGTGGCTAAGACATTCCAGCTCTGTACTGTGGAAAGTTTTCAGATCCTCCTCTAACCAGAGTTCATCTGTAAACACTACCTTAGAGTGGATTCAGCTCAAAGCCTAAACTGCCAGGATGCAACTACTTTCCCTACATTTCAAGGAAATGTCTTGTGGTTTCTTACTTGGGACATAATGTATAATTACAGGTGGGACTCTAGTGCTGTCTATTATTAAGTCCCTGTTTTGAGTTGTGTATCATGTTGCCAAATCTTAACCATTTAGGCTGAAATTTTCCATAGTGACTCTCTGCTCCACACCGAGTTTTATTTCCAAGAGGGATACAAGAGGAAAACCATTTGCCTGTCCAGGTTTACTTTGTGATTGGTAAATGCACTGAAATTGTGTGTGATGGGTTCCTACCTCAAATGCATTCTCCAGCCTCTCATAAGCATTGAATGAATGCTGAACTTTTACCTCCTATCTCCATTAAGAAGATCTTTCTTTTATACTGGTGTTTATTTGAAGCTTGCAGAAGCTGGATACACTTGGGGCTTCTACTGTCATGTAGAATTTGGTTAATCAAATAAAGATATAACAGAAGTTATATCTGAATGGAGGACTGCCTGGCATGCACATATCCACATGTTCTTTCCGTTTTCAAAAGAAGGTTAAAAATCTATGTGGAAAACATTTCTGAAAAAGTCTCACCACTCACTCTCACCCCAAATAAAATGGGAAGGATGTTCCGCTTCCCAGTCATGCAGAGAACAGGAGCCCATGCGAAAACTGTGAGTGGGGAAGAGTGGCTTCACTGAGAGTGGAGTGGGGCCTTTTTGGACAAAGAGTAAAGTCTAATAATCAGGGCAGGAAGCCCTAAGGGAGCTGAAGAAAGTAGTCAGAGAATAGGAATAGAGACAGTTGTGGCAGATGCAATTAAATACTGTGTACTAAAGTGCATTCACAAGACTGATTAAGGTTACATAACCTTCAGGTCTAGCATGTCCCATTTTCTTAGGTCCTTGACTTTGTAACTTTTAGTTTCTTCTAATGTAGTGTTTTGGGGATATATTTTAATTTATACACCTGAAAATAGGCCATCTTAATCTCTTGGGCTTTGTAGTACTGAACTGACCTCAAAAGCTTAGAAATTGTGGGTGGAAAATCTGGACTCTGTGATGAAGATGGTGCACATGGCAAACCATCAAACCTGGCAAGCTCTAGGTTTGCAGTGGAAACCAAACTCAAAGTCTGGGCAATTCCCAGTAATGGGAGGTGGTTTGTATTTGCCAGTTTCTACAGAAAAAGGGCTGTTTACTCACTTTACATTTATCACTTGTTACCAAAAACCTTAGAAGTAATCACAAGAGGTGAGGAAATAGTAATCCCTCTTTTTCATTCCATCAGTTAATGCTTTAATAACTGTTTTACATGGTTATCCTCTTTTTGAATATCTCTAGCCTAAGAAATGTTGAATTCCTAATTTTAAATTGAAGACTTCTAGCCCTCTACACTTTCTTTCTCCTCATTTCTTCCTTTGTTCCAAGTGAATAATACTGCATTAATCCATGTTTGTATGCTCTTTTTGAAATGATTTTAATAAGGGCAAGCACTTAAAGAGATGACTGTGGATCCACAAGGGTCCTCCAATTAAAAGTTTTGACTATAACCAGAAATATGACTAGTTGGATAAAAGTGCACCAAATCATTATGAATGCCAGCTAATGGTTAACCTATTGCAGTCAATTACATGTTACCCAGTATGAACCTGAAATAGTCCTTTCCACATAAATATTTGACTGCTGTAGCTGATCTTGAAATATTTTGTACATGCCTTTTCCAAAATATTCAGGCAGAGGTATAGCTAGCCTGACAGAATATCTTGAAATAGCAAATGAATGCTTCAACTTAAGTATTTTCTAAAGAGAAAAGCCTTCTCTCTTGAAAATATATTCCAAGGTGATGTATGGAATGTTTCCTTCTGTGCTATTTAATCAGCTTGTCGCCCATCAGTTGGTGTATCCCAAAGTGGTTTTGATTAACAGCAACCTTTATTCCCAGAGCATTTGCTGTATAGAGTATATGTTTCTCTGATATGATTAAAACCTCCACTGCCTTCACAGTGAGAATATATATAAAATCAACACAGCTTCTATATGCTGAAGATTGCCTGTTTCATTATAATATAATTCCTGTATATGATCAATGTAGTCATCTACCCATGTCAGCGGTATTGACACTCTGCTAAACAGTTTTCTCGTCCTGCAGTTTTCCTTTAAGAAGTCAAATCTCCCATATCATCTTTTCTGTTAATGGTACAGTTTCTATAAAGAAACCATGGGATAATAAGCTGCCTAGTATCATTTGGGATATGTTACAGTGGTGAGGCTTGCAAAGAAAGATTTGATTGCAGTTATTGGCGTATGCTTTTTGAAACTTCAAGAGCTATTCAGTGTACAAAAAAGATACAAGCACGTGTGAATGCTTACCTCTTGCTATTCTGAAGTTATATATGAAGGAAGCTAGTATTTGTGCCACTGTCACACTATTAGTGTTGCATTACTCTTTATGTATATCCCTTGCCTTATGCACTGTTAAAAGCATGGTGCACAACTACATTGTTTCTATACAGTATACTTTTGTAAGCTCTACTAGGGAGCAGCAGGTGACCTTGAACATAGCAAAAGGATTTCATTTGTTGACTTACAAGTCAATATAAAGCTTGTTGTCGAAGTGAAATTGAAATTATAAATGGGTGGCAATTGAAATTATCAGTTATTTACTCTTCCTGTTAGGTTTTCATTCCCCGCAATTTTATACCATTCAGTGGAAAGAAGCATGTTTGCCAAGTTAAAGTGCAAGCAGATTCAGGTGTTTTACAGACATGACTTTGCATTTAGAAACAACCACAGCTCAGCAATATAAAGTAACAAACAGAGATGGAACAACTAGCAGCAAGCATTATTGCACACAACACATCCTGATGATGAAGTACCAGCTCTTAAAGTCTCCATAGTCACTTACTCATGCATGAGTGTCCTGCAGATGTAAACATTCATGTGCATATTGAGAAAGCTCTAAGGCATTTGCAAAGTCTATCAGAATAAATCAAGCTTCCAGTTGTAATCTAGAACATTGTTTGAAATTAGAAGCAATGACATGATGCAAACGAAGCTTTATACTGTGGGAAGATGTTCCAGTCTTTAAAATATTCTTGCCAAAAGGCTGAGAGATTAAAATCATAAAAAGTCTTTATAAAAGCAATATTTATGTGCCAGTAGGTGGAAGTAGACATTTAGCAAGCTTTTTCTCTTCTCCCCTGCAATGCAGCTGGTAATGTCAAAGGAGTAACAATGAGGAAGTTTATGGCAGTCCTTCTCCAAAGCCTTCCCGAATCAGAGGGGTTTTGCCATAAACTTTGAATGTGCTGTTTCTGTATGTAAATGAAAGGCTTTCAAAGCAGAAATTAGAATAAAGAAAACCATCTCCTCACAGGCTAGAAATCCACATTTTGTTTTATGCAGGGAGTTTTGAGTCCTATCTCATAAAACAGAATATTTTCCTAAAGAAAGGTCTATCATGTTTATGTCCAACTGAGTACTCTGAGAGGCAGAAAATGCAAGTTTAGCTCTCCTTTGGGAAAGAGAACAAGTAGATTTATGTATGCAGCTAACTGGGTAAGTACTCTAGCTGTTTGACTATGGGAACAGGCTTCCTAGAGGGGTGGATGAAGCCCATACCTGTCAGTGTTTAGGAGGCATTTGGACATTGTCCTTAATAGCATGCTTTAACTTTTTGTCAGGCAGTTGGACTAGACAGTTGTTGCAGGTCCCTTCCAACTGAAACTACTGTATAGGTCTGTATTCTTCTCTTCTCTTCTCTTCTCTTCTCTTCTCTTCTCTTCTCTTCTCTTCTCTTCTCTTCTCTTCTCTTCTCTTCTCTTCTCTTCTCTCTTATATCAGATGGCCATCTAAGGGTCCTTTAGGAATCAGTAGAAAAACAGATGAATCACAAGAAGTAGACAAATATCTTGAAGTAGAATACAAACTATGTCACATGAAATATTCCCTGTGAATATCTATTAATTGTAGAAATAATTTCAAAATCCTAGGTCAGATGTAGACATTTACCTTGTAGATATCTATAGGTAGGAAAGACAGATCCCTCCCTAGTTCTGATGTTCTACAGAAACACAGGACTGATCTAGTCTCTCAATTGCTGGACCATTTGGATGTTTTTGGTATAGAGAATCAAAGTGTGGAGAGCACAAAGTAAGATGTTAGAAAAGGTGAAAATAAACTGGTAAGAGGAACAGACTAAGAACCTTGATTCAAAATACTGTAAAACCCATTAAAATCCTGTTTGACCTCATGTAGTTCTGGGACTGTTCCCACATAAGTTGACAGCTTTATTTCTGTTTCTACCTTTGCAGATTTTCAGAGACTATATTTTGTCGTTTTCTTTTTAATTCAGTCAGAAAAGAAGCTCTTTTAGATGCATTTTATTACCTCCTTTTTGGTAGAATAGTGTTTGATGTAAATTGAATATTCTATTTGATGTACACAACAACAAAAAAATTCTGTGACCTTATAATTAAAGAAGTTCATCACAAATAAGATATGCAAGACTTCCTTGAGTGTGAACAGGAGATGTGGGTTTTGTTTTTCCTTTCTATTAGAGCAGCCTTTAACAGGTTTTGTCCTGCAGAATTTCTAGAGCTTATGAGTAATTCAGCAACTTAATCCTCAAGGCCTTTAAGAATGTTTAAATTGCCCCACTTATTTTTTCAGCCTCAGCAAAAGATTGCTGCTTTTTTTCTTGTACAATTAGAACTTACTAGTGAAACTGTGTGTCAATTGAGTTCCAACATAATTTCATAGTAAATCAAAGTCATCAAGAAAAGCAATTCCAACTTTGATTGTGCTATCCTGCTTCCATGCTTCATTAGCTACAGCACCAATATTGAGAGAAAATGTGCGTGTAGCACAGATGTGGGGACAAATGGAACTTAGATTTAGGTTGCAAATCTCAGAATCACTTGAAACTTCACATTTAGAATTTCAGGAATGGGGCAAACCATGCCCTTGCAAGCTGTCATATCTTAGCAGTTCATGCTCAGTCATCCTGTACCATGAGGAGCTGACTCCATCCTTTCGGTATTACGTATTTTGAATTGCTGGTAAGGAAAAGAAGATCAAAGTATATAAACCTTTCATTTATGATACAAAACATTCCTGACAGGACCCTGCAATAACGTAAAATATGTTGGTAAATTTCCTGCTGTCACTACTATACATTTCCTGAAACTCTGTAGCTGCTTTTTCTGTGGACTCCAGACAGTAAATGAGTGAAACCTCTGTTAATACAGAGTACTCTATGTAGTAATGCTTTTTTCTTCTTTTCATCCTGCCCATGTCATTTCAGGAACACAATTTCTCTGGTTTACATCCTTACAAACTATCTGTGCTTTTATATTCATCTGAACTCCTTAGAAACCTAAGCCAGAATCCAAAAGCTTTCAGTGCTGCTCAGGCAATATATGTGCAGAGTAGCACTACAATTAAGTCCTTGACACTGCATTGGGTAGGGCAGCTAAGACAGTCCAGCCCTTGTGGATCTCAGTAGGCATTACTGCCCATTTCATTTAAGAGTAAATAAATTCTACAAAAGTCTCTTGCTTTTATTGGAAAATGCTGACTGGTTTTATAGACGAATGCCAGACTAGCCTGAACTTTAGTTTTCTTTGAAGTTTGTTTTCTTGAATATTGTTTGAGTCTAGGAAATCTTTCCTATTTCATGGGGTATCCTGACTCAGCTTGTGTTGCACATATAGGGTTTCACACAATCTTACTGAATATTCTTTATGACACTTTTCAGGAGACACTGTGAGTTATTATTATTAACTTCAGCTAAATGCTAGACATTTTTAATTGCTCTTTGTCCTTAGTTCAGGCAGCTTCTGCAAGATCTTTCCCCACATACCTATTGGTGTTTAAATGATGTAATAAGTAAAGCTTTAAAATTAGATTTGCGGGGAGGTTAAAAAAGCTTTTTTCTTGTCTCCTATTCCTCTTTGAGGTGCTGGAAACTCACCTGCTATTAAAAAAACTTCTAGCTTTCTTTTTTTTCTGGAGCTATGTACCCAACACAGGATGCTCCAGTGCCCAGTACAGTCAGGACTATGAGCTACACCCTAGCTAACTCCTATGCTTCAAGCATATTGGAGAAATTCTTTTCCTTTTCCTGCTCAGATACATAAACAATGAGTACAATAGATGTGGCAAAGCTCTAACTCACTTTAATCTTTCAATTTCTTGAAAAGCTCTGGATAATCTAGAAAGTAGACTATCCCTAAGGTCAATTTGAAAATATTTTTCCCCATCACCTTTTTTCCAGAGGTATGACAACAGCAAATATATGAGAGGTACAAGAGCATCCACAAAAGAACCATTGGCAGAGAAGAGAATTCCATGTGGAGAAATTCCCTTTTGAAGGATTTCCCACTAAAGTGAAAATTTGTCTTCAGATAAATTAAATTGAGTCTAGCTGTTTATTTCTTAATACACTGTGGAATGTGAGTCATTGGCAGTTTCAGTTGAGTTCAGATGAATAAAGATAAATTGACTGAAATAGACCAGAATTCCTTGAATAAATAAATATGGGTTGTATGTTGCATCTGTTAGAATAAATAAAATCTTGTATCTAATTTCAGCAAAAAAGAGTTCTAATCAAGGAATGCCTCTCTCCAGTATATGTTACAAAGCATATTTAGCTACTTCAAATTTTATTTGTTATTTACAAGAAAATAGAAGTATTTTGTTTGTAGTGGGAATCTGTATAGACTCCTGACTGGGCCATGGACCAGGAAATAATAATGTAGGTGTAACATTCTTAACTTCTGAAGCTTTTGGGGCTCTTAGAATGGGTATACAAAGCTCCTATTATTAAGCAAATATAATAGAGGACTTGTCTGGAATGCAGTATTGTAGCAGAGCCTGGTTTAATATGACCACTGTGACATTCTCATGAAGAGCAAAGAATAAGTAAACCCAACACAATACTCTAGCTGATATCTGTAGCTTCACCCCAAAGGGACAAATCACTGAAGACTGTTTTTGAAAAACTGTAGAATCATGTGTCAAAAAGCTTACTAAAGTGTGACAATGCATCAGGAAACACACACTTTTTGGGGTGCGAAAAGTGAATTATAGCAACATATATATTAGAATGCACTCAGCTCAAACTGTCAAATCAAGGAGCTAGGATCTGGAGGCAAGCTGGGATATTACAGTCAAATATAATTCTGAATTGCAAGTTATGTTCACATAAGTAGAATAAAATTATTTGAACTACAGCATCATGGCTAGGCTTCGTGAACAAAGATCCGGGTATTATTTGAACTATTTCTTGTTTAAAGGAATAATCTTTAATCTTCACTCACAGAAAGGGTGTTCTGTGGCATAGTGACCAATAATGGATGCAATTTTTCACTGATGTCCTTCATTTTTATTTTCAGAACATAGATTTAGTGAAGCATTAGGCTTCTTTGACAGAAGTTTGGTTTATTAAGTGAATGCTTGAGAAAAACATCATAGCATCTAGAAATGTTTTAAAAGATTGATATTTTAAAAAAATAAATGAAGATTTTCCCTGAGACTTGGGATATGTTTGGCAAGGCCTTGCCTGGCAAAGGTTTAGAGGCAAAATCAGGCTATGGATATAGTGAAGAAGCATAAAGCAAAGGGGTTTAAAAACCTCTGTGATTTTTAAAACCAACACATATCTGGGGAAAAAGGATCTAATAAAGGAATTAAAAGAAAAATGATTACAGGGAAAGCTTGAAATATATGAGAGTTCATCTAATTTGTTTCCTCACACTGAATTTAGATGCCACTTCTTCATAGTAGATATAGCTTCAAATTTAGCTTTAAGCAACATATGGAAATTTAGAAGATCCTGAGAAAAATTGTATTGAGTATAACTCTTAGAAAACGGGTAAAAAAAAAAATCATTTGAATCATTTCCTCGAAGTTCAAGAAACCAAGTTTTGCAGTGATGTACATCACAAAATACTATTGCATGTTTCAGTCTTTTTCATGTTGATATATGGAAATTAATTTTGCAAAACAGTTTTAGGTTAATAGCAATTAAACACAGAACTTCTGCAAAGACAATCTTAGAAGTAAATCTTTCCTGTAATTCTGGCACGTTGTAAACAGAAATGTTTTGTGCAGCTTCTACCACATGTCTCTGTCAAGCTGGACTGTGAAAAGCAGCACAGGGAGGTATGTTATCACAGCACTATCAGTGAAGCAAAGCTAAAAAGGTTTGTGCAGACCCAAACATGCTGATAAACCAACATTAACAACCTGTCGCTGAACTACAGGGAAGAAACCTACAGACAGATGCAAAGTATTTACCAGAGGAGCTTTCAAAGACCTTAACTGTCAATGTATGAGATAAGCTTGATTAAATTATTAGCACAAATGTAACAGAGAAACTTTATCTAAATCTTACATTAATAAAGATAAACACAGTCATGATTTATGTCTAAGATCAGATTCCTCCAGCTGCTGATACAAATCCTTACATGCACCCTAAAGGCAAACTGCCAGATAAGGTAACAGCAGAAACAGATTCTCATATTTACTATGATTTAGGCAGTGCTTTAAAGCAAGCTGATGCACTGCAGCTCAAGAAACAACAAAGTTTATACATTCTTTTAGAATTACTACATTTGTTGCATTACTGCATTTGTTGTAGCTCTTTTGTTCTACCTGTTTCCTTCTTGCACCGTCCAGATCTTTCATTTTAAGGAGTTTAGAAGGTCTTACCTTCTGGGGATTGATTAAAAAAAATGGATGTTTATCCTTTTACATGTTTTAGGAATCTAGACATTATGTAGCAATTATTATTAAAGGAGACATTAAGATGCACCAAGAAGCAATATCTGCAATTCTCCTGTCATATTGTCATAAGTATGAGGCAGCTAATCCTTTTTTACTAAACAAAGTTCTGGTGAGATTATGGGACTAAATATCTGGTTGTGGAGTTGGTGAGAGGCAAGTGGCATTCCAGCTCAGGTGTTTCAGGGGCATCCCAAGCACCCTGGGTGACTTGCAGAGACAGAAAAAGCCTTTTACCTTGCACTGAAGCTTGCTGATACGTAGAAGCTACCACATGTGGCTATCACTGCAAAATGCTTCCAGGTTCTGCAGTGCTTTTGGAAACTCTGAGAAGACTCCTTCTTCCTCCCTCTCCCACATATTTCTCCTCTTATTCTTTGAGTTTTGATTTATGCAGCAGTCCTCAATTTTGCTATTGAGAAAAATTTTCCTCTTCTATTTCCCTGAAGTTTGTGCCAACATGAACTAGATATTTTATGTATTATGGGTGCATCTTAATGTCAAAGATGATAAGGCTCTGGAAACTGGTCCTAACATGAATTCTGTGAAGACTCATCTTTCAATTCCGATCTATGAGACTGAGACCAAAGTCTTTGTCTGATCTCAATTTTGTTGTTTTTTTTCTGTTAATTTTCAAAAAGAGAACAAATAATAGCTGCAGACTTAGCTTACGTGCAATAGCATTCGGTATGTTTTTATCTACTGTCACAAAATCTCTCCTATTCATTATTTAGCAACACAAGTTGGGTGAACTGTAATCAGAAAGTGTATCTGCATTTCAACAGGACAAAAAAATGCCAGTGTTTGAATTTTGGGATGAAATTTTTTGTAGAGTTCAGCGTTAGATTCAAAACCTAATTTCAAGATGCTACACTTAGAGGAAACTTCATCCAAGTGAGCTGTGTAAGCTCCATTGTAGTCAACAGATATATAGTCAGCAAATCAGAGCAAATTGAGAGAGTTATTCAAGTGACCATGCATTTAGAGTGATCTAAATGGCTTGCTAAACTTAACTGACTGTAATGGACACCTATATACCCCATCTGCACTGTACATACATAGATTTAGATATTTGGTCAGGAAGCCAATCCTAAACTGCACCTTCTGGAATTTCAGTGGGAAGATTACTGAATTGTACCAAGCTAATGAGAACAGCAGCTGCTCCTGCTTTTGTATTAAGCCAGGCACAGGCACAGGATAAAGTATCTGTCTATCTGCATCAGCTTCTCACCCATAGAATTGACAGTGGCAGGAATTTCTGGCAGGACTATTCAGAGCCCTGCAGCTCTGTGTGGTTCAGCAAATACTATCTACAAATTTGTCTCCCATCTCTCCTAGAAGATGGTAGACTGGATTTCTATTACTTATCGAATGGGGAACTTTGTGCTACTACCTAGGTAGGATTACCTGTCACTGACTATTCTGTCACTCTGTGAAAAAATTTGACTTTGATTAGTTTATTTGGATGTGCTACAGATGGCTTGAAAAAGCCCTGAGGTTCTCAGGCCCACAGGAAGGTGCTAACTAACAACAAACTTCGGCTAAACAAGAACTGTGAGAAATCTATGCTACCAGAGCTCCATTCCTATTCCTAACTATGCAACAGCTAAAAGTTTGGGAATACTTTGTAGTCTGGTTTTGATGGATATAGCCAAATTTTTCATCAGGTATCCTCCACAGGCAGGTACAGTCTCCCTAAACTCTGACTAGTCTGACTAACAATGCTGCATTTTAGAAATTATTGCCCTACAAATTATGGATTAGTTCTGGTGCATTTTGCTGTAAAACCCTTTAGGATCAGAGCGTAAGTCACCGGTTTTGTGGAGTCAAGCAACTTCAGCCATAGTTTGCTTCTAGATAATAATTATTTTCAGACAAGCAGTTCAGCAAAGGGAGAAAAGCTATGCTAAGGAGTACAAACCAGTTACAGCTAGATGTTAGCCAGGTCAAAGCAACCACTGGCTGGAATTGGGCTGTGAGGTGCAACTTGACTTTGCTTAAGATCTCAAGTTTGGAAAGTATTTATGTCTATATTAGACTTTATGAAGGAAATTAAGAATAAAAATAATAAAGATACTGAATTTTCAGCCCTTCAAACAATATGCTTGTCAAAACCTCCCCTAGCCCTTGACAGGCTGGTCAGAAGATTGGTTTGAGTTCAGTGAAAACCTGTTTGTGCTCTTTCCAACACTTTGTCAAAAGGAGTATGTTTCCACAGGATGACCCACTTCCTATGAGCTGGTGTTTTCTGTGGGTAGAAGAGTCATAATGAGACCTCTGAGCAGGTGGAGTCAGCATTATGTTAGTTAGCTACTGGCAGACTGATGGTGCCTCTAAAAGAGCAGGTTAGTTCAGCAGGTTGGCAGAGCAACAGAGAGGACCAAGGTCATTGACAGGGGAATTCCAGCTTCTCCAAATGCTTCCCCATTATGGCAAGAAGTCATTAGGGCAGGGCTGAGGGAAAAATTAAGAGTTTGGAGTAGTGATCTTTGTGCACTGTAACCTTCAAGTGCTATGGAAAGAACCATAAAGGCTTTGGTTCAGCAGTGCTATAGAGTAGCCCAGAAAAAGTCTGTGGGAGGTAGTGATAAGATCTCTTTTATGTTTTTCAGAACATTTCCTAAATATGTATTTAGAAAAAGCACACATTGATGATAAACAATCCCACTCTACTGTACAAGAAGAGGAGGAAGGTGAGGTAAGAACAGTTTGACTGCAGTGTTTGCTAGCACTGGCACAGAAAGCTGTGCTGTCAGGACAGAGGGGAGAGGACTAGAGTAGATGAGGACATAGCCTCCCACTACAAATTTAGGCAACTCTGACAAATATTTAACTCATCAGCAAAGACACTTGCTGATGCAGACTTGCTGTTTCCATGACAAAGCAAATTTTTTTTATAAGAAACTAGTTATTGTAATAAATTAATCCCTGTTTTCTGCCACCCCTCATCTCCTGACTGAATCTCATTTTGCTAACTAATTTTGCTTTATTTTTGCTACAGCAACATGCATTGCAGAGAAAGGCATATTGCTGCAGAACTGCCAGTATAACTTTCCTCATGAAAATCTGATTTGGGAGGCAGCTAATCTCAAGAGAACATGGTTTAATTTATACATCAATTAACAGTGTAAATTAATGCTTTACAGTTCATTCTCTCTCCAAAGATTTCAAGTGCCAGTGGAGGTTTTTATTCTGAACAAAGATGAAAGACTTCAGAGCAGAGCAGATGAGACAAGCACAAGAAAAAAAGAAAAAAGAAAAAGGCATGCAAAATGCCTTGAGTGCAATTTGCTGTAGCTGGTGTGGATTCCCTCATGAGCTGTCCCATGCCACATAGCTGGCAGACCAGGACAGAGGTGGCTAGAAAACAGGGTTCTATTCAATTAAAATTTTCAGATTTCAAAATCTGGTTGAAAAGCCAAATAGTTTCAACAAGCCTGAAATTCCAGTTTGACTAGTTCAGGCCCTTATGTCTGATTTTTGGACCTAGAACAGAAAATCTAAGGATGCATCTTTTTTAATGGCTTAGTTCAGACACAGGATTTTGAAGCATATCTCCCAATTAGACCCACTTACTGCTCTTTGAGTCACATCACAGAGCTCCAAGACAGAACACAAAAACTGAATTCCTCTTGGAAAATATTTTTTTGAAGTGAAATCAAAAGATGCATTCTTAACATGAGCCAAACAGTAATGAATGCTTAATCCCAAAGACTGAACTAATACTACTGTGAAGTAAATGCTGGAATATGGACTTCATTATTGTTTGATTTTACATGTTTTCTCCTACTGTGCTACAAAACTTCTTATTGTTCACTAAGCCTAATATTGGCCACTGACTGTTTTTCCATGCATTAGTGTTTCCTGAGGCCTGATTTTCTGTATGATCTTTGATGCCAGATCACACAGGAAGGCTTTCTGTATGACATCTAGCAAAAAAAAGTAGTTCCTAAAATGAGCACTTACTTACAACAATGTGCTGTGAAGGAAGCTATGTAGCAATTAATTAAATACCTTTAAAACTTCAAGTTTCTTTTAAACATTCAAGTAAGGCTACAATACAGCACCTGCTTTGGCTTGCCATCTAACAGTGACTTGCATTTCCACCAAATACATGTTTCTCCCAATACATGATCTCATCAAGTAGGCAGTGCAGATGGAAAGAATATAGGATGACAAATGGCTCCTTTTGTTCTATGTTGTCCTTCCTTTGTCACACTCTTGGAGCTTGTTACGTACTCCTTCTACACCTTATAGCACAAGAAGATGATGTAGCACTTGATCAGCATGGATAAAATCCAGCATAATGATGAATTTTGACCAGCAAAATCATCAGTCACTACTTTTCTTAGGCATGATAATAAAATGTATGCAGGGCTGCAGTTTCGGGGTACACAGGAAGCATTAAGGTTATAAGGTAAGTTCCCAGATATTTTCTCCTTGACCCCTTCCAAGATCATCAAACTATGATCTAACATTACTATGATAAGAACAAGCAAGCTTGAAAAAAATTAACTTACCGGTTTCCCACAAAGAAGACCTTGTTTACATTGTAAGAATTACAATTTATTTATGGCAACTCCTTGCCTAGATACTTCCTTTATAGTTTTAAATATGTGTGTGAAGAGAGATTGGGACAAATGATGCCAGATGATTCCATGGGGAATGATTTGTGTTGATACATATGAAGTGAGCTCCACATAAGAAACAAAATCAACTCTTAGATTTTAAATTGGAACAGATCATCATGTTAATTTTTGCCCTTATTTTCCTCTGCATGAAGATGATAAAGACTTAGTGAGTCTGCCAGGAAAAATGAGCCCTAGATTTTTCCTACTCAATGCACATTGTCTCTGAAATACTGTATCACACTTGATATTGGATTTGCAATGCTGAACAAAATTTGCTAGAAATTGCATAGTTCCCTTATTAGTTTTATGATAGTGTCATTTTACCCACAATGTTCCACTTTCCTGGACTGATTTGATGTGTGCATTTATGGAAGACTGAACCTTCAGGTATTTGTTTTACCTGAAGAAGAAATCATCTGTTTGTCTTGAACTACCATGTCAGTGTGCATTTACATGATTTTTTTTTTAAATCAGTTTATTTAGTGTGAAAATCTCATATGTACCTGAGAAACTAAGAACAGATCTCTGCATCTAAGATCTAATCATAATTGGAAATCAAGAACAAATACAAAATATCCTGCTGCTATAGGAGCATTTTACATGTACTCTTTAAAGGAAGAGAGGTTGACATAACTGTCCTCTTCGTCCTTGTGTATCTTGAACCTGTTGCTAAAATACTTTCATTAAACTTTTCATTTTATTTCATTTACAAACCTGAAAATGAATTATAAAGGCAGGAAAGTGTCATTATTCCTGTTTAAATGAAAATACAAAACTCGGAAGGAAGGACTCTCTTCATATAGTATGGCTAGATAAGACATCTTTAGAGATTTAGATAACTAGATAATGATTGAAGTTTGGGCAACAAGTAATGTTCTTTCACAAAGATTTCTTTTTTGTTAAACTATTTCCAACAAGTAAAGAAATGGGAACAGAGTAAAACTAATTTCATCATAATCTCATGGGAGATTAATGGTAGACCTGTGGAGGAAGAGACCAGATCAACATTTTAGCCCCATTGTAGTGAAAAGAAACATTATTTTCTTTGGCTAGAGCATCATGCCAAGTCTTCTCATGCCTGCTTCCTAGAACTTCTCGTGTTGTCTCTCAGAGTTAAGTATTATTGTAACTGTGTGGATCAGTATCAAAAGACAATTTCACTGCACTTCATGGACTGTGAATCACTTTTTGGGCACTTTCCTTTTCTTTTTCTCCTTTTCTTGTTTCCTTTCCACTCTTTTCTTATCAGATGCACATATATGTTTGGTCAGGGAGTGCAAAAGGATCTCAATAGAAAATGAATCAATACTATCTCAAAGCTCACGTTATCACTTGTTTGTCTGAAACCTACAGAATAAAAAAATAATAGCTTTCATTAAACTGAATAATAGCTTGCTGGTTAATACACTTCTAAATGAATTGTGGTCCCAAGCAACATTGGCATCCTCCACATTTTGCTATTTACACATATCTGCCTGCCTGCTGAAGGGATGTGGGAGGGTGACAAATGTGCAGGAAAGCCTTTCATTTAGAATTGCCTTATTTAAATGGGGTGGATTAATTTTCTGTACTGCTGAGAAGCAGGTTAATAGGTCCTCCTACTTAAATCCAAGAACAAAGTGAGTGTTGCAGGCAAATACATTGCAAAGACTAGCTCATTTACTTCATGAGGAACCATTATCTATTTTTTTTTTAATTTTCACTGATTGTCAGCTATGTTCAGCTACATACTTCCAGTAGAAAACACACAGCTGAGCTACCCTAGCAATAGGAAGGCTTTCTCTAGAATGTTTTGTTACCATATAAGTACTCTTTCTTCTAGCTTGAGCATCACTGGTTGTCTTTTTTCTGTTTGAGAATATCAGCCATAGCAGAAATACTTCAGTATTGCTTGTATATATTTATTTTTTTTGTGTGTAGTTTAAACAAACAGCTGTTGTTTGAAAATCAATCAGTTATGACAAAGCTACAGGAATCCTATGATTACAGCTCAGGAAGAATTTCTTCCCTGCAATAAACTAAGGCATGACCAGTAAAGCAATCCCAGTGTGACAGTTCAGATGACATGTAGGGCTAAGTACTATGATGGATTAGTTGGCAACTTTACCAAAGGAAATCTCCAAATTATTTTTTAAATGTAGACACTCTGGAGAAAATGCTGGTGTTTGAGCAAGTAGAAAATTTTAATACTTTAGGAAAAATTTCTTTACAGAAAGAGTTGTTAGGCATTGGCACAGGCTGCACAGCGAAGTGGTGGAGTCACCATCCCTGGAGATGTTAAAAAAGCATATAGATGTGGCACTTAAGGACATGGTTTAGTGGCATGGTGGTGAGAGGTTGACTGTTGGACTTAGAGGTATCTTCCAGCCTTGATGATTCTGTGAAAGAAAGTCCTAGATCCATAGCTGTCTATCATCCTTCCTCTCATAGTTAGTAGCAAGGATTTCACTGAATTCCAGCATGGATCCCTCTCTGAGTAGGTGTTGGCTAGGGTAAACCCACCATAGATATAGACAATTCTTCCCTAGTACACATATTCATATATGGTTTACTGTACTTTGAAAACAAATAAAAAACTACCCTAATAAGTTGCTTACATTTATTTAATCACTTGCACATTTTCAAGCATATTGACAGATTTTGGCATTAGATCATGTAGTGGTTCTTCACCGTGCCTGTCCCTCTGGCAAACCCTTTGCACAGCTTTTGAGCTGACACACCACACTGGTGGAGAAAGAAAAATGTGCCTAGAGAGGTAGAGCAGACAGCACTTGAGAGCAGGGGAGCACAACGCCTCACACTGATGCCTGCTGAGGGCAGTTTGCAAAGGCTTGGTGTGAAAACATGATCACACCTACTGAAGATGTGAAATTTGTTGTCACACTTGAAAGAAAAAGTCACTGAAAATGAGAAATTCTTCAGTGAATGCATTTCCTGGGATTAAATTTGTATGCCTTTTCTGATTAAGGAGAGAAGCTGAAGTACAAGGGAGGTTACATTAACAATTCTCTGACCAGCCAGTGGTAGAACCATCAATAGTAAAGTTATTAGTAGCTCTGTCACTCTTTCTGTTAATGATAGGTCTTAATCTAGAGCTCCAGTGCTCTGATGATCAGTACATACACACTTTAAAAAAGAAAAATAGGTAAATTCATGTCATCAAAATATATTGCCTCTCTGACTTCCAGAAAATGCCTGACTGTTAGTTCCCTTTTCCTTAGTATCTCATTCGTTTTTCACAAGGCAAAAGTGTTGAACATTTTTTTTCAAACATTTATGTCTCCTTCTGTTTGCCTAGGGTTTTTTGAGTGTGGCAAAAGAATGAGAATGGCAAGCATGATTTTCTCCAGTATGCCAGTTACAAAGTTCAGCTTTATTTAATGTCTTTAAAAATTAAAATACAAAGGTAGGGGGGGAAGCAATTTTTTTTTGTAGTCCCAAATGGAAGATAGAAGCAGGCAGGGGAGGGGGGAAGGTGCTGCCCTGAGTAATAATTTGGCTTTATAAGTTGTACATCACTAAATGTGTTATGTGACATCTGCAGGATTTGAATAGTATCTTATCTTCACCCATTTTTAATACTTGAAAGATCTGTTGCAGATCAGGAGACAGGCATCCTGTTTGCAAGCTGACAAAGTCTGTCCTGCAGTCTGCTCCCCACTACGTGATCAGGTAACTTAAGAGCATTCTGAGGCACTTGGCAGCTGCACCATGTTTACAAATAAGGGCCTTGGTGGAGCTTATCTGCCTTATGCAGGATCTTTTTCTGTGACAGCCAAAGGCTTGATGCTGGTGAGATTGTTTGAATGATATCAATGCTCCTAATGCAGAATCTAATAGGTGAAAATGCGTATTAATGCAGCTTCTGGTGAGTTCTCCTATAAAGAGAGTTTCTGCCTTGTGTTTCAACTCTTGCAGGAATTTCAACTTAAGAATAAAAAGGTAGTATACTTATCCACTGGAAAGACATGAATTTGCATTTGTTTTCTGCTGTGCAAAGCCTAAATAAATTCAGATGATCTTAGCTGTAGTGGTAGCTGTGGGTAGCTCACTGTAAGGATGAACACTTTAGTGTGTAGAATATAGGAAACAAGGGTAGACTTTCCAGCAAAATAAATTTGTGTTCAGTATACGAGCTGGCCTTAATCTTTTAGTAGGGAACTGATGACTCTAAATTTTATTTTTATGTCCTTTATTTTTCCCCAGGCTTTATTAACTTCATAAAAAGAAAATGTAAAGAGGATTTTATGTTGGATCTGTGTCAGTTTGGCTCTCTAGGTTGAGGTTTACCTTACCCTTTCTGTCACCTCAGTGTTTTTAGTGTCCTGACTTCATGTATATTGTCTGCTTTTATTCTAATATTTACATCTCACCACAGGCACAGTCTGAAAATCACTTGGGGTCTCTGTGGCCCCTGGTGCAATAACTGTGCCGACAGCAGAGGGAGCATTAAACTCATTGCCCACGGTAAAGTGTGGGGAGNGTCTAAGAACATCCAGACTCCCTATCACTTATATCCTCTCTATAACAAATATCTCCGTATCAAATATCTGCTATCCTCTCCATAGCAAATAACTCCCTGGTTTTATCCTTACAATCCATAAGCTATCTGTGTATGTGGAAAAGAAAGTCTCAAAAATCTAATTCATCAGGAGTGAAGTCTCTGTGCTTGTGGAGTTCATATAAAATTTTGGACATTAATCTTGCATCATCTCTCATCCAACAGTTTCATGCCAATAATCTTTCAGAGTGATTCTAGGACTCCATCTTTAAAGATAGCACACTGAAATGCAAATTATAGCATAACATCATGACATGAAATCATCATTTAGAAAAGCCCTGATTGGTCTCCTGGAGCTATTTTATGCTGCTCCCTAACATAAAATAAAATACACATACCATTTAATTTAGATAGACTTTATTTTGTCCTCAGTTGGAGCTTCTTTTCAGATGACAGTCTATATGCTAGTTGAAATAAAATGTTCAGATGAGACTTGGTCCATATATATAGAAAGAGAAAAACAGCTTTAAAAAAATTAAAAATACTTTAAATTGGTACTTTTTTCTGTGCTTAATCAGCTTAATATTAACAAAATAAAAATTATGTTAAAAGCTAGTAGACTTTTTTTGTTTTCTGAAACTGATGTTCAAGCACATGGAAGTTGTTGGTCAGTATTTGGATTTGGTTTAGGTTTGCTTTTTAAAAAAAAAAGAATAAAGTAATCTTATTCTTTGCCTTAGGTAGCATGTCACTCCCACATTCAGAGATAATTCAATTCCATTGTAAATAAAGTTTCTTGCCCCAGGGGGTCTGAGTTTGTTAGTAGGTGTCAATATGGTCTGAACATCTGCTCTTCTGAAACAATATTTTACAATATTTATCCAGCTCCTTACTGAGACATGACAATGTGTGCTCTGCCTCCTTAGAAATACAGGGCATGTTTTTGTTCCCATAGTCAGAGCTTGGCTTAGCAAACTGTGCTTGTGTTAGTGTTTGTGCTTGATGAATGATAGGATCCCTTAATGAATGTTAGTTGTTCCAGGAAACTATTATTGTTCTCCTGTAATGGCAAGACAAGAAGAAAGTCATCCCATCAGCATGAAGGGAAGCTCTTTTGTGATTGTGCTCAGTCCAAATGGATGTCTCCTGGGCTTACCAAAGGATGTACTGAGAAACACAAGTGATCTTAGGGGTCTTTTCCAATCTAGATGATTCCGTGGTTTTATGATTCTATGCTTTTCAAAGAAAAAAAATAGGTCTTCTGAACTAAATTTGCTTGCTAACTGCCTTAAACCTTGTTTTTAAAGGAATCAATTTTTTTTTTTTATGATATAGCCTGCCTAGAGCAACAAGCAAAGGAAGTAATTGTAGAAAATGTTGCAATAGCATCAGGAAACTGGAAATGACTTTGCCACTTGGTGCAATGTCATGGGAGTGCTACCATGCATCATGTGCAGGGTTTAATTACAACATTATAAATCATTATAATATCTTCAAAATACTTTAAAATATACACCAAGTGTTCCTCTTTTTTTAAAGGCTCACAGTGCCATTTTCCTGGGGATTGTCCTCTGAGTTTTACTCTTCCTATTTAGCTGTTTAGGCATACAATGCCCTGCAGTACTCCTGTAACCAATGGTACAGCATCAGAATGCTGTTTGTCATGGCCACTGTGAGAGAGGGACAAGATATTAATTTCCTAGTCAGACACTGGTATAGCAGGACTAAGGCAAATTGCCTCTGGCTGTGCAGGGACCTTCACACAGGAAATCTAAAGGACTATGCCTGAAAGAATCATAGAAGCAAAGATTCATAGAATCATTATGGTTGGAAAAGACCTCTGAGGTCACTGAGTCCAACTGTGCACTCAACCCTGCCATGCCCACCACTAAACCATGTTCTCAAGCACCATGTCTACACAGTTTTTAAACTCTTCTAGAATGGTGATTCCACAAGATGTGTTAATCCTCTGTTCCTCTCCGGGAAGAGTAACAGAGTGGGAAGTTGCATTTCCTCAGCAATGTGGGATGAGGCTATCATACTACTGGGCAGATACCTCTACCATTACCATTAATATTCCCTTGTTAAGTCTGTTCTCATCACCTTTCAGCTCCATTTGCTCTGCTGATTGTTCTGCTCCCTGACCCTTGTACCTCCCAGGTTGCTATGAAAATGCCTTTCTACTCTTTTACTACTGTTAAATCTCATTTTAGCCAAAAGTAACTATCAGCCATTCTATTAAGCCCTATTTTCCCAGTGTTGTCCAATGACAAGACTCAGCTGTTGCCCTCCACTGTTGAGTGGGAAAATAATGATGTAAGAGAATGAAATGACCTGACTGTCCTCTGTTCCACTACTGTCTGTCTTGTTTTGTATCGTTTCTTTGTCAGCCCACTTCCAACAGGGGCATGTTGATCTTCCAAATATAAGCAGGGCTAGAAGGATTCCTCAGAACCTCATAATATATTCCTCAGGAGCTTTCTTCTTGCTGTAGAAGAGTGAGTGACTTCATATTTTCAAGGTTGTTAATGTCCTAGGTAGTTACAGTTTTCATAGTGATTATAAAGTATAAGGGTTTTTTAAGAGAATAAAGTGGTGAAAATTGGTAAATTTAACTTGAGGTGATAATGAAGTCTGCTTTCCACATATCTTTTTTTCAGCTGGAAGTCATAACTCACTAATGCATTGCTATTATTAATGAGTCTTTTCAATTCTAAACAGTGTGAAACCCTTAATTTGTGAACATAGCATTTTACACCATTTTAAAGCGCAAAATACTTTCTTCCTTGGTTAATTAACACTATCTAGAGACCCACAAGAGCATAACCCTGTAATGCATCCAAATAACAAGATTTAATTGATTCTTCTATGGCCTATTAAAAATACATTGAGGATTTAAAAGATTTAAATGGGAAAAGTAGAAAAATTCCCAGACTGGACTCCATCTGACACTGAGGCTGCATCTGAAAATTCTAACAAATAGGAAACTACTCTATATGCAATTTTCTAACCAATCTCTACCTGCACAGATGTAATGATATGGAAGTTAAAACAAGAAATTGTTACTTAATGCTAAATATAGTCCTTTATTTTGTGGGGGTTTTAGACTGAATGCAAGATGAGGTGAATAAGTTGAATTCAGCCTCATACATTATTCACAGGGACTGAGCTAACATGATCATTCCTTTTTGTTAAAGCCACAGCAAATAGCACAGCTATTCATTTTAGTACTCAATACAATGAAGACATGTTAATATGGAATGTCAGTGTCTTCAATCTCTTTTACTATCCTGTCAAATCTATGTATGTTTAAATGATTTTTTTCCAACTCTAATACTTCCCACTTAATTTTTTAATGATTCAAAATACATGCAAATACAACACCAACTGAAATAGTTTATCTACATTTATGCAGTAAACTTATTAAACCCTGTTAGCTGCTCTTTATTTTATGCCTCAGTCACGTATTGAGAGGAAATAATTAATGGTGAAATCTTTGTTAATGGGTGGCCTACTCACAGGTCTCCTGAGTTCATGTTGACCTCTGCTTGCTTGCAGGCCAAAAACCTCTCTTTTTTAATGTCTGTAGCCTTCCTGACCAATTTGTATACCATGGATCTGATTAATTGTTTGGAATGCAGTAGCCCCGGAGGGTCTAATCAGACTCTAATGTTCTGGTAGAAGAAGTATATCCCTTTTTATGTGCACATAATAGTGGTTATAGGCATAGTAGCAGTGCTCAACAAACAAATAAGCTCAGTAATGAGTATTCCATTTTCTAACTTTTGCATGCCTCGTGGAGATGTGAGGTAGACTGGTGAACTTACTTGAGCTCACAAAACCTGTAGCAGAGCTTGAAACCAGATTTTGAGATTTAGTCTACTGCCCTGCTTGCAAAACCACCATGGGTTTTTTCCAGCTCTGTTGGGTTTTTCAACAACTTCGTACAGCTACAAAATAAAATCATTCAACAGAATTAGTTCTGTTCTAACTCAAACCAGGACAGTCAGGAAGAGTGTGAAATCTAGGCAGAGACTACAGCAATACTAGATTTTTACAGTTAGACATGGATACCTCTCTGTATAGATTTATGTAGGTCTAAAGCCTAGAATAACCCTGTGACAAATGTAAGAAATGTCTCATCAGAATCAAAATATTCCATTATTCTTGCAAGCAGTAGTCCAGGCTATTCTGCAAGTAGAATCAGCTGCTAAAAATCACCTTCAGCCAATGTTTTGTCCTGTTGAATTTTGTCTCCTCTTTGGGAGATGCTCTGTTTGTCTTTCTGATGTGGTATATACCAGTCTCCCTATAAGCCCTAAGAAATGCTTGACACTTAACAATGGGTTTTTGTTTGGTTTTGTTTGTTTGTTTTTTAAATTCATCCCTGACTTTAGTCCAGTGTTATTGCTGAGGTTCATCTGAACTAGGTGTAAATGCATAAGAAACTGTTCCAGATGGGAACACACAGACATCTTGACGTGAATGTATGCAATCTTTACTGGCATGGACTTGGCAGCAGTTAGTTACGTGGTTGATTAACTTCTGGGTTTAGATTGTGTAATCTGGTGAGCCATGCTGTCAAGAGCAATCATTTTATGAAAGGAAAGGACACATTAACCCTTCAGTTTCCAACAAGAATCTTCAGCAGCTGGAGGTTGTCTTAGAACAAGGGGTTTTGTGAGTATGAAGCACCAATTAGTCTGAGAAAAAAGAAAGAAGAGCAGTTTCAACTTAGAAGGAATGTAAATGAGTCTAATGGCTTGGATCCTTTAGAGCAAATACAAATTTAAATGCTCTCAGCCAAAAGAAGTTGAAAATAGTCCTCCCAGAACCAGCTTAAGGCCTCAAACCTCAAAATTCTGACTTCCATTTGAGTGGCAGAATTCATAGAAAACTATTAAAAAAAAATAAATTCTCTTTCTGTGTAGAAAAACAAGGGAGGGGGAAATCATGTCAGTATTGATTTTTTCACATATATTTTGCTTTATCTACCAAATCAAAATATCAGTTTTTTTCGGAAAGTTCCCACCCAGAGGGTCAGGCTAGCTAACTGAAGGGATTTATCTGGAGATATAAGTTAGCAGGGACATACCCAGAATTCTGGACAAAGAATCATGTACCAGGCCTTTCTGTTACTGCTTGACCTTAAATCTAAAGCATGACACTGCTTTTGTATATGTTTTTTGTATAACATGGAATCTGGCAGATAATTCCTACTCAAACTAGGGCAAAGATGGAGTACAGTGTGGCAGCAAGCTCTTTGCCAGACTTTGAAAGTCTGGCACTCAGTCAGCCATGTGAAATGTGGATTGCAAGTCCTCTGTTATTTGCTTACTAAACCTGCTTTTTATTCCTAGCTGAACAATCTGCCATTTTACTACAGCCCTAGTAAAAGGCATGCTTTAACAGCTTCAGCACCACACTGTTCCTGTTCTCTAGGTGCTCTCAGGCAGCCCAATACTACTCTGCAAATAAAAGAGAAAGACAGTCAAGGCTATCTCAAAATTCAGGTAGAGAGGAAAAAGGAAAAATAAGATACAGATCTCCTGAAAATTTTGACTGGGAATGCCCACTGCCAACAGGGCATCCTGAAGTGGCAAAAGGATAACAACTTTAAAACTGATAAGCAAATAAAGTCCAAATAGAAGGATCAGGATTTGCCTCCTGATTGTTCTGAGAAGAGCAGGTCCCTTTCTCCTTCCCAGCTGTCTGTCTTCTCCAGCTCTTGTCTCACCACCAGTTCTACACTGCTCATTTATCTTTTTTTGCTCTCTCCCTTGCCTTTTGCCTTTTCTTTAAACTCTGCTCTGCTGAACATCCAAGTGGCAGCATTTCAGGATTAAGCCCTTCCCACTTTGGAGTCCATTCAAAGCTCTGCTCTCTGCCTAGCAGTTGCAGAGTGAATCCACCCAGCCTGCTATGCATTACTTATAAAATAAGCGCAAGTCTCAAGACACATTCAGAGAAACTGATTCCCACATTCATCTTTGCTTTCCTCTCTGATGCTCTAACACACAATGATTTGTCTTCTGCTGGAGGCACAAACTTTGTATGAAATATTGTGAGATTTCACACCTAGTATTATCTCTCTTTCTCCCCAGCCATTCACTTACCTGACATCTTGTTCCTCTAATGTCAGTTCATCTAATGTCAAGTAATCTCATTTGTGAAGTGCTTCAAGTAGAAAAGTGGATTCAGATGTAAGACAGAAGATATCTGAGGTCTGTATGCATTTGTGTGTGTGGCTCAAATGTGCAGTTGCATTTCTTTTGTCAGGGTGGAAGAAGAGACTGTGAACAGAAGGAGCTTACCAGGGGAGGTTTAGATTAGATAGTAGGAAGGTTTTCTTCACAAAAAGAGTTGCTAGGCATTGGCCCAGTCTGCCCAGGGAAGTGGTGGAGACACCATCAAAAAACGTGAAGGTGTGGTACTTAGAGATATGGTTTAGTGTCATGGAGGTGATAGTTTGACAGTTGGACTTGATGATCTTAGAGGTCTCTTCCAACCTGAATGATTCTGTGATTCTGACTGACACATATAGATAAAACAACAGGTATGAGTGAAATAGTATGTGAATGTGTTGTGATTGTGAGGTTTTTAAAGCAATGGTAGAGGAATAAGTATCCACACAACAGGTACAAATCAGATGCTTGCAGGTGAAGGATAATGGCTAGAGCAGGGTAAGAGTAGTTGAAGATGACTCAAAATTATCTCTGAAATTCCAGACCTAGAATAATCACTTTCCTAGTTAGCTTACAGCATTGTCCAAACTGCATAACATCAAATTCTGTAGCCATCAAAGGACTGTTTTGTGAGAGAGAGTTGAAGGATGAAAAAACAGTGGTGGCCTCAACTGGCTGATTTCAAGACTGCCCCAGGATTCCCAGCATCCAAAATATGTGTTAAACCATTTCCCCAGACATTTTATGCTGTGGAAAGGAAGCAGAAGCAGACTTCATAACTGGAAGTAGCAGAAAAATAACTGAGGGCAATAAGAAATAATCATCATTATCACTATTACATTTTATCACCTGTGCATAGCTGTGAATGAGATTGATTGTACTTGCTCAGCCAACATAAATAATTCATGTTGATCATTCCTCTGATCAGAGAACAAGACAAAATGATGTGGTATTTGATAGTATTTCCTCCTCTGCTCATTCATTTGAATTCTGTTAGAGTAGAGGTAAAATGAAGCCGTTTTGAATTTTTCGTGTTAAATGTTATATAAATTGTTAGCTTTTGGTAGTATAATTACAACTAGTACAACTAATTACTCCTGTCTATATATCAGACAGTATTTCAGTACTTTAAATATAAAATGCAACTACCTGCACAATATTTTTTTAAAAAACCTAACAGTCCTGTCCTAAACAATGAGATATAGAAAATCTGAAACACCTTCATTTTTGCAGCTGACCCAACTCAGGTAAGTCTGAAAAGAAATTTGAGATCTACCTTTGAGTTAAACAAAGTACAAAAAATTGTATTTTAGGCTTTCAGACAGAAAAACAGCTGTGGCAAATAATGCCAATGATAAATAACCAGCATGGCAAGGAAGAATGATGGAGTGTGAGGAATTTTCTTTGTATTCTTCATTGGAGCACTCTTTAAACTTGAGTTATTATTTTGTTCAGTTCTTTTTCTTCCTGTATAAATGTAACAAAGAAATCAAATTGCTGCCAAGTGAAACAAATTATTGATGACATTCTTGTCTTTAAAGTACAGAAAAATGACAAAATAACTTATTTTTCATAATCCTTTGTGGCAACTGTTGGTGAATAGCTACTTTCAGGTACTCTATTCATCATTATCCAAACCTTTCTGCTTAACCTATGGAAACTTTTGAAGCAGAGCATACAATTTCTTGTCTTGGTTCGGTCATGACTCTTAAGACGCAGCTCCCAGCTCAGCAGAGATCCCACTGAAACTGAAATCTAAGCAAAAGATTTGTGGATCCAAGGTTGTGGTCAGTTCATCTGCTGCAGCCTCCTAACATCACAACTAAGAGAGAAGGCATGATGCAGAACCAGTGCTCGATGCCACTTCCCAGGAGCTACCAGATGCTGCTTCCCTCTACATTCAAAGGGAAGGAAATACCCACAGTGACTAATATAGGTGGTGAGGAGTTTGAAAAAGCTCTAAGTCTTCTTAGTTAGGTGCCTGTGGGGCAGGAAGTGAATATCATTACTAAGGCCAGTGCACACTTAGAAGAAGATAGAAATCTAAACCCCTTTAAGAGTCCAGACCTAGCAAGCTCCATTTCATAGAAGAGCAGATGAGGTCCTCTCAGGAATACTGTACCCTGGCAGTTCTTTAAAGAGCACTGGGGTTTGTTTTCTGTAATGAAAGCTACTGCTGCTTTTGAGATGATGTTAGCACAGGGGCATTAAACTACTTGCTATGAAGTAGAAACCTGGTTTTGCTCCTGCCTCAAACACAGGAAACCTAACAAAAAAGAATTGTCAACATACATGTAAATGGCATGAGCTGTATGGAATAGTACTTCTCAAATGATCATCTGTGATTTTTGTAGCAGTGCTTAAAAATAGCTGTCCCTCAAGCATGCTGCCAGCATCATGGAGACCACTCCTGCTCTGGAAAATTGTTCTGCACTCAGCATCATGCTAGCCTGCTGAGATCAGTCAGGCTGCAAGTCTCAGGTTATCTTGCATAATCTGTGCTGCTATCTCCTCCATTTCCAAAGACTGCGTATCTGTTCTTGGAATAGCCACAGCTTTGCACTTACAGAATGGCAATTAAGGGCTTTTTCCCCATCTCTTGTTTATTCATTTGTCAATATGTGAAACCAAAAATACCACAATCAACATATCAACCAATATTGTAACAGATGAGACAACAGAGAAGAAAAAATCCTGAAAACATTACAAAAAGTATTGTCTCAAAATAAATAGTTCAGTATAGAATGTGCCTTAGAAATTCTGCTGCAGAAAATGCAGAGCCAAGAGGACTAAAAGTTTAGAATAAGAAATATTCTTCTGATTCTGATGTTAGAAAGACATTAATTTACACCAAAAAAAATCATCAAAACAATGGTGTTTTGTATTTAAAATCCATTTTTAAATCTCACTTGAAAGGCTGATGAGAAATGCAGATGTAGAATTGGAACAACCCTTCATGCCTGTGAGAACAATGACATGCTGAATGATGGGATGATCATATACAGAAAGACTTGGGAAGCAAAGTTTAGTTTTGGCAGCATTTTAATTGTATACATTTTGCAGTTTCTACAACCAAAATATAACTACATAGGTGTCAAAAAGACAGAATCCAAAATCAGTTACTCACTTTTTTCTGAAATGCAGGAATGTTTTATTGCAAGAAAATTCATTCACTGTAAATATATTCCTTTACTTCCTATTCACTCCTTCACCCTTGGCAAGGGAAATGCAATGAACTGCTCTGAAGAAGGTCACTTCACTTGTGACCCAAGTCCTTTGGCACAAGGTTTAGAGTACTCTACATCAGTAACAAACCCCAGTTATCTGTCAGCAGACTCTTGAAATCAAGAGGGTGTAACTGCTCTCGGTTTTCTTCTTTCCCGCATCTTGGCATCCTCTGCAACAAAGAAAGGAGCCTCGATAGGACCACATCCAACATTTTGATCCAGTAAAGAAATAACCATGTACATTTATGTATGTACACTGATATGATTTCAGGATTTTCTGGCTTTTTCATTGTAGTAAATATGCTGCATTGCTTTGTGGGTTAAACTCTTACGTAAAAGGTGGTGAGCAAATAAAAAAGAAAGTGCCACCTAACAAAGAAGCCATCTGTTCTTCTGTTTCAAATAATAATTAAAAAAAAAAGGTCTATTTTGAGTTACTTGTGTGGCTTGGACATCCTGTCTTCTCAGCATGCATATACAGTACATTTAAACTCACATCAGAGACCTTCCTGGTTGGCACTGCCTAAAGACTCTGTGACTATGCTGAAGATATGGGCTTCAGGAGAAAAAAAAAGAAAAAACAACGAAAACTCAAAAAAAAGAAGCTGCTGAAAACAAAATGTTAACACTGTGGTAAATCTGCCAAGTTTTTCAATATAACTGCCAACAGTTTGATGTTCAGAGGAACTCAGCAGAATTGCTAACATGCAAGCTGCATAAATGGCTATTCATTAGAAAGATGTTTAGTTTATATGTGACTGCTTTCTTTGGCTGCCTAATATATCAAGTATGGGACTTGTTTTGCTCTGTGAAAAACTTTCTCCATTACCATAGTAACCTCTTGCTTGTTGGCGGAAGCTGATGTCATTCATGGTATTATTCATTCCTAGTGAATTGGTCCTCCAAGTGCTAACAAGTTTAAGGGATATAAAGAACACTAAGTATACATTCTGGTTAAACATGATTTAACCCTTTCACCTCAGCAGCTCCCTGGAGATGTATAGGTACATACATTTGATATATAGACACACACATATTCTGTTTCTTCATTATTGCTAAGGAAGAGGTTAGAATGTCCTGTTTGTCTAGTATAATTCTGGGGTAAAGAGTAAAGTCATGAATCCTCTCTCATTCTTTTTTTATTTTCTGATATCTCAGCATTGCAGATAAACTCACTTAAGGAAAAACAGTCATTTTTTTCTATTTCTTTGTTCACTTGAAGTTACTTGTTACGGGCTAGAGCTGGGCTGGCCACTAAATGAGTGATAGACTCTCTATTACCTCCTCTCCTTGGATTGGTCTTGTTGAACCTCATGAGGTTCACATGGACACACTTCTTGAGCTTGTAGCATCTCCCTGAAATGAATGGGAAGATTCATTAGTATTATTGTGTATGTGCTGTGTAATTTCAGATGGACACCCTCAAGCCTGCTGGTGCAAGGGGGAATGCAATAAATCTCTGCTTCTGGGTGATTTTGTCAAGGCTATCACAACAAGCAGAGGCTTAGAATCACAGTGCCAAAAGCTTCTACCTTTTATTTAAAGGAAATTGAGATAATGGGGCACAAGGCAACCTGGCTCAATCTAAACCCTGTATTTGTTGCCTAGTACTAAAGAGGTCTTTAGTTGAAGGGATTATGAATGCCTGAGCTGTGGTATTGGAACCTGCAACGATATCACTGGCAAAATCATATTTGCTTGGTCCTCATATATAGTGAAGGTGGTCATGAGTCTGTTGAGCTAAAATGACAAATCCTCATATTTTTTCAAAAATGTTTTCTTTGCTGATTCCAGAAGCTTCTTCTAAACTTGTAAACTAAGGGAACTTAATTTGAATCTTACAATTACAAGTGAATATTGATTTGCTGATTAGAACTTCAACACTGACACACCGAAGTATAGTATCCATCTTTTGCTATCTGTATCGCTTTAAAAATAAGCATTGAATTTTACACACGTATGAAATGGTAAATAAATCAATGTCTGAACTTTCCAACCTTGCCACTACTGTTTTAATTCCACTACTAAGACATTTGAACAGGGATTATTTTGCTGTCTGCAAAGTCAGAGATCGAGTAAAACTAATGGAAAGTCACGTTTTATTATGCCTAGATTGTAGGTTAAATCATTGGAGATATTTGTCAGCTCCCTGTGTTTAAACTTTTCTGTACTGAAATGTTAATTCAAATAAGAATATGTTCTCTTTGTATCTTGAATGTAGAAATTGAAGTAAAAAGCATTCTCTTGTGCAAGACAGCAGGTAAAATACCAGTGTTGCTAGTGATAATCAGGGAATTTCAGGAACCAAAACCTGCCAGAAAAATGTGAAATTTACCCTTGTTACATTTTTTCTTAATGAATGTGAAAGGAGTTAGCACACCATTTATTTTGAAAGAAGATCTCAATTAATATTAAAAACAATATTTATCAGAAATGGAAACAAATTTATATTTTGTATTTGGACAAAAATTAGGCTAGTTGTATTGAAAAGATAGTTTTCTTTTCCTAAACAAAATGGACACTTCAGGTGACATTCACTGACTAAATGATTACTGGCACTGCTGAGAATTACTCACTCTAATCAGACTAGATATACCTAAATATCTTCCTAAAGGTTATGGCATGAGTAGATTATTCTAAGTAATTTCCACAGGAAACACTTCTATCCCAGTCCTTTAGTCAAATCCTAAAGATAGGGGATCCAGAAGATAACTTTTAACCTGGATATATTAATCCCATCTATTCTATTTCAGTAGCTCCACGAAACTCTTGTAAAGCCATTTTCAGCCTACTACCAAACCGTGAATACCCAGCAGATAGTGAGCTATTGTTCAAACTGTGGGCAAAGTTTAGGCAGTTTCCTTGATAGATATTGATCCGTAACCAGTGAAGATAGCCAGATTCATTTTCCTGTGGAGTGGAGAACTATCACTGGTGACTGATGCACTGTGCTCAGGTATGATTCTGTAAGACATGTTGTTTGTGGAAGGAGGGGGGTAGGTGAGTGGCAGGGTTGATGCTGTGGTGCTGAATAATGAGGTCCTCACCTGTTAATCCAAGACGATGAGGGTAGGCCTAAGGTTGCATAGAGTTATAGGATAGTTAATCATCATCACCTTCTTTGAAGTTATCTTTAGGAATAAAATGCTTTTTGTCCTCCAATCTCCTGCCTTTCTTCCTTCTGCTCCCTTCTGTTCTCCTCCTTCACTTGTGATTGTGCACAAGGTGTCAAGTTCCTCTGAAATACTTTACAGTAACAACACTTCATGCATGTCTTGCTAAGATGACTGTGATTTTCCTCCTCATTTTAATTTTGTTTCATGTACCCTGGTGCAGTTTTCTCCAGCTGGTCCACTCAGCTATCTGTGCCTCAGAGTATGGCTTTGAGGAGTCTGTGCCAGAGTACTTGGGTTACAGAAGTGATGTGCTTTGCCTGGACTATTTAAGAACATTGTAAGGGTTATATATTTTTGGCATTTGCCACATGCTTTTCTAAGAGCACGGCCCAGAAAAAGCTTCAAACTAATTAATGTAAACATTTGAGGAATGTGACCTGCAGGGTGCTGCTGCATGCCATGTAGCAGGAGAGCAGTGATACAGCCAATGATTTCAGAGATACTCCTTTTACTGAGTAAGCTGCTTGATCAGGACTCATTTGCAAAAGAGTGCAATTTTTTCATTGCAAAATAATAAACTTAGTAATAAAATGGAAACTCCTGGGGCAAGTGAGATCAGAGTTAAATGTCTATAAATTAGGATCATTAATTTTTTTTTTGTCTGAAAGCATTTATAACTTGTATTAAACTGATGAAAACATATAAGTGAATGAGTATCATGAACCCACTTTTAAAGATTAAACATTTCTGAAAGGTCCAGGAAACCAGAATTCCATCCTACAGACTTTGAGACACTAGAAACTTAGTTTTGTCACTAGGATGTAAATAAAACTTTTGGAAGGAGTGGGGGCAGTGAAGTAAAAGATTAGCTGGCTGACCCATGGAGAATAAGCAGCAGGTAGGACATGTACTTGGTGTGTCAGAAACACACATTCAGTTTGGGAGTCTGCCTTACTTAGGATGGGAGTTAATCCTCATCGGAGTAGTAAGGAATAGATCCTCTCATTTTAGCTAGCTACACTTTCCATTTTAGCAGCTCTGGTAGGATAAGGGCACGCATGTTGTTATTTACTACAGTTCACTGATTGCATTGTTGCATGCCCTTCTCTTGAGAAAGGCTTCCCTGACAAAATGTGGGTTTGAACTGGCAGTGTTAGGGAACTAGTTTGGATTCAAGTGAATAAAAAGTTCCTCTCAAAACAGTAGGTTCTAAAAATGATTCACTAAGGATTGAAAATAAATGGAGCCCCAGTGTAACTTAACTAAAGCTAAATGCAGATACCCTCTGCCTTACATTGTCACAACAGCTATGAAACTAATGTTTTTCAACCTTCCAAACAAATAATTTTGTGCACCTCACTCCAGTATGTAAATCACTCACATAGTGATGAAAATGGTAAGAATCTACAGAGCAGTTGTCTGAAACTAGTATTTTGGGCAAAAGTGTGTAGAATGCCTAAACGGAAGTTTTCTGAATGATTACTCCTGCAAGTGTAACATATTTCCTCCTGTAGATATTGATGGCATCAGATTTAATATTTAAAATGCAGCTATAACCAAGCAGCTGAAGCTTTTGGTAGCCCAATCCTCTATTAACACTTCAACAATTAGTAGTTTTATCGTTGTGATAGGCCCTTATGGAGTCACAAATTCAGATCAGCAGTGGTGCTATTCAGAGGTTAGGAGATGCTCAGAATTTCCAATTGTGTACTTCCCCAAAGTAAGTGTCAAGAAGATATGTGGCATATGAAAACACTATGGACCTTGATTAATGCAAACTCTTGAGTAGAAATCAATGGCTTTGTCAATTTGCCCAAGCTTAGCATCTGATCCACTCTGCAGAGTGTATCTAGATACACAGAAAATCCATAATACGCAAGCACTACATGTTTTTTTGCACTGTGCTTTGCACTATGAATTCAAAGCAAACGTTTGAATATAGCTTGATATAGATTTTGACATTTTCTTTTAAATTTGCCTTGCTTATGCCAGTATTGAAAGGACATATCCCATACTGTAATTAGTTCCCTGCAAGAATAGAAAATGACATATGAGTCTCCAGGTTAGGATATAGAAATTGTAACAAGAAAACAAGTAGTTTTTTTTAATAGAGCTGGAGAAAGGAAGCAATCTGATCAGGGCATTGTCTTCTCTGAAAAGAAACAAATAAACAGCAATGAGTATAATTTGAAGTGACAGACACAAAAACACTGTGAAATTCATACACACTTGAATGGATACAAAATTTTTCTCCTTGACTAGCTTTCATAATGTTTCATTAACCTTGGTGGAAAACTTCAGCAAAGACATTTATTCACTAGAAGGAAGTCAGGCTGCTGTGTATTGGTTATGCACAAAGAAAGATGTTTTCCGTTCTGAAAGAACAACTCCTTCTCCTTTCCCTTTTCTCTTTCTCTGTTCCTTTTTCTCTTTTCCTGATGTTTTCTGTAATGCTGCATGACCTCTCCTTTATAAATAATGGTATTTAATGTGGGTGTTCTACAGCAAGCAATAGAGTGCAATACTTTGATGTGAATATTCTCAGTCACTTTCTTCATATTTTTGCATCACCTACCATGTCTGTAGCCACAGTAGATTATTTGCTTATCTGACAGTAAATTTTCTTTGACATAACCTGTCCATTTGTGTCTCTGCAGCAAAACTGGAATGCCTTCAACATTAGAAAACTGAGTATCTTTGGCATGATTAAAAATAATGCCCTCTTCCTTTCCCTGACTCCAATCTTCTCTCACTCAGCTTCCTCACTTTTCCTTACTGAGATCACTACAGCTCTGTCTAGAAATCTTCTCCCGTCCTTACTTCACCCCATGCAATTCACATGAACAAAGTGTCTCCCAGCTTTCAAGCAATGATTCACACCTCCTACCTAAGCTTTTAGCTGTCAAATTACAGAAGTTTTTCTTCCACAAATGAGTATTCTGCTGAAAAACAGCCAATGGAACAAGAAGAGATGATGACTTTCCCCTCTCTCTCTAAGGTACACAGCTGAAATTATATTTCTGAAGAAAACCATTCAGTCTAGAAGAAATACACAAGTTGAATATATCCTGAGGGAACTGTAGGGTTAGCATGATTTTTAGTCTGAATTGATCTGGTGAAAATATTACTAATTAAAAAAAGGTGAAAAAGTGAAAGTCAAGCTACATGAACATAGGAGGTCAGTCTCAAAACAACCACAGAGCTTCAATTCCTTTCCCCATCAAACAGAAACTTGCGAAGTGCAAGGAGGAATGCTGTTCATATTCATGCTATTCCAACAGCTTGCTTGGCATTTTGGTAAAGCTTATGCCACAAGAATTTCCATGTCTTCTTATGGCTGCTCTCTAACCATTTTCTTGTACAAAAACTTGGTAGACCCTCACTAGAGTTTCCCACCAACAGTAGTTTACAGAAAGGAGCTGACTGACAACAACTTCAAATTATTTCAAACTCCTTCTGGTTCAGAATGTAATCCACTGAACTGATAGATAATGATACACTCTGGGGAAGTAGCAAGAAGCAATCATGTGTTCATAGATTAGTGTCAAATATGATAGAAACACAGATTCATAACTATCAATAAAAGAACAAATGAATGAATTGCAATAGCATTTCTGGTAGACCACACAGATTGGAAATGATACTTAAGTCACTTTCTGCCCATAATGCAGTTTGAATAGATGCGTTTAACACCAGTGGGTGATCTTAGCTCATTCTTACAAAGGTCTTACCCCAAATTAACATTTTTTGTTCCAAAGTGATACCAAATTATTTTTACAGTGAACATTACTAGCTTCAAATATCTATAGTGGAGACTTTTTTTTTGGTTGCCTTTTAATTTGTGGCTTTGCAAAAGTTGAATTGTACATGTTTGTATGTCAGCAAACCAATGAAAACTAACAAATTGAATAGCTTTATATATGCTGTTTATAATGGTAAATGGACCATTTATGTCTTCTAATAGACAAAGAATCAACTTTAGAACCAGAAATAATGTTGCTTTTTAAATGAAATATTGCCATTTTAGTGGAATAAGTCAATATTTTATGAACTGTTAGGATGATATTTAAGTATGGACTGCCTGCTGGCAGATGATATGCCTACAGAGCACAGAGCTGTGCCTGCAAAGACACCAGTGCTAGCTTGTGCACAGGAATCAGCACAGCCCCAGCACTCCTGCTGAGACTACACTAATGTGGATATACACTGCGCATGTCAGCAGTGCTAATGTGCTGAGAGGTATGTATGTATTTCTCCCCAGCACTGAAGTTTGGGTCTGAAGAATCAGGCAAAGGAGGAACCTGTGGGGACACAGGGGGAATAAGGGAAACATTGGTTTAATGCCTTGCTCCACCGGCTAGTACCAGTTCTTCAGGCAAGCACTAGAAGTGATACTATCCCTCTGCCTGATGGTGTGTTCTAACCACAATGTAACAGAATCTTTCTTTCTCCAGCAGTTCATTTATGCCATGCAAAGAACAGTATACCTAGGAGAGCAGATTTAAGGTACACTCTCTTCTGTCCTCTTCCTATAAAGGAATTTCACAAGATGGTTAAGCCAAATCAGTGGCTACCTGCTGCAGCCTGAGGCAACTCCCATCTGCTCTCACTGGCACTACAGCTGCTCTCTTCTTTCTCATCTACTCAGCACTGACTCTGAGAGCTTGCTCAAGCAACCAATCTAGCTCTGAGAAAAACCGTTTAGTTTTCTTTAAATTTTGCTCCAACAGAGGAAGCATTAAGAGCAGGACTGCCACCTTTAGGACAACAGATAGCTCCCAAAGGGGCATGGCTGCACTGTAAAAGCATACTCTTAGGGAAAGCAGCAACTAACTCCATTTACTGCTGGAATCTCCTCCTGTGACATCTAAACCTTTTTGTGCTTGAAGTGACCAAGGCACCAACAAGCGTGAAGATACAGGGGCTTTTTTCATGCCAGTGCTCTTGTTTCTTTTCTTCCAAGAACTAAAAAATGGATTGATAGTTCATTTCACAATGTTCTGATTCTTTTGTAACTTTTTCAGTGTTCTCACTTTTGAGAAGGTCTTTCAGATTTTCCTCTAAGCTTTGTCTCACATGAGTCACCTCAATGACTTACAATAAAATTGCCTTTGTAAATAAACTTTTAGATGGCAGTGTTTGCAAGAATATTGGCAACAATTTTTATTGGACTTGAAATTGTTGTGTTTAAGTAACAACCTTATGTGTCAGATAGGATACCATTTACACACTTCATGGTTTTGAAAAATAAAATTAACAGTGAAGTGATACAGATCTGGTGTGCCTTAACTGAGGTTCTTTACACAGATATTGCTTCAATTCATTTTACATGCCTACCTCTTAATCCCTTAAACCAGGAAGGAGGCTTTAATGTAAAAGTCTACATTACATAAAAAGTCAAAGAAAAGAAACAGGCACCACAAAAGGCTTCTAGGAGATTCTTTCCACCAAAGATAGAAGTCTTTCTGGACAGAGGAGAAATCAATAGGAAAGAACAGATCCTATACATGAAAGTTGCTTACAGAGCACAAGGAGGAAGTTACCTGTCTTCTGTAAAAGCACTGATTATTTAGCCAGGCACAGTCTGAAAATCANCCCTGGATCTTCGTTCGTGAAGCCTAGCCACGACTTGACAATTATTTAGAGTGCTTGGGCAACAAGCAATGAGTTATAGGCCTTCCTCAGTCTCAGAGAGTTTCAATCCACTTTCTAAGAAAGCCCATCAGTGAGCCACTAACACATGCTATGATTTATGGAAAAGGAAATAGGGTACTCCATCGCTGTCACGTGTTCATCAATCAATAAGTACTTTAGGTAAAAGTTAAGTAGGGTTCTCACCTGTTGGCAAAATATCTTAACTTCTAGCCTCACCACTTGATAAGGTGTCACCAGGATTTGTGGCTGTTACTTTTATTTGGCAAGATTTCTGCCTGCAGTGCCAGCAAAACACAGCACTAAAGCAGCAGGGCATGAGCAAGCTGCTCCTAGTGTTGGGGACAGAAAGAGATACATCCAAGCTGCCATTTATTTCCAAACTAAGAATCTCCTCAAAAGTGTTGGTTTTGCCTCCACTTCACTGGGAGATGATCATGATGGTATTCCCAGCGCTTCCCTTTTGTTGGGCATGATGTGCCAGCAGGGAATCAAGTGGTTCTTTGTTGTGCTGAACTACATCTAGAGACTACTCCAAACCTACACAGCCTGCCCGAACACTTCCTCCGAACAGATTAGCAAAGGGGCGGACAATGAAGGTCGAAAACCAAACAAGCAGCACGAGCAGCATCACTTTGCCACGCGGGGAGAGGTGAGCCCTGAGGGGTACGAGCTGGGCGATGGGGGGGAAGGCTGGACGCACGGCGCCAGCATACCTCTCCCGGGGGGCCCCGGCAGGTAAGGGGGCGGGGCGGTGGGAGAGGGAGAGCCGCCCCCCGGCGCGGCCAGCAGTGGGGCATCGCTTCACGGGGTGGCGTCTGCGAGAGGCAGCCAGGGAAGGAGGGAGGAGTGCCGGGGGAGGAAGGCGGAGGCGGCTCGGCTCGTCTGGGCTCCGCTGGGCACGGCACGGTGGGGGCTTGGCTTACTGTATTGCGAAGAAAGACCTCCTGAGAGAAAGTGGAAGCGTGGGGCGGTGCCGGCCACGCTGTCGCCTCGTCGTGCGGGTAGTTGCCCAGTACCGGCGGAGAGGAGGTTCCCGCCCGCGGGAGCAGGCTGCTGCCGAGGCCGTGTTTCTCCAGGAGGTGAGTGTCGTCCTCAGCGAGGGGTGTCCGGCAGGCGTGCATAGCGGAGGGACTGCCCAGGAGTGGGCTTGGAGGGGGGTCTTGTGCTTGGTGGTCTATGCATGTGGGGGGTTTGGTTTGGTTTTTTTGGCATCTCTTTGTGCCGGTGTCCTTCCTAGAGGGCTGCCTGGGGAGAGGCAAGAGCTGCGGATGGGAAGCGAGGGAGGGAGGTCCAGTGGGTCACGGAGGTGCTCGGTTCAGTCTTCTCTTACCGTGCGCGGAGGTGAGAAACTAACCTAGGCTCTGTCAGATTTGCACTGTTCCTTAAGTCAGTCCCTTTACAGAATCATAGAATCGTTTAGGTTGGAAAAGACCTTTAAGACTTTCAAGTCCAACTGTTAACCCAGCACTGCCAGGTCACCACTAAACCGTGTCGCTCAGCACCACATCTACACGTTTTTTCAATCCCTGAGCGTGTGCTTGCGCTTCCCGAGTCCCCCGTTTTGGGCAGCGAGGCTGATGGAAGCCAGCCACCCTTATGGTGTAAATGAGTGCTGACAGGCAACTGGATGGGAATGTTCTGATCAACGTTTTCTTTCATTGGTAGCGTCAGTCGGTTAAATCCCAATGTTTTACGGAAGCATGCCTCCCAAATGGATGAAAGAAGGGTTTTGGAGCAAGGCTGTGTGTGTCAGGCTTGTTTCTACCGGCCCTTCTCAGGTGGTTCCCGAGCCCATGTTCCCTGTGCCAGTTGTGCTGGGCTAGAGAGCTGCCAGTGCCCGGGATTCACAGCAGGCAGTTGGGAGCTTGTGGGTATGTGTGTGAGGCAAGATACCAAAAGCCCTAGCTCGAGAGGGCTGAGATTGCTTGCTGGCCTAAGAGGCTCGCCCTGGAGACAAATGACTTTTCCTACCCTCTGGGAAGATAGCAAGTAGGGTGCTAGAATCATTCCGTTTGCCTGAGGAAGACAATGTAATTCAGGTGTTTTGCACAGTGAGTTTATGGACTTTCTGTGGGAAACTTTTAAACTTGAAATTGTTGTTCCACATGGAAAAATGAGAACATCAACCCTGTGAAACAGGCATCAGCCCTGGAGCAGTGATCAGAGGGCTAAGTGTGATCACAGACCAGGGGCTCCTGCTGTGGGTTGTTTCTGGGCAGAATCTCAGGCAGGTTGTGGTTTCTTATCTCCTACTCCCACGTCTTTATATGAGAGTATTCTTCTGTGGAGCTCTGTATCTGCCATGTATTCTGCTTATGGAGCCCTGACTATTCTTGCTATTATCAGTAATTTATACAAAAAATGAGTGGGCAGTGCTGAAGTAGGAGCTTTTAAAATCACATTTTACTTCGGGAATGATTTGGTGGACGTAAAACATTTTGCTGAGAATATAGCAAGTTTAGGCTTTATTGCCAGCACCTGAGATGTGACCTGAGGGTAAAAAAGTGTCCTATGTGTATATACATGTGTGTATGTATACAGTAGGTTCAAAGTGATTGGACAACTTCTCTTGACTAGACTATTGTCATGGAACAGCAGGGATGCCATTAAAAGTACCAGTGAAGACTGGGATTAGGGTGATTTTTAGAGCAGAGCTCTGAATTATTGCAGTGATTCTGTGTTGTAACAGCATTCAGAAATCCCAGCTGTAAATCACATTATATATAAAGAGAAAGCCAGTCCCTGACCTCAAGGGATGATACAGGTACAGTAAGCAATTTGTAAGAGGAAGAAGAGAGGGGAAGCTATTTGTCTAATACCACATAGGTTGGGCCAGGGCTGAAAGTTTCCAGACTGAAACTGGCTTTGTATATTCTGCCTCTGTTATAGTACTTCTTCATTATGAACTGAATCCTTCCAAAGTATGAAATAATTTTTTAAGTACTAGTGATAATATGTGATGTATAGTATGCAGAACATACTAGTATTTAATGTGGAGGATGAATAAAAGTTGAGAATCTTCTAACTGGGAAATCAAAATATTTCCAACTGGAAGTGTACAAAAATTATATGAGTAAACTACCTAAGATATAGTAAATTCCTTAATTGTACAGAAGTAATGAAATGGAGCTTGAGTTACTTGGAATTGGTAGTGCTGATTGAGGCAACTTACCATCATGAAGAGGTTTACTGCACTGCTTTGAAATAGCTCTTGCATTTTATGCTAGCATGGTGTTACGTTAAGTAGTACCATCATTTCAAACCAGCTTAATGTGATGAAAAGCATTTGACATGCGCTCCTGTAAACCAACATTTTACTGCCAAATTCAGATCCTTGTTTGAAGATACCAGTAAAATGCCATGCTTGTGTAGGGTGTCATACCATGAAAAATGCACATCTAGGTTAAAGCTGTCTTAAAATATTTTTGTCATGAAATGACAGAATGAGAGTTTCAAACACATTTTTCCTCTATTGGAGGGAAATTGTTTCTTATCTTAGACATGGAAACTCTAAGTGATCATGAGGTAAGTGGCAGTAATAATGAGATGATGTTTAATGAGATGAATTACAGATTTGAACATGGCCCTCTTCTGTCTCGCCTGATTGTTCTAACTAGTAAGTTATTTCAGATTGATTTCTGTGTGTTAGTTTCACAAGATGTGCTTAAATACACAGTTAAAATAGATATGTACACACAGAGAGACTGAGTTTTTATGTTCAATTGTGAGATACAATAGAAAATAGTCTTCCAGTCTGAAAAATGCTTTTATCTAGATTTTCCTGAACATGTTTCTTTTTTTTTTTGTTCAGTTCAATAAAAAGGGATAAAATAGTGAATTTCTTACCTGCCTTGAAAAAAACCCATAACAAACCCAAAAAGAATAAACAGTGTGGTCTAAACTATCTCATGTTTATCCTGCGTGGTTGGCTTGTTACTGTCTTCCTGGTCATTGCCTAGCAAACCTCATTTGCATATTCTCTGTGTTTTTTTCCATTTAATCTTCTTCCTGCTACTAGCTGTTATAAGATCACTGCAGCTAATGAATTTAGGAAAATGTTGTTAATCCTGCACAAAATTAGCAATAATTTGGGATGCAGTTGATGATGTCTGGGAATACTATGTTGTCACATGTTGTCAACAACAGCAGCTGCTGGAGGTACTTGCCATTTTGTGGGCCAGACCCGCTTGTCAAAGACTCTGCCAAGTTCATGTGAAATTACGGCTTCTTGCATCTTTCTGAAAAAGATGACAATATATTTTTGGCTCAATAAGATGAAAGAACCTTCCTGGCAGGCAGCTAAGGCTAACCTTTGCACTTAGATTTGTTAGTTTTCCTGAAGGTGTGTGTTTCATGTGGTGCCAAGCCTAGCTGTTAATTCATGTAGCTTCTTAAAGACATGTCACAGTAGCCATATAGATATATACACACCCGTTGTTTATTTGACTATTCATGTAGCCTTCTTATGGAGTAATTGTTAATAGATCATGTTCTGATTCATGCCTCCAAGTGCGTATATTCCTGGCCTGTCTTATTGCACATGCAGAAGAGAGGGGGGTTGGATTATGGATTTTGGGGTTTTGTTCCTTCTTTCTAACTGTTTCTCTTTAGAATACCATTCTCTGTAATTCCTGGAATTGCTAATGCAAACATATCTATTTGGTCAGAGAAAGTTTTTTCTCTTCCTTAAAATATTTGGAATCATGAAAGTAAGCTGTGTAACCTGAAGTGTAGGACCAGGCTTCAAGTCTTGATTGTGACATTGCTAGGTCTCACCTACTGGATAACGTAGCTGAGATCTGTGGTCATCATGCTTTACTCCAAAATCACATCCTGGATTTGCAAAATGGTTCAGAGAAGGCTTTTGTTTCAGCAAAACTTGCTGTTTCTGTTAAAACTACCAATCTGTTTTTAGTCAGATTGCTAAAAATGGCTTGTTCCTCTCAGGAATGAACATGTGCCTTAGGGTAAGGTATGAAATCTTAACTTAAGTGGCCTCAAAAGGATGGAAGAGCATTTGTATGGCTAGCAATGCAAGGCTGACACTTGTGTTGACTCAGAAATACAGGCACAATAGTAACCAACCTAGTTTTTATGGTGCTTTTAGGCTTAAGTCACTCTCATCTGAGCTGGTGGAAGGAAGATTAAGTTCTGGAAAGAAAATACGAATTCTTCCAGAATACAGTATTTCTTTGAGCAGCTGAAATGTATTTGAAGTTACTGTGCAAATCACTTCAATACTTTATTCCCCCCCCCAGTCAAAAAGGCTAAGGTAGCACAGCTGGGTTTGTCAGTTGAGTATATCTGGCAACAAGGGGCTGCTGCTCAAAGATTTGGCTCAAGTTAATTGGGCAATGTGATTTCAGTCTATAGTGAGATACTGGAAGTTAGCTCTGTCCCAGAGGTGTATATGCCAGGATTCCTTGTGGGCATCTGAAGTAGGCTGCAGCTGCCACACAAACATATAACAGAACCACATTAGACAGCAAAATCTTGTGGCTCAGAAGATGTAATGAGTTTTTATGATGGTCGATGTGAAAGTGTGAGTAAAGTGTCTCACACAAAGGGAAATACTTTTGTCACATGAAGCACTATTCAGGGGGCTTGTAATAAACTGAGGAAAAGGTGTTTTTTTTTAAAAAGAAGTTTTTTCTTTTGATACCTAAAAATCTGTGCATCTGCTTTTTCAAGATCATGGATGATTCTGCTTTGAGATCAGAATAAGACACAGAACATCTGGAAACACTGTCTGCAGGATGCATGGATTTTAAGTATAGGTGTGCAGGGTTTTTTCAAGCAGTTAAGTATGTCTCAGATCAGCAGGCTATAAAAGAACTGTAACTGGTGCTGTTTGTATTGCAGTAGTTCACTGTGGATCAATTCTCAATTGAGATGCTTTTGTGTCAGATGCTGTTTTATTAGGTGTAATAAAAGGAAAGCATCTATCCCACTCCAAATTCAAAGCATTTGTCTTAGTGTCTAAGAAATACCATGTGGGAGAAAGGAAAGAAGATACTGATTATAGTTCTATATTTTTTTAATGGTATCAGCAGCTACATCCCATCATGGAAGCTTAATCTAAAATTAATTGAAAGAGAGAGATGAATGACCTTCTGGTGATAGGTATCTGAATGTATGGCCAGGAATCTCTCTACTGTGCCTGTCTGCTTTGGGATCAAAGGGGATGGGCATAGGAATCCTTGCCTGTACCTGCACAAGTCAAATGAGGGCTCCTTTCTGAGGAGTCCCGAGAGTGCATAACATTTCCCTGGCAATGTCCTGGATGTCAGCTAGAAAGGGAAAGTTTGGATAGTTTGTCAGAGCTGTCTTTTTGGTGTCCTAATTAGGGTTTTATTTAAGGAACATTAGTGATTTAACACCCCAATCGAATTACTTGTAAGCTTCTTGCTGATTTGGAATCAGCACTGCAGCAAGACTTGTTATGGTAGATACACTGTTAAGGAAATCAAACCCACTAACTTCCAGTGCTTATACAGAGCTTTATTTCTGTGACAATATTCAATAGCCAACATCTATAAGGAAATATTTGTTCTATTTTTACATGATGGCAAAGATAGATGGTGTGCCAAGTATTTACAAAAAACTGTTGTAGTCAATTCTCACAACCCAAATGACTCTGGCTTTAAAATATGCATCTGTAGGATCAGATTCTCCTCAGATATTACCTAGTGGAGAAGACATGCTCGAATCACTTTGTACCACGGTTATATTTGGCCTTCAGAGGGTGAGGAGGAGAACTCAGGGTGTAGCCAGGGTGTACTGACTGTGTGCTCTGGCAGTTTATAGCAGCCAAGGCAGCTTTGTATGAACATAGATGGTAAGGTGCAACTTAGAGCAACCATAAGCCTGCCCTAAAATGTAATGTGGCCTTAAAAGGATAAAGCTGTTTCCAGGTAATCTAAGTAGTATGTTTGAGTTGGATAGAGAACCTGGTAGAGAATATCCTGGCCCATCAAGCAGGTGATCATAGAAGTTTTCTTCTCAGAGAACGTCTCTCAAGTGTTCTCCTAATTTCAGTAAGCAAGCTTGCTCTTCACACAGGAGGTAGATAACTGTGACTAATCCTTAGCTTTGGAAGGCAGTTCACACTTTGCAGAATTAAACCCTAATAATTTGCTCTCTAAGCACTAGTTTTTTAATGATTTTGAAGATGGGGGGCTTTGCAACTTGTCTGGAGTAATACAATGTAAATAAGGTTTGTAGACAGGGATCTCTTTATTGGTATAATAGATGTAGCTTGAAGAACAAATGAGCTCTTGGGCCCAGAATACCTTATTCCCTCATGGAACTGATGAAGCAATTAAGCCTAAAAGCTTGTCACTTGTTTTTATTGCACAGCGGTTGTAATAGGCTTTTAAACTAATTTTTTGCTTGTTTGTCTTTGTGGAAAAAAAAACCCAACCAACCCTAACCTATAGGCAAAGCTGCTGTATGCTTGGGGGGCACTGAGTGGATACCTTCGTTTAATGCAAGAACAGTCAGAGTTGCTTCAGCATGAGAGATGGTGCCCTGGGCTCACCATTCCTCAGTCCTGTCACATCTCTTCCTTTCCCAGCAGGACATGCTTGTCTACATCTTAGTGTGCCAACACAGCTATAGAAAGGAAAGGATACAAAAACACTGCAAGCTACTCTGCTCTGCTTCCACTTCCTACTGCAGATACTGTTTTTGATGTCAAGTAGCCCAGTACTTCCTTGACCCCTTTCACTCAGTGAGCTGAGTGTGTTTTTGTGTCAAATAATTTGGCTCCTGGTTTAGTCCCAGGTTCAAGTCTCCTGATTGTTCACACTGCATATATGCTAATTAATTAAGTATCCCTACCAGAGATAGAGAAGTAGAAGTAGTTCCTTCTGAAGAGGGCTGGGGGGGTGGGGGGGGTGTGAGAGAAAAAAAAGGCATTGTTGGCTGGCTAATTGGCTTCAAGATTTGTTCTGGATGAACAGTATGGGGACAGACCCTGCCAAGTTTGGCTTCCTCTGCCTGGGACATTTCTCTAGCACTCTCCCAGGAGGTCTTCTGCCCTTAGCTGCCCCCTCCTGCCTGTGATAGAATGAGCTTGGAAGCACTCCTGAATGTCAGATCTAGCTTGGTTTTAATACAACCCCTGCCAGTGAAGAGACCCTATCCCTGATGGTGACTGTACCTTACTATGCAGAGCGGTAAGTGGGTGGTGGCAATATCAGTAGTTTACTCTTTATCAAGTGAGATTTTGGTATTTAATAATCCTCTCTATGCTTATAGATGTATTCTTTCTCCTCCTGTGAAAGGAAATATGGGCACAGGAGCTGCAGAGTACTCTATCAGACAGTTACTGTCTTGAGACCAAAACTATTGACCAGGGTGGACAATTGTATCTCCGTGAGTAAAGGTCGAGAAAGCCAGCCTGCCTCATTGATAACTTGTACCTACAGAGACTTTATAGCTTCACAATCTTAGCAATTTTTATTTGTATGCCCTGTCTATTGATGTAACTACTAGCCAGTCTTTTTGCATTTACGCTTGTGTTAATGCTTGCTTGTTGCAGCCATTGACTTCCAGAATGCTGAGGGGTGTTCTTTTGTTTCTTCCAAAAAAAGTGAAACGTTATTCCTTGGTATGGGGCTGGTAGCTTTTGTATTTGTAGTTGTTCTCTCTCCTCTTTCATATTTCCTCAACTTTTGGTCGAACAGAGGATATTTGAGGGTGATATGACAAAGCCTTACCCCACTGTCTTGCGTTAACCATGCAGTTGTTGCAGAAAGAGGAATCTTGGGCACACCAAGGAGAGCCCAAAGCAACTGCACAGCACTGTGGTGGCTGCTGCTCAGCCTCTGTGGGCTGCAGTCACACTTGCCCCTCTTTGCCTGATGGAAGTCATGTTCCAGTAGACCTGAATACCTTGTCAGTAATTGATCTAGTTCCCAACAGTGCAAAAAGGCAGAGTTAGGTGCTTTTCACTATGTTCTTTACTCAGTTTTCCAAGAATGGAAAAGTACCACTTTCAAACTTTCTCCTCATTATCACTTTTAAAAATAGCTACTGCAAGTTGTGTCTGCTAAGAGAAGTCAAGTGTCCTCATTACCTGATGAGGACATTGAAATGTAGTAGCATTTCAAAGCCTTCGGGCTTTCGTGGCCTAGGTCCTGTACAGACATATAAAAAAAAAGACAGTTTCTGCTCCCAAAAAACTTTGTCTATCATATGAGAGAAGAGTAAGAGGAAATTAGGTAGTGTCCACCGGGACGGAGGAGTTAGCAAATGTAATTTAAGTCAGAGGAGTTTCATTAGTTTAGAACACATTCCACTTCTGGTTTCTGCTCTATATAGTAAGCCATCATTAGACTTGCTAGATTTCAATATTTTAAGGGCTCTAATTTAAATAAAATATATAGGATTTTTAAAAAGTCAGTTCAGTGCCAGTGAGTAGGACAGAATTTCTCAGCCATCCAAAATCAAGGACCACAAAACATACCGGGAGCAAAAGAGAGAAGGGTAATATTGGTTTACTTTTAAGGGATTATTGTGTTCAGGTCATCTGCATGCCTGTCAAGTCATGCAGCTGAACATGGCCATACCCTTTCATGAAATACAGCAATCCACATGGTAGGTAAATTTGGCCTCCCTTTGTAATGCATGATGAGGGTGACGGGCTACAGCAGCATGCTGCAGCTGCTTGCAACTGGTTTACAGGTCTAGAAATGAAAGGTATGTGTGCACAGCCAAAGATAAGCATCATGGGCCCTTTTTGTCACCTATCCTTGGCTCTTGATTCAGTGCAGCATCATCTTCTGTTCTGGGGAGGAGCAGATTTGAGAGCCCAGTGTGGAGGGGTGGAGTGCTGTGGTCTTGGTAGGCAAGCTGCACACATTCCAAAAGGGTTACTTGTGCTGATAAACAGGCTGTCTTTTTGGAATGGCTAAGGGTGGGCCTGGGTGTCTTCCTATATTCATGCTTAAATGTTAGCTGATCTTCTCAGAAAGGAAGGACAGCAATGTTGTGGCTGCTGTTGCAGCATATCTGCTGAACTCACAGTTATGGAGGAAAGTATTTCCTTTTTTTATTTTTGGTCCTGCTTATGGGTTAGATGCACATGTGTGAATTCCTTCTTGGTTCAAACACAAAGTTCTTGCACGGAGTCTGCTACCAGGGAGAGGCAAGTCTAGTTCACAGAAGATACAATTTTGGATATAAAACATGGGATTGGACTCAACAAAGCCCTGTGTTGATATGGCTAGAAAATATTTGTGTAGTTCTGCTTATTTCTGTATCTTCCTTGTATTGTTTCAGCATTTCTGACTTTGTTCATTTTCAGTAAGACTTTGGCAATTCATGCGTAAGAGTAAATAGGTGATGTCTATTATTTGGTCTCTTTTTATCTTTGATGTCTACTTTCACAAAAATTTAACAACCAGAATGAAAAGAGATCAGGGAATTTTAACAGGGTATGGATGAAGTGCAATTTAAAGTGCCCTTTTGCTTGGGTGTCACAGGGCATGGGTGAAAGTTTAGCACAACAACTCACAGACTAGTGAGACTGAACAACTTACAATACTTTATGTATAAGTAAATAATAAAATAGATGTCAAATTGCTTTCATTCATTTATTCTTGCTAGTTAAAAAAGCTACAGATTTGCAGATGGTTTCATAGTGGCTCTTGTTAAATTTCAGCCAGTATCTGACAGCTGAAAACTACAAGTGCCAGTTCAGGCTCCCAGCTGGTGCTGCCACTGGCTACAGATGACCTTTCCTCTTCCCCAGACATAGTGGGTCAGAAGTGAGATAATAAGATATCTTAAAGGAAAACAGAAAGAAAACCAATCCCAAACTGCACCACCCAACCTTTGTTTTGCAACTCCACTGACAGTGATCAGTTGTGATTCGTCTGTTTCAAACCACATTTAAGTTTCTTTCCAAAACTAATCTTTCAAAGTACTATTGACAACTAAGATGTGAATGAAGGTTAAAGTGCCTATCAATACATCAAAAGTATATAATTGTAGTGGAGATAAATGGTTAGGCTTTATTCCATGGTAAATGTTGTTTCTAGTATTATCCCAGGGAATTAGCTTGGGATTGAAGATTTCCTTACAGGAGAATGTTGTGACCTGTTTCTCTCCTCCCTCCTCTCCCCTCCTTAAATGATGTGGATTCTTCCTGCAGGGACTAGATGACAAATCATCTAAAGTCAATTTGTTAGTGTCCTAAACAGTGCTGAGCAGAGTATAGTTGTTCTCATTAGCTCTTTTATTGCCTAAGTGTCAGCACAAAACTCTTGAGGATCTGTTTGTTACATGAGCATGTCTTGATTTGTTTAATATACATTTTTATCCAATCGTGGAGATGGCATTTAACTGTTCTCTGGCTTTTGAATCCTTTGTGAATTAGTCCTAAGTGACCAAAATCAATTGAAAATGTCTAAAGACTTAGTGTGATTGATGGAGATAGTTCTGTTTACAGAGTGACTAGGTTTTAAAAGAGTTCAAGGTTTGCTTAAACAGCCGGCAACAGGGTTATTTACTTCTAAGGAAAGAATTTCTGGTAGCTGTTCTCTTGTGAAGTGTACCTTTTCAATTTTTTCATTGTGGAGTTAGTATTACTATCATAGCAGGGCAGAGCAGCTTATGTGATGCAAAATTAATGCTGTAGCATTATCTGGTGCTGCTTTGGTAGCTGATTTTTTTCTGGATTTTGTTTCAAAAGGGTTCTGGTTCTGACAAATTTTACAGTTTTACTGGTCATGCTGGAGGGTGCTGGAAATGGATTCCTCCCTGCTTTAGTGTATTTGTGGGCATTGACATTTACTACATATTACTCCTGATTCTCAAAGAATCAGCAATTAAGCACACTGATTTCTTTGCACTATGTATTCTTGGGGAAAAACAAATGTAATCCAGTGAATGGGAATCCCAGTCTTTGTTCAAGATACTGCTTTATCTGTATTGTCCCAGCAAAGGGGAATTTGATTCCGTTACTGTGTGTTTTAAGGAGTTAACAAAATCAATTTAAGGGGTGGAAAACTTTGATTAATATCCCAAGGTTATCTAAGAAATTGTTTGAGCGTGTAATAGTCAAAGATTGCTTTAAATATTTTATCAAGGTAGCCCTGGCAGTTTCACTCTGAATTGTAGGTGTCCTGGGAAGGTGAGAGGACTGTGATATCTTCATTGAACCATGCTTAAGTTAATGCACCAATGCTGCATCAGATGTGTTCAGGCTATATTTTACTTTAAAATAAAGGTATTTATAATATCAATATGACTAAAGTACTCTGGGATGCAGTTTGCCATCTTCTCTCAATTACACATTATTAATGCATGGGAAAAGAGCAAGTGAAAAATGTGTGTGTGGATTTTTGTTTTGTTCGAATTACAACGTAGACCAACAGCACTTTGAGCCTTTGTGCTCCAGAAAATGAGAGCACAAGCAGTCTATACCTGTGACATGACAAATGGGGCCACCACTTCAATCTTCCATAGCATGCTAATAACAGAATATAGTCAATGCTGGAGCACTCATTCCCTAGCATAAAAGTTAAAGCATTTATTGGTGCTGGATATGGCTTCCCTCAGAGCTGCCCAGCCCAATTTGTAACTGTGACAGTATGGTTATGTGTTTATCATCCTCAAACACTGAGAGACCACAAAAGCCTGAGTATAATTTTCAAACGTAGCAGTATGGTTTTTTACATATGTATCTCTATGTGTACATATATATTGTGTCTATATATGCTTCTGACCAACATTTCCAAAGAAGCTGGAAGTCATCCTGTAATACAAATAGGAAGTGTTCTTAATTTTAGGAGCAGGTGGTTCTTAAACCTTTGAAAGAGTACCTTCTGCAGTCCAACTTTGTAAAATCCACACTTTCTGGCAAATTCAGATCCTGTAGGAAAATGTACTCGTTAATGCAGTCTAGAAGTGACCACCTTGCATAAATGTTACTAGCTTATATCCAGAGCTGTAGCATTCAGTTAGACAAGCTGCATTAATAAAAGCACCAAAACAACAACAAAAAAACCAACCTATGCATGCACTTTAGCAATTTGTTATTGCTTTTCAAGCTTATTAACTCATTAAGTAGCATTTAATGAAGATAACTACAAGTAATTAATTTATACAGTGTTTATTGCTTCCCTAATGAATTTATGTATTACATTTGGAGTTCCTTAATGAATATATTAATCTGTGTTTACATTTTGTATAAGTTTTGTTCTAAAAAAGAAAGAAAATATTTGTTCAAAATCTTTTTGCCAGTCAACAGATTGTCTGTAAGAATATCACCTAGTTTAAGTATGGTGTTGAGTTAATGTTCCTTAGAATGGACCCTGCCAATATTAAAGCTTGTGAAGCTTTTTGTCCTGTTTGAAGTGTTTGGGAGTTTGTTGCACCAGGGAAAACCTGTCCTCAGTTATACTGGGTACTTGTTTTTATTGTAAAACCAATAAACTAAATTTTGACACTATTTCCCATAACATTCTCATAGGCAAGCTTAGGAAATGTGGGTTAGATGAGTGGGCAGTGAGGTGGATGGAGAACTGGCTGAACGACAGAGCTCAGAGTGCTGTGGTAAGTGGCATGGAGTCTAGTGAGAGGTCTGTAGCTACCAGTGTTCCCCAGGGGTCAGTGCTGAGTCTAGCCTTGTTCAACATCTTCATCAGTGACCTGCATGAAGGGATGGAACGTACCCTCAGCAAGTTTGCTCATGACACAAAACGGGGGGAGTGGCTGACACCCCATCAGGTTGTGCTGCCATTCAGTGAGACCTGGACAGGCTGAGAGTTGGGTGGAGAGGAATCCAATCAAGTTTAATAAGGGCAAGTGTAGAGTCCTGCACCTGTGGAGGAATAATCCAATATACCAGTACAGGTTAGGGGTTGACCTGCTGGAAAGCAGTTCTGTGGAGAAGGACCTGGGAGTGCTAGGAGATAACAAGTTAACCGTGAGCCAGTAATGTGCCCTTGAGACCATAAAGGCCAATGGTATCCTGGGGTGCTTTAAGAGTATGGCCAGCAGATCAAGGGAGGTTCTCCTCCCCCTCTACTCTGCCCTAGTGAGGCCACAGCTGGAGTATTGCTTCTAGTTCTTGGCTTTCCAATTCAAGAAAGACTGGGAACCACTAGAGAGTTCAGCAGAGGGATACAAAGATGCTGAAGGGACTAGAGCATCTCTCTCACAAGGAAAGGCTGAGAGACCTGGGGCTGGTTAGGCTGGAGAAGAGGGAATCTTATCAATGCTTCTAAGTATCTAAAGGGAAGGTGTCAAGAGGATGGGGCCACACTCTCTTCAGTGGTGCCCTTAGTGATAGGAGAAGGGGCAGTAGGCCCAAGCTTGAACACATGAAGCTTCACCTAAACATGAGGAAAAACTTCTTTCCTTTGAGAGTGCCAGAGCACTGGACCAGGCTGCCCAGAGGTTATGGAGTCTGGAGACTTTCAAAGGCTGCCTGGACACGTTCATGTGCAACCTGCTCTAGGTGAACCTGCCTTGGCAGTGGGTTGGACTGGATAATCTCCAGAGGTTACTTCCAACCCCTACCATTCTGTGATTCTGTCATTAAAATATTGTTCTGGAAAAGGATACATTTTGATTGATGTAGTCTGAGTTTTGAGGCATTATCTGTAACGGTTTCAGAAAAAAATGGGAACCTTAGCTATGTGGTCAGGGAAAAATTTTCTACAGCTTTCTGGTTTTGTTCGTATTGCAGCTAAGACTTAATATTCATTCTCTGAGGGACATCATACTGATCTTGATTTGGTCTATTATGTTGTCTGTGAATATCTGATATTGAGTCCATCTAAAAAGTCCATTAACTAGTATAATTTATTCAGTATCTTCTTAACAAAGAAAATTGTATTTATTTAAAGTAATTCAAAAGAAGCAGAGACTTCCCTCTCATTAAATAGGAGATCTGCAAAAATCTTTGTTCTTCTCCAAGCACACAGAAGACTGTAGTTTATCATTTAATACCTTATTTTGTAGCAGTCTGGAAATACTGCCTTTTTAATTGCACCTACTGTAACACAATAAATGCTGTTAATGTTTGCAAAAAGGCTATATGAACTGTTTAATAATCTACTTTAATGGATTTTGCTAGCTCCTTTCTATCATAAAAATAGGAGGAACAGCAAGATTAAATTCTGTGGCAGAACTTCTTTATTTGAGGGAAAGTATATCCCTTTTCAAGTAGGTATTAATATTCTAGAATGAAGATATTAACATTTTAATCACCAAATTGCTCTCTCTTCATTTCTTTCCTCCATGAAAAACATTCCACCATACTGTTTCATGTCTACTAAAACTAGCAGAGCTGACCAAAATTTATATGAACAATTGCCAACACCACATACACAACTGACTTTCACAAATTTATGGCTTTGGCTCCCTCTCTTTTGATCAGATCTTGTGACCAATACAGTAAGCTCCACAGGTTTACTTGCATGTTTTTCTTTCCATGTCAGTGATGGGATGAAGCCATTCATTTCCAGTTTGGATGTAAGGTAAATACTATTAGTATTGGCTCTGTGAATCTAGAGTGAATTAGACTGTTTCTGGCATAATCTGGTTTTACTCCACTGTAAATCGATGCTCTTTTATCAGTTAAGACATGATCTCAAGAGTACATTCATTGTAATACTGTTTATGTAATAAATAGTAATATTTATTAGTAATAAATATAGTGTGTCTAAATAAAGTAGGCGTGTACTGAAATTGAGTAAATATTTCTTGCTATAGATCTTCAAAGCTTGTGTTTGGCTTAGAAGTATAAAGATGCATTAAAAGAAAAAAAGCTATGTCTTATGCATGCAAAAGTAAGCTGGACTCCTGCCTTCTGCCTCCCAAGTAGCTCACCATATTTTGTTGTAATTTAGAACATTGAATGGGGAAATTACTGATTAATGCTTAGAAGCCTATCTCTTTTCTGGTGATGTGTTTCGAGGGTAAAACAGGAGAGACACTTTAACTTGTTAAGAAAGGTTTGTGGGCAGGGTGGCAAAATACCCTTAGTACTGAAGCAGCAGGAGTTGGCTTTATAGATATGTAATGACCACCAAAGCTATCATACCACAAGGCCCCAAAGAAAGGATTTTGGCCATATCTTTGTAGGTGAGAAATTTTGTCCTCAGAAAGGGAGACAATGTAAACCTATTAAAATAGATGTTATCTATTTAAATCTATTTAAAATAGGTTTTTTTAGGGTTTTCTGTGAAATAACTGTCTTTATGTGAGAAACATGCATTAGAAAAACTCCACTGAAAGTGGATCAATTGTACCTCCTTAAAACCAGGGCATACAAAAGAAGAACCATGTCTGTTCTTCATTGTTTTCCTCTTTGTTTCATAAGTCACTATTTCCTGAAATTTTCTTTTGTGTATACTTAAAATAGAAAATAGTGACATTCTTATTAAGGATTTGTGAGAATGAATAAATACACTTTATAGAAGTGTATCAGAGCTATCGTGTCTCTGGAACAGGCCTCTTAGCAACCATTCATCAGTCTTCTATATGTGTGTATGCTCCAGTCTTTGAATTAATTTATTATTCACAGTTATTAGCAAGACATACTTGAAGTCTGATGAAGTACTAGCCAAAAAGACAATCTTACACTTCCACATTGATGACTTTATCTGCCTAATGAAGGCAGGGTTGAATCTCAGCATGTATTTTAGCAGTATTGCTACCTCAGCATTCCAAAGCGCTAGTCATTTAATCAAATGTTCAGTCTTGCAGTCCCTAAATTAATACTTTTACATTTTGAAGGATGCTTCTATGTGGTTACCTGTGTGTATATATAATGTGTGTTAGTCAGTTTGATTACATGAGATTTTTGCAGAAACTTTCGGAAGATACCTCTTTTTAGCTACCATTTTTCTGAGGGGTTTTTGAGTATTTTTCCCCAGGGGTACTTGCTGACTGTCATTTGAAAGAACAAGTGTTGTCCTTGGATACCATATCTGAGGGAAGAGAGGGCTAAATTGTATGAATGTTACTGATGCATCACATGGTAAATGAAAGCTAAGACACCCACAGCTGTTGCACTATATTGTACATGTTCATATTATAATATGAAATATAAAAGGGTTAAGGACAGAACTGTGCTGAACTTGTTTAGGTTGGACATAGGTAGAAAAGTATCTTCCATTTTGCATACAGTAGAAAAGACTGTAAAAAGAGAAGAGGAGGATTCTTCAACCAAACAGTCATTTTGTGTGGTGCCAAATAATCAGAAAAACTACTGGAATCCTTTTGTTTGTGTTTTTGGGTTTTGTGTCCACCAGTTTATGAAACTGTTAGTGTGAGATTTAAGGAGATGTGTGTGGGGGGCTTCTGCATGGAAACAGAGATAGCATTTGCAAGCTGCTGAAATGTGTTCCTGTGGACGGCCTGAGTGATGCAACCTGTCAAGGTAATGAATGAAGTATTGTACTTAGGCAGGAATATTACAATGGCTACTATATGCAGAGATGATGTTTCCTTAATTGAAAAACGGGTTTATTAATGGTGTTCTTGTAAAGACAGGACTAATCTAGGATTCTGCTACCGTATTTAATTAACCAGTCAACCATTAACGATCCGTGCAGTTCAGATTGCAAAGTGAGTAATGATCAATTTTTTGGCTGTGCTATGTTCACAGCAATGAAAAGGTAGTTGCAAACCTCAGAAAGCTAATTCAGAAACATGAATCAATATTTCATTCTTGTTTTTGCTGGTGTTAATTTAGTAGAAAGAAGTGTTCACATATTCCTAAACTTGCTTATGATTTAAGCGTCCTGCTTATTTATTTCTTCAAAAATATTATTCTTTGCCAATAGAGAGAGTTTAATCTGATCAGCTTTTATCAGAAGGAATTTCTTGGGAGTAAATAGGCCATTCAAAATATGACATGTTGCCTCTCAAGTCTTGAAATCTGCAGTTCATAAATTACACAGTCTGAGCCAGGGTTTGGGGTTGCCACTTTTCCTGAGATGGACATCTGTAGTACTGGGAGCTCAGCTGCATGTCCCCAGTTTCAGTGGCTGGAAGCTGTCCCCGCAGCTGTACATGTGAAGGCAGAGAGCAGAAGTGCTGGACTGTGACAATCGCAACAGCAGATGCCAGTGGCTGGAGCCTGGTGTGTGACCAGTGTGGTATTGTCTTAGAGCATAGGTAGTCCCAAGACAGCCAGCACAGATGGCAGGAGTGCGGCCAGGAAACCCGATGGGAAGTTTGATTTATCTGCAATTGCCTCCTCTCCTTTTGTTGTGCCATTAGTGGTATACTGAGGAAAGAGAGCAGTAAAGACCTACTTTGGGAGGGTGTAATGGTTCAGCAGTGAAAAATGTTAATGAAGTGCTGAAAAAAAAAAGTGTTTGGGGGCAGAGTGTTCTCATATCAATATATTGCCTTTTTAATGGGGGAGGTTCCCTAGTGTTAATGTGCCTGGTCATGATTTAGTGCAAAAGGTGCCAGCCTTCAGCTCTAAATAGGCAGAAAGTGGGAAGGGAAATGAGGAGAAAATGATTGCAGTTCTTCTGTATTTAAATTAAACATTAGTAGACTTTATGAGCTGTGAGTGTAGTGGACAAAAGAAGGATGTATGAAGTGATACAAAATAGATCCCAAGAGATCAATTTTTTGTTTAAAGTCTAGGTGAAAAACCTCTTTGAACTTATGTAGATCACAAAATTTCCAGCCCAGTGATACAAAGAAAGAACTGGGAGAGATCGTTGGAGGACTATGTGAAGCCCTGTTTGTGCTGGAGCTGTTGTACAAGACTGATGCCTGGCCAGCTTTAGTCAAAGCAGACTAAAAGCTCTGACATTTGTCCAGAGTTGATAGCTAGATGTAGCTGAGATTATCTGAACTACTTCATCACTAGGTATCTGATCCAATGAGCTGCTTTATGATCCTAAATGTTGCAGTAGCCCCTAGAAAATCACCCTTTCCAATAGATTGGCTACCTATAGTAGTAGCTTAATATGGTAAACACAGTTTCTTCCACAAGGAAGGTAAAAAAGACTTTAAACCCATTCAGTTAGTTGGCACTTTCAACTTACCTTCTCTTGCATCTCAAGCTGCACTGTCTGTCCCTGCAAAGCTAACCTTACATAAGACATGGCTATCCCACCTTGCTGGACCATATATGCAAAAACAAGTGTATGATGGTGCAGCAGAGGTGAGTTACTGCATGTCTTGAAGTTAGATATCTTACTTCAGTATCCTTGTTAAATTGTGAAGGCCTGAGTACAAATGATTTAAAGGGATTTTTCATAAGGGTGCCTGTTTCCCTTAAGCACGCATTAAATTTTTCTGGAGATCAAACACTGCTCTGATTTGATTCCCTTGTATGTAAGAATTTTCTCTTTTAAGTGCTGTATCATCATGTGGTTATGCCTATAGCTAAGAACAAAAGCATACAGGTTGCTTGGGGAAAGGATCTGTAGCTTTCTTGCTTCCTTCCCTTTTCATTGCACATCATACTCAAGAATTGGCACCCTTCAGGCTCTCTCCTCTTGGTACACAGTGAAGTGCATGTGTGCAGATATCCGTGAATGGAGATGAAACTGCACCCTGGAGTAGACGATTGAGCCACGTACATCCTTATGCTACACAGAGGTGTCTAATCCTGCAGAACTCAGCTAATGGAGTAAACAGGCTGGCTGTTGTTTATTTGAGGAGATAATGGCCTATAGCAGCTGAAGGGGAGAATGCTTGCTGCACAGTGCATTCAGATGTAATCTTCTCTTTATTGTCATTCTGAGCATTGAAATTTCAGCTAAGCATACGGAATTTGCAAGGAAATGCCACCCAAAATAATCTGTAAATATTTTATGGTGCCTAGACTGGTAAGGAGTAAGAAATCTTTAAAGCACAACATGCTGCCTTGTCTGTACCTCCCTGGCCAACTGTCACATAAACAGAATGAGTCCAGCAGCAGCAGTGTGTACTCCTATGGCTGTCCAGTGCTTGGATGCAGATTCAATCCGAAGTAAAGCTATCCCAGAGCAAGGTGCTACATCCAGTATTGCAGCGTATCTTTTGGGCTTCAAAGCATAGCAGCTCTATATGCAGGAAAATGATTTGGCTAATAGTTTTAAAAGTCATTTTGCACAAGTTAAATATGTACTAACTGACCATTGCTGACCCCATGTCTAAATATCAATCTCTTAGGTTAGACCTACCTTACCTTCAGGTTGTGTTTGTGCAGTTGTAGCTGTGGAGCTCTTGCTTGTGTCTACACCATAGACTATGTCCACATGGTTTCAGGAGGAATGCTCCAAGCTCCTGATTGATAAGTCTGCTGCTGACAGCAAGGATGAGCATTGTGAAAGGCAATGTTTTGTTGGCTGACTGGATGCTTCTTTCCAGATTACCAGTGACCATGGAGCAGTGTGAGGGAGATGAGTCCTAACTTTCTCAGTCTCTCAAATACAGAAAAATCGAGAAACAGTGCTGGAAAACCTAGAGAACTTCTGTAGCTTACCTCCCTGCTCCAAGGAAAAAATATCTTTTTTTCCTCAGCCAGTGTTTGCCTAATTGTAAAAGAGGCTGTGAACCTCAAAAGCAGGAGCAGAAAGCTCACCAAACTGCAAATGTGCATGAATGTTACTACATGTGGTGCTTTGGCAAAATGGGCCAAGAGAAACCAATGGGGTGACTAAAAGACCCCTGAGGGGAACTCAGGGACTGAATTTTTGATCTTTGTCAGGCTGTCAGTGTGATGAGGGCTCTACTTTAGATGCAGATCCAGCTAAAAGGATTTGTTCTGGGTGTCCCTTTAATCAGACTTCAATGGGTTTTAGAAGTCTTCCCATGATGAAAACATCACATTCTTGTGCTACTGATCTCCTGAAAGCTAACCTGAACCTTTCTACTTATATTTTGGGGTGGAGGGGAGAGAGGAGGTAAATTATTTGTCTTGCTGGCTGCCTGGGGAGGTGCTGGAATCACCATCTCTGAAAGAGTTCAAAAACATGTAGATATGGTGCTTGGGGACATAATTTAGTGGTAGTGGATGGTAGTGTTAATGGTTGGACTCTATTTCAGAGGTCTTTTCCAACCATAATGATTCTATGATTCTATATGCTAGCAAGCTGATGTGAAAAGGCCACAAGGCGTGTAGATCTGAAGCTGTTAACTTCTTGTTAGCACTTGTTGATTTAACAGCAGCAAGTGGATGTAAGGTTTGCACCAGGGCTGGTGCAGAAATGTGGTAGATAATGCTGTGGGTTAGTTTTCAAACTGACACTCTGACTCAGTGTTAGCATTTGTTGTGTAGGAGGTTCCTATGTCAAATTTTTCAAGTGTTACCAGCAATGGACTTGGAGTTAGCACTGACAGCAGTTGCCATCAGCTCAGTGCCAGAGAGCATGTGCATCTGTGACTGTCTGCATCCCTAAATAAAACTCTCCCACAGGATAAGTGGGTAAATCCTCATCTGTTACTCTCACCCCCCAGCCTCCCTCCCGAGCCACAGAGCTGCCTTGCCTTGTCTTGGCTGTGACCTCATGCCAGAAATGTGAGTCCTAGCTTAGTTGGGTTCATGCACCACATACTGCATATGGGATAAATTTGGAGAATCTGTACCCATAAGCTTTGGGCAGTAACTGCAAAAACATCAGCTCAGCAGCATCAGTTCTGAAGAGGAGTCTCTTTTGCTGCTTAGTTAAGCATCTCCACATATTCAGAGTGAAGAGTTACTGCAGGTGCATGCTGGGTTTTGAGTAAATTCATTTCCTGCCAATTCTGTGAATGCTACATCTTAGAATATGAATAATTATATTAATTTGGGAGTTTCTTTCCAGTCTCTTATAGTAGACAGTTTTTTACCATGGAATCCTCTGATATTTGCAGTTTTTAATTTGTTCTCTAATGCATTACCAAAAATTTTCTTAGCTATTTGTATATCTAATCCTTTTTATTGCTTCCAGAATATGTTTACTATCTGAGCTTGACTGTATTAGTACTAAGGCAGTTGCCACTAATATTGTGGTTACATTTGTTGTCTTGTTTTCCATTCCAAGATATTTATATTTAACACTCAAAAATTAGCCTCCTGGAATTTAATGTGCTGCTCATGCCTTATAGTTTTTGGATGAGGAGTGAAGGTGGGTAAATGAGTTTCAAGTTTATCTTCCATAAGTAAAAAAACCATCTTTCAGTGAAGGTGTTACTGTGCTTTCAGGGTTATATAGTTCATGTGTTCTTAGCGAGGATATCCTATAAAATCAGTGTTAAAGCTTCTACTGCTTTCAGCACTACCAGGATAAACTGATATTTGAAAGGTAATGAATGAAAATGCACAAACATCCGTGGCATTTCTGCTGATCGGCCTAATAACCTGCTATTGAATGGTTTGCAGACATGTCTTATTCCAAAAGGTCATGTATCATAGTTAATTTACACTCAAGAGGATAAATTAATATCAAGGAACTCATCATTGCCTGCATTTTTCTTGAAAGCAGTTTTGTTCCACTCTTGCAAGTATTTTCAATTAAGTAAGTCTGCCTTCATGCAGATGAAAAATTTTGAGAATTTTAGGTCAACTTGGAGTTGACCTCTTCTCCAGCTACTGTGCAATATTTACAGTCATGTTGTTGTGAGTTTACAAGAGCTTCTTGACAAATGTTTGTCTTTTCCATGCCAAATCTATTAACAATACTTGTCTGTGCTGCTATTTTTTTTTTATAACCAAGAATAGTATGTTTAGACGTAAAGTTTTTCTTTATATTAACATCTCTTGTTCAAGACGTGCTTGTTATGAAAGTACCTTGAACTTGGTTCATGCATCTAGAAAGTGTAGGTGAATGGAGGTGAGGAAGGCTTACAGAGCAAGTGGCTTATTTCCTAGCTCAGTTCAGTGCCTTTCATTTGGCACCTGGAAAACAGAATGGTTTACCAGCAGTACTGTTATTCCTCTCTTGAGGGCACTGTTTGCTTTGGTGGCTTGGATTGCTTCTGCACACTCGCTTTCTTGAAAGGAAGCAAAGTCTTTGATATTGAGGTGTGTGCATGCAGTAGCTCTTCCACTGCTTGTGCCTTGAAGTCAAGCACAAAGCAGACCGCTTCTTTTATCCTGCTTCCAGTAGACGGGTCCCTCGTATTCTTCTTTCTCTTTTCAGTAACCTTGAACTGCTGCTTGAGTTCCCTTAGGATGAAGCATCAACATGTAGATGCAGTAGGCTAACAGGAGTCTTGTGCTCTAGTATGTAGGGCCAGATTGAGCAAACTTCAGAGCATTTTGTGTGTCCTGAGGATTTCTAGGCTCTTGCCTGGCCAGGCTGTCTTTCCAGGTACAGGATGCTTTGGCAAGAGAAAGAAAGGTTCAGTTGCGTAGTGCTTAAAGAAAAGGTGCAAACACTGGGGTCAGAGCCTCTGTTTTGGGCAAGTTAATGAAAACCAGAAGCATGACCAGAGAAGATAAGGAGTACCAACAATGTATGAAGGGACTGGCAGAAAAGCTTGGGAACCAGCAATAGAAGGGTTCAAAAAGATTCTAATGTGGACAAATCTTTCTTCAGTTAGCATGAACTTATACACTACATAACTTTAAGCTGACAGATCAAACTTGGTTTAGTTATGGCAGCCTAGTAACTTGTGCTATAAAGTCACCATGCTGTTGAGCCAGTGTTTGAACTGTAAAACCAGGAGTTGCTTCGCTGTAGCCTTCGGGGATCTGAGTCCAACTTTGGCTGTATCCTAGGGCGTCTGCTGACACTGTCTGTAAGCTCTTGATTTTTCCCTGATTCAGAAGAGAAAGGGAAGTCACTGTCTTGAAGGTAGGAAGACCTTGGTAAGAGAAACCTATATATAGGTAGAATGGGGGCAAGGGAAACCCAGAAGACATTTGTGGAGCTGTTTCTTCAATTTGTTCCACACAAAATAGAATCATATGCTTGGGCTACCCTGGTCCTTAAAAACTTAAGAAGGTGATTTTTCTGCCCACCCTGTTACCCTATTCTTTCAGGGAATGTTGTATTTTATTCATCCAGAATCAAATTTTTAATAGAGAGATCAAGAGCTGCATGACTTGCCTTGGTAACCTACTGCCTTAATAGTCTTATGCATATCTTTAAGACTTTTAGGGGGAGAAAAATAAAGAAAAACGGAAAAAAAAATCAGTATGCAGAGAAATGTCCATGTTTGTCAAAGGGACAAAACTCATGGAGGACTTTGTCTCATCAGATTCCAGGATAATTTTTTTTTTCCGCCACAAACAGGCCAATAAGAGCTATGGTGATGCTGGATCCAGCTTGTGTGAAATGAAGTGCCTTTTTTTCTTCTAGGAAAAAATACCCAGATCTGTCCTTAACTAGGACAAAAAATACAGCAAATATGTGATCTCTCTTGGTTACCATATAAAGGCCAGATGAAAAATCAAGATCTGGTACTTCCTTTCTGTAGGTGAAGTGCAGAAGGGTGTACCAGTAGCTCTACTGCATTTCCTCTGTCCTATGAGATACCCTGTGTTTAAAGCACAAGAATCAGTGATTTACCAATGGCCAAAAATTGCTATTTTTTTAGAACATTACGTCCCTTAGTCTATGCTGATCAGCTGTGTGCTTTGACTTAGCAACATATCAGGGGCACTTTCCCTGAGAGAACTTGTGTGCATCGTTTATCAAAAAGCTTTTCTTTTTTTTCATTGGTGATTAGTTGTTATGAAGACAGAAAGAAACACAAGGCTTTTGTGGAGCATTCTGTGTCTTCTAGAGAAGCCTAGCAATCAAAAAGTTAGGAGACTGACTTCGAAATAGGTATTTCTCCACTCCCTTTCCTGTTAATAATTCCGTATTAAGGATCTGCTTTTGTGTTAGGCTGTGGAGGAAAGAATTTAATTAAATCCAAGTTTGTGCTTTAAATTACAGTTACACTTTCAATTAGTTGTGCAACTGCAGGAGCGTGAATGTGGTTTCTTTCCTAAGCATTCCCTTCTCAGTGTCAGAAGAAAATGAAACAATGAAAGAAAAATAAAACTCTTGACTTAAAAACAGAGATAAGAGGAAAAAGTCTTTCTTAATTAATGCCATGGAAATAAGTTGACAACCACATCTCAGTGACCGCATAAATTGCAACCAATTCACTGTGTTGTGAATTTGATGTACTGTTTAATACTTCTATACAGCACTTGTCATTTCTCTAAAAATAATTTGATTCTTTTGTTGCTCTTCAGGAAGGACTTGAATCAATCTACCTAATAAATTTTAGGTATTTTAGGTATCAGTTAAGGAAGGCTACTATCAGTGAGATGCTAAAAGCTGTATGAGTGCAAAGAATCAGGCCTGATAAGTCTTTCTGGTTCTAGTGTTGGAGGCTTTCTGCTGTGTAGAAAACACAGAAACTTTGACTAAAGAACTGCATAGGATTTAAGTTCATAATGTGTGTTCCAGTGCAGTCACCTCAGTACTTCTGGATTCTACTGTCAAAATCAAACTGCAGTGAAAACAGTGCATATACAAAAGCGTCCTAATACCTTTTTTCTCTTACAAAAGAATTCATACTGTACAATAGTAGAAATCAATTATAATGATTACAATACATCTTGCTTAAACAGCTAACAAAAGAAAGAACTGGTTTAACTGCTCATATTTTCCAGTGCTTCTCTTTTTATTAATGAATCTGTAGCCTCACTTCTGCAGAGATGATAAGAACTTTGGTGTCAGGAATTAATCTGATATAATTTGAGTGCTCAGGACTCTTATAAATTCCTCCAATTGCTCAGCTGCTACTGTATATTTAAGAACTGCTTTCTAGCCCCTGCCCCTTATTCACCTTGTGGTTTTTCTGCCTGGCTTCAGTGTCCTGTCTTTCAGCTCTCTGCCAGTACAAGGGCTAAATAGGTCTATTATGAAATATGAATAACAATTTGCTAATCTTCCCAAAGCAACTGCAAAGAATATCTTTTTTTTTTTTTTCCTTCAGTGATGATATAGCTATTTCCAAACAATGAGTATGTATTGGTAAAATCTTCTTTAAGGGCTAAGTTTGTTTGGGGAGTAAAGTAGAATTTCACCCTTGCCCACATTGGGTAGGTACTTTTCAAATAAACTCCTTATTTTTTATAGTAGTGCTCAGAGTAGATTTGCTACTGAAAATCAGATAGGATGTGGGATATGGTGATTTTAGCAAATTGATTTGAGTAATACTTCTAGCATATTTCATCTGTAGATATTGATTGAGTCCTGGGTGGGTTAAAGAGGTGCCAGTTATACTCAGCATGTCACAAGGGGCAATCAAAATCCTGCAGCTTTAGCATGGTGATCAAATAATATTCACTTTGCCATAGCAAAGCTGGATGAGTTCATATCAGTATATTACAATCAAGGTGACAACTTGGCTACATCAAGGAGCAAATGACAATATATATTTTATGAACAACGCTACTAGATAAAGCCATTGACAGAAACACAAGGAATAAAGCTGTAGGGAAAACCAGTAAAAATACAAACTAGATACTCTATTACATTATGAGTTTTATTATCTTGTGGAATTCCATGTATTAAGACTCCTGCAGAAAATTAGGCTTGGTAATGATGGCTCTTGGGTTTCATAGATGTTTTGGTAATTATGAAAGCAACTGATAACTCTTCTGTACTTAGACAGTGCTACATGCCAAATGTACTCATCTAATGATTCCTGTCAAGTTCAAATCTATGAGGAAGTATATTTTCTCAGACTTGTTTTACATTAATTTGTCATATAAAGAAATGTTACAGTGTTAATTGGTTTTAGGAAAAAGCACTTTTTCATTTTAAAGACCTGTTTAACGTTGTGAATTGCCAAACATAAATGTGAAACAGTACTCCCTTTTCTTCAGGTGTTTTGTTAATAGCACTGTTCTACTGTTAGCATGCATAGGTAAGGGAATAAAGACACAAAGGGCAAATATTGAAGGACCTGATCTGTCAAGGAAGGATGAACATGACTTTACATAGTAATTTCTAAAACTAATATGACTGTATTTTGAAATATGAAAGTAAGCACTGTACACTCACTTTCAAATTTGTCAGCCTGATTTTACAAATTAAGTTACACAGATACATAACCATTTTGATTGTGTGTCCCACCCAAGCTGTTCTCTAATATTATTGTTCTTATGTAAGTGGGTTAATGTGTAATGTGGTCATTACAACTAACAACATGATAGGTGTAGGACCTTCCTAATGTGAAGAAGCTAAAGGTGCTAAACCCATTGTAAGAGTCATCAGCCTTTTCCTGAGTTGAACCTTTTTAGAAGTTGTCATTAGAAGTCTCTGTAAAGCTTTACCCTAGTCCTTGTAATGCAATAGAAATCAGAATGCATCTTCTGTAAGGAAGTCTGTCTTCACTCTGATTTAAATTTGCCCTAAAAGACTGTACTGGAAGAAAGCCTAAAATAGCAATTCTAATAAAGATCTCTAAATACAAAGAAATATCACAAATTGTTGACAACTGGGTAGGGACTGAGTTGCAGTCCCTTAATTTTCTGCTTGCACAGCTTGCCTGGAATGACCTGATGATTTCTTATGTTGGCATCAGTTTATTTGCTGATAACCCATTTTATCTATGTGGATCACCCATTTTATCACACTCCTATGCCATTGTTGTAACATTGTCTGCTGATTTTATTTTTTTTTTTTAAAAGGCTGCTCAAAATAGGAATGCTTTTCATCCAAGATGTTTTACAAGTCTCAAGATATATTTGCTGGTTTTTACAGATTAAAATCCTGAGAGGCTCAGCAAGTCAGAATTCCATTTGTACAGAGTTACACCTCTGCTTGGAGAAAATAAAGGTACCCATGAATTTTAAAGAAGTATATATAGGGATTGGTATATTTCTGTTAAGTCAGAGCTGTCATTCCTCTCATTTGGTTTAAGTTAACAAATAACTGAAATTGAAGCTGAAGTAGTTTTGCATGACCCTTTGTTTTCATTCTGTTTCTGAGTGGCAGCCCATGTGGTGATATGACTGGATAGAAAATGCTTTTTGAGATGCAGCCTTGCTCAGATGATAAAGAAAAATCATTCCTGGCATGGCATGAAGCTCAAAGCTGTCAAACCATCCCATTGTGATTGTGTAGGCCTTGACACTAAGGTTTGTGAAATGCACGCTCTGTCTGTGGGTTTCTGGCCCTGGGAAATGCCAAGTCTGGAGGGAAGCCCAATATAGTTCCCTAAAGGTGACACCTGACCCTCAGCAAAAGCAAGGCTATGCTGTTGCAGTTCAGTGGCTCTGTGACTTGAAGTTGCAGTCTGAAATGTAACTAAAAATGTTGCTACTTTTTTAGTTAAAAAGTAACTAAAATGTTGCTCTTATTTTAGCAGTTGTATTGTGTTTGTGTGGCAAGGTCTTGGCAGTGGGGAGGATACAGGGTTGGCTTCTGTGAGAGGTTGCTAGAAGCTTCCCCTGTGTCCAATGGAGCCAATGCTAGCTGAAGCACAGTGGAATTCACCATACAACAGTTTTGCAACTCTTATGTTTACTTGTTGGAGAGTGTACTCAGGAACTGAAACAACTTCTACCTGAAAATAGTTTTCTTCATCTTCCTTCTCCTCCACATCTTTGCCTTGATATAATCTAAAGAAATCCCAGACCAAAATGCTAGTTTCAGCTCTTCTGGGGGAAGAAATTAAAGCTCTTGGGTGCTAGTCCGTGTAGAAATGTTTTTGTTGTGTATCTTGGATTACAAACCTTCTTGTGTTACAGCAACAAGGCAGTAACTTGAATTTTGACTGTGAAGCTTATACTGTCTCACAGATGTGTTTTAGACTTAGCCTAAGGCAAACCACAGCATTTAACCTTTGAGTTTAAGTCTGAAGCACTGATGATGCTATTAGGTAGGTAGAAAGAGATGTCCTACCACCTTACTGCATTCAAAGATACATTCAATCCTAAGGCATCACTGGTCTCCATTCTTCTTTTTCGGTGTCACATGTGGTCAGATCCTCTGTGTTTTATGGGACTTGTCCAAGAGTGTCTGAGGGCAAATAAACTGCTTTTCTTAAAACCTATTTTGGCCAAGGCATGGTGCAAACCCTTTCAAACATAAGGGTGTTTCCACTGTGAGTAAGCACAGTTGTGAAACACTTGCCAACTCGTGAAGATAAAAACTCAGTGAATGAGACAGTTTCAGCTCCCACTCATACTATTGCCCTGGATGATTGCCTAATCTCCTTGCTATGATCCAGATCTGTGTTTGGGGATGCCCTGATTTGCATAGTACTGATGTGATAGATTTTGTAGCTTTAAAGCCTCTGTTGCTTGCTGCAGCAGAGATCCTGCTTTTGTTCTGACATGTTTTGTTTTGGCTTTCATTTTCTACAAGTTGAGGAGACATACTGCCTCCAGTGAGTCATCCAGAGAGAGCTGTGAGCCCCCACTCCTTTGTGGGGAGCTTGTGGAATTAGCAGCTGCTGGAGCATCCCTCCATGCTCCTGACTGGCTCAGCCATCACAGCCTCCCTTGTGGGAACAAAGCATCATCCTTCTCCCTTCCCAGCCACCGGCCAGTTTGCTGTTGGGTTCCTGGGGAAGCATGGCAGGGGGTAGAGGTCTACCCTCTGGGCCACATGATCTGATGGGAAAGCTTCTTAAATTGAGTGTGTGTACTCTCTCATGCTAGCTCAGTCTGCTCTATGATTTGCATATGTTTGCTTACATGGGGCAAAAATACAGGAATGCTGGAGAAGCCCTGAATTTTTGGGGTGCTACTAGTGCTGGTTGTTTTTTTTTTATCTGTTTGTTCAAGCGCATTAGTTGGAATTCATAGTCAAAATATATCCTGGTTTTAAATTTGGAGTAGTAGCTAATTTTTGTAATTGAGCTAAGACTGCTACAAATTAAATACTGTGAAGGTCATGAAGAAAGATTTTTTTTTTTTTAAATACACAGTTAAAAATGGTGATGTTAAACCAGTGGCTTAATAGTAAGAAGCAGAGATCAATATACATTAAAATATTATGCTGTATGTGCCAGGCAGCTCTTCACCCTATACTGGGAGGTGAGCAGCATTGCTTGGCTAGCATGTTACCATGTTGCAGAGTTGCTATGGCAATATCAAACCAATGAATAAACCACATCACAGAGACAGGGAGGTAAGTGTGAAATTGATTCAGTGGAGCACAGGAATATGTGGGAGCCAAACTGGTCAAGATAAAATTTCTGGTAGGAAAATCTATTTTTTTTAACACTTTCAATTTTATTATAATGACTTTTTAAAAATTCAAATGTTATAGGTATTTTTTCTACCATAAACTCATATAGCATTAGATTAAAAATACGTAAGTGTTTCAACATATATAAGGCATTTTAGAATTGTTATCCCTGTATAATGAATACAGCTAAATATAAAAAGTACATAGTTTTTTAGAAAAGAAATAAATATAATTAGTGGTCAGATAAAATCTAGTTAAGATAAATTAACATGAGTTAAGTTTTATCAGCTGGAATTTGATATTGTAGAAGTTGTATTTGAAAGCTCATTTTCAAATACATCAGGCTAAAACTTGTTCTTTATTTCTAAATGTACATTATAGTGATATAATCCACAGAAATGTGTACTAGAAACAGTCTGTATTTTGGATAGCATGTTGATATAACAAAAGACAGATATTTGTGCTTATAAATGGATTGCACAAATATTGATCATGCTTCATTGCCCTGTTTTGTGATTTATGTGACCAGGGTTTGGAATGTCTTAGGGAGAAAAATCTTTCCTTTTTTCCCCAATTATTTTAAAACATTCTGTGAAAAGAACAATTATACTAAAATGTGCTATCAGCAGTGTTTTTATGTTACTTAGGGAAAATAAAATAAATACCAGACATGTTTTTTCAGTTTTACTAATTCATCTCAGTTCAGTTGGATGATCAAAAAATAAGTGGTTTAGTCCTGGGAAAGGTCCTGTTGCAGAGGACTGGAAGGTAATTGTGTTGTATGTGAGTTATAAACATTACAAATTTATATGTTTGTGTAAGACACAGAAATTTGTTTTTAGAATATTTTTAGGCTGTCTGCTAGTTTGGGGGAGGAAGTGTGCTTCTTTGGGGTTCAGTTACTTGTAGTTTGTATGCTATTAATTTGATCTAAACTTGTGTCTATTTATAGCTTAAAAAAAATCTGATATCTTACGTGTGCTTTTGCTGTTTCATCTCCATCTCCCCTTGTGAGTGTATTTATGCCCAAGCCCTTTTAATTTTTTCACAAAGAAATAGAAGTATGATAACAATACCAAATGAAACAACATTAAATTGAATTTTATTTTTTTTTTAAGATGCCAAAATGGTCTTATCAAGTGCAGTCAATAAAATGAATGATATAGTTTGTCTAAAGTAGTACTCTGTCACTAAAAGCCACTGAGCTACTTCTTTCATTTCTTTAGTTCAAAGCACAATAGAACAACTCAATTTATTTACAGAATAGGAACCAGTATTTGCTTGCATCTACCCTTTTGGCTTAGATTTTTAGAGCACAATATTTGCTAAATTATTGGCAAAGAATTTGCTGACTAATGCTTTTTATATTAGGATGGAATGATAAAGCAAAGACAGACACAGGGTGAGTGTTGGCTGAACACTAAGGCTTTTGTGATTTGGGCTTTTAGCTATAGGAATAAAGCTCTTGTGTGACACAGTAACACCTTGAAGCCCTTCAGTTACACATTTTCCTGCAAGTGACTGAATAATGTTCCTGAACTTGGTCGGTGTGAAGGTGAGCAGCTGCATCTCAAGAGATTGTTCATTTGTGTTTTCACATGTGAACAGACTCTCCAAATTAATTGAGCATACCTAGACAGATCAAGGTTAAACAGATGCAAAAAGAAATAATATAGGCCAGGAGCTAGTTTGTTTTGTACACCATATATGGATGAAGTGTCTGTCTTCATTTGTCACTGACTGTTTCAGCTGTAGACAGTGAGTGAGACTGGCCACACACAGATACTCAGAGGCCAAGTTGTCACTATCAGAGCTTCTACCCTCTGCATGGCCCAGCCCACCAGTGTGCTGCCATCAAGCTGTGCTGATCACAAGGCTGGCCTGGATGAGGTTAAGCATGCAGCTGAGATAGTGGAAGTGTTATCTTTTGAGGGAAGGTGCTTTCAGAAGAGGCTCAGTTTTGACTGAGTCAAAGTCTGCTTTGACTTCTTCAGTTTTGGTGCATATGGTGCTGAACATGCAGAAGATTTGTTGCTGGTTTGAAAGAAAAGGAACAGCTATTCCACTGGGTGTCTCTCTGAAAGCCTGCTTATTAGCAGAGCTTGGTAAGTAGCCCAGTGTGTGCACAACTGCTGTGCCTCTGCAGACAGTAGTTCACTTCCCAAATCCTTGGAAGCAGGTTTTAAAGCCCAAGTTCTTAGTGAGACAAACATGGCTAAGAAACAAGCCTTTAGAGGAAGGAAGGAATAAGTATCTCTTCAGGAGGCCAGAAGGACATCTCAGATCAAGGGGATTTCTTTTCTCAGCAATGCATATTGCTTTACCTTTACCTTTTTATTTCAGCTTTTATCTCGTGTAAAATGAAATTACTTAGGATAGCTGCCCTGAGTGGGCAAGCCAAGATAGCTTTCTATCTCCATTTGTGAGAGGAAGAAACTATATCAAACTAGTGATACCTTCTCTTCCTGCCTTCTGAAGGAGATGGTGACAAGGGGTTCAACTTCTGGCAGAAGTGGGTATCCAGTCTTGTATCATCATAAGTGCTGTCTAAAGTGATAAGTATTGTATGCTTCCTCAGCAGTACTAGTGTCTCCTTGCTGGCAGCTCTCCCTCCACATTGTGGTGTGGTGCTCAGAGGTGTCCCTGTAACAGCACACAGAAACAAAAGGATGCAGGTTAGAAGAAATGCACACAGGCATCCACTGTAGGCAAGCAGTGGGGCTAGGCACCATATGGCACTGGAAATTGCCTTCTCTCTGGACTGCTTTTGGATGTGTTATGCCCTGCAGTGTGTAACTTCCCTTCATGCCAGTCCTTCTAATGAAACTCCTAGGTATGGGCATAATGTGTGTGTGGGAAATTGCTGTCAGGTACAGTCCAGAAAATCCTGATCAGAGAGGGTGGGAGGCCAAGAGCCAGTGGTATCTATGGTCTAGCTTCAGTCCTCCTTGACACCTTTGGTTTCCTCCATCATTATTCCATGCATCTGTTGGGTTGGGGCCGTTTTTTCCTAAGCTTTTCATACAAGCTGCATTGCCTGCAGTTAATGTCTGTTTCTTGATCGCGTATTTAATGGATGTAATTATATTCCAAAAGCTTTTATGCCAATATGTACCTTTTAAATCTATTAGTTGGCTATTCCTTCTAAAGTGTTGTCTTTTTCTACTGCAGTACTGTAAAATGAATAAAGGAGAAGAGTGGGTTATATGGTAGTTTAGGTGATAGAAATGAAAGCACAGATATAACAATGAGTTTGTCTCCTTCCTAACAGTTGAAAGACAATCAAAGCACAGAATCACTGGTCTTGTGAGTGAATTGCAATTGTGACACTGTTTGGCTCTTCCTAGAGTCTGTGATACTCCATGATTCATCCTGCAGTCCTGGTTCCCTACCTGTTGAGACCAGAGGGTTTTTTTTAACTCTCTTCTGGCCTTGTCTTTTTACGAATCAGGTTTTCTGAAGACTGTCAGTTCATCTGCTGATAGTTTGAATTGAGCTGTGTTAGTAATGGCTGAGGTGTGTCACTTCAGAAAATCAGTGTCTTTTTGAGAAGTTTTAGTACCTGTATTTGTAGTATTTTCTGAAGTTTTAATGCCTGTATTTGTAGTATTTACTGATTAACTGTAAAAGCAAGAGATTTTTTTTTCCCCCTATGGCAGGGAGCTTCATGTATTGCAGACATAGAGGGATGGACTCTTATGGATCAGAAAGCAGAAGATAGGTAAGTTAGAATCCATGCCAAGTTTTACAATACCTTTGATTTGAAAAAACAAAACAAAACAAAAACCACTGAGTCAAATTTTGTGTCCATTAGGGATGCCAACTTATGCATTTGCAATGCCTGTAGTTAGCACTGAGGCTAAGGTTTTAACTGTCTTCCACTTCTACGTAAACATTTAGGACCTGGTTATCTGTGGGAAAATCACAGTTTCTTTTCAAAGGCTGGTGAGAATAGGTGCTGCAATACCTCAATATTTACTTCAATATCTAGGTGGAAAGGTCTCAGAGAAGAGTGCTTCAGCAGGGCAGGAGCTAGTGTTTGACCTGATTTTCCAGCCTTCCTGACTCTTTGCTGAACTGACCAGTAGGGGATTCTGTGAATGGTGTGATGGGTATGATCTGGATTACTTGGCTTTAGGAAAATTGCAGGACATGCTTTTGCCAAATCAGGACTCTTGACTCTAATCCTCTATGAACTTCAACTGCTCTAATTACATGCTGATGACATTTTCCCTTTACAGTTTCTATTAACTACAGCAGACTTCACTACTTCCCCCCCTCCCTGCAAATGCTCTGAGGTACTGAAGTTGCTCTTAAAACACTGCCATGCATGTAAGTGTCTGCATGTGAACAAGGGTTTTCTTAGGAGATTCAGGGTGTCATATGTAGGCCTTAGTATTTATAAATACTAACCACTCCAGGCTGTGAATTTATCTGAAATGTATTCTGTTGCTTGTAGTGTAGGTTGTTGGTGAGAAGTTGTCACCATAGAATGTGTATATACTTCTTAGAGGCATGTACTAATGAGTAACTCAGTATTTCACTTTAATTGGAATAGTTAGTTTTCTTTATGGTATTGAGAAGAATTGCTAGGGTTATTTCCCTCTAACAGAGCAACTTTTGGCTGCTTTCTGTCTACTATAACTTCTAAGCTTACAGCTTATGTATGAAGTCTTATCCAAATAAAGAAGTTTTAAGTGAGCTGTAAATCTCTAGAACATAAAACTTTACAGTAAATATCCCAAGGCTTTGAGCAATCTTAAGGACTTTGACCTAGTGAAAGATGTCCCTGCTCATGGCAGAGGATTTGCTCTAGATGATCTTTTAACATCCTTTCCAACTGAAACCATTCCATGATTCTGTGACTCTCTGATCCCTGGTCCTTATACTTCTAGCTATGAACAAAGCAAGAGTTAATTCTAAGTATTGTGAAAGATATTCAGAGTGTAGTTCAGAAACTGAGACAGCTGAATCAGCTGCTGTGTAAGTTGATGAGTGCATCTGAGGGGGAATGCCTCTCTGAGGTAGTGGCAGTGCCACAGCAGGCCAGCTGCAGAGATCAACTACCCACTGAAGTTACTCATCAGTGCTTTATGTTCATCTGGAGGTATGAGAGGGATAAAGTTAGTTGATAATTTTTTTTAGTTGATGATGGTAAAGAATAATATGACTTTATTTTGTACAACATTCTCTGTATATGTGCAATTTTTTTATTCTTCCTTGTCCTTTTGTTTTCTTAGGGCTTTGAGTTTATTTTCTTCTGCACAAACAATTTCTAGGTACTGTGAAAAATCAAAGGATAGGTATTTATAGATAAAGATGATGAGCACTTTAACTCTGAAGCTGGAATAGTAGAACACAATTTTTTTTTCTTCAAATAAATCAAAATCAATGCCAGTTTTTCTTTCTGAAGATTAAATGGCAAAACACTCAGGAGACTTCTTCCTCTATCTTCTGATTCCCTTCACAGCTCCCTGTGAACCTCCCCAGATCTTACATCCTGGGAGACCTAGTTTAAATAGGAAACTTTAATCAGAACTGAATAAAAGATAAGATCCTAATCATATTTCCCTACAGCTTTTCCTCTAACCCTGAGGATAGTAAGATTGAGCCTTCTTAAAACAAGAGAATTAATACTTCTCTTTCACAGAGATGCTGTCAGGAGAAATCTGTTGCAACTTCGAAGTCTAGGCTGGCATCCTGCCCTTTGAGCTCAAGAAGGCATGGCACCATGCCCAGACTCTTTTTCTCAGGGCTTCAACTTTTTCACATGGCTGTACAAAACCATTCAATACTGTCTTCTAACCTTGGTTCTCCTACCAAAGACCCATCTGTACTTACCTAGAGGGTTCTATTCTGTTCTTTTCAACACAGAATTCACTCCTACTCCTTGTGGTCAGCTTTCTTCCTGTAGCCAATGCATCTTAGCATCTTAACCTTCTTACATAGGCCGATGTTCATAGATCAACTGTTGGATGGCTTTTCCAACCTCATAGTCGTTTTTGATGAGCCTCAGGTAGGGGGTAGCAGATCCTCTGTTACTTGCTGGAATGGTGCTGTGGCTTGCCTTGCTCTAAGTCCAGTCATTCTGGAAGAAGCTAAATGATTGGATATTTTGGTAATGCATGCTATGCAAGTACATTGAATTGGATTTTTTTTAGATGGGCCGCTCTGCTATTAAATGATTGAATAGTTAAAAGTTTTGATCATTCTAAAAAAAGTGACCTTTCAAAAAAGGATTATTTTTTGACTCCAGTAAAATGAACTAAGCTTCCTTAGGATTCTGTTCCTAATGAAGAAAAAGGTTTGACAGCAAGCAAGGAGTAGAGGAACAGAGAAGGACCACAACGTTGATGGAGGGGAAGCAGCTATCTTTGAGGACTAGCATCACAAGGAATGCTCATTTAGAAGACTAGAGAAAGGTCTTAACATCATAGTGGCAGAGCTGTTATTCACCAAATCTTGTAGTAGTGAGATCTGTGTGACATTTAAACTTAGGAGGAGACTGACTTAAAATAGGTGAAAGGACTTTCTAACAGAGTTACAGCATCAGCTACGTGAAAACAAAGCAAGGGTTCTTTGTTCTGCATGGTATGACACTTGGTTGAATTGGTGTTACTGGCATCTTATTGAAACTAAATACACAGGTGTCATGGGTGAGAGGGGAAAAAAAGGGAGTTTCCAGCACTTGTGTACGTGGCATGATCGTTCATGTGGAAGACATAGCTCCAGAAATGTGACCAAGTATGGATGGCTGAAGTATGTGCCTTCATGAAAATAAGCTGTTTCAAATGGCCTAGCACCTACCTTCTCTGGTTCTTACAGACTGAGATTAGATTAGTATTTTAAGATATTAATTCTAAGGTTGCATCTTGTTTTCGACTCGGGCCACTTGGGAAGCTATTTGAGCCTTTAGGGTGAAGATGACAGCTGTGTGTATTCACTGTATAACAATTTTGTTCAAATTTGAAATCTGGTGTCAATAAAGCTTGTGTGTATGGGAGACAGAACTCATGGGGTGGATGGTGTGAAGTACTCAGGGATCTGAGAGCCATCACAAACTAGGGATCATCTTGCTCCATCCATGTTTGTGAGTTCCTGTAGAGCAGAAAATGTGGAATACAGCCAGAACCCAACACTACTACTACTTTGCTTGCTTAAAAAAAAACCCCAGACTGTTGAGACTGCTGTTGCTTTCTTTGTATCACTAAGGTAATTTCCATTTTACTGCCTCCTTTTTTATATTCTTCTTGCACACAGCACGAGTTCTGTTATGACATTACAGTTGTATGCAATATCTGCCTATTTTCCCAATGAGGTCATTTGAGACTATTGAGATCTGATTTTTACTTCTGGGATTTTGTGAAAGACAATAAATAAATTTAAAAAAAACTAAAATGCCGGTTCTACTTGGGAGACATAGAATTGTAATTCTATCCCTCACAATTTCATCTTGCTTGCTCTTTTGAGACCTGTTTCAAGATATTAACCAATCACCTGGGTTGCATACATAGTAAAAGAATAATATCTGTAGTTTCCACTGAATAGTGAGATTATACCTTTATCTTCCTACTTGAAACCATGTGCAAACAGAGCAAATTTTGATGTTGACACTATTCACTTACTACATTGCTATCTCATTACAGAAAGACTAATAGGATGTAAGGGTCTCTTTGCTTGTTTTCATGGAGATTTGTGTAATATGACTGTTTTCTAACTTTCCCATTTCTTATTCAACCAATAAATTATTACTTGGTTGCTGTAGACAAAGAGAATCCTCATTCCTGAATTTGAAAAGGGTTGTTTTAAAGTCATACTTCTTTCAGTATCTGCATTGTTTTGTATTTAACTTGTTTAAAATAAAAGAGAGTGCAAAAGGAAAGGCATAAATTGTGTAAAAACAAAACTGAAAGCATGCAATGCTTATGTGAAGAAAGAGCTGAGAACTAAAGCAAATTGTCACTTAAAAGGCTACTTCTGAACCCTCAAGTTGCCATGCTGGACACAGGGTGTAGTTAGTACACTGCAGTGATCTCTGACTGCAGCTCTCATAGGAAACTGGGAAAAGGAAAGATCTGTCAAACTAGTAAGCTACTCTTTTCGGTAAGGACTAAAAAAAGTATAAGTAGGGGAAAACAATAAGGCTCATTTCAGTATTAGCTTGAGCAGTTTTCACTAAAGTCGTCTTCCAGTTATATTCTGATATCATCACTATGCATGTATCTCAGCTGGGAGAAGGTGTTCTTCCTACAGTGTCCTGTGTGGAAGCTTGAAAGTGGAAAATCGGTGTTTATGAGGTTGTGGGAAAAAGTAGTAGACCATGACTGACTTAAAATGCAGCTTATAGCTGCATTTTTCTCCTGACTTTATGCCTTCGTGCTAAATGAACTTTACACAAAACAAGTTGTCTAGGGTCAGGCTGATGGCCAAAGGAAGGACTGGAAGCTTGACAGCCCCCTGCCAAGACTAGAGCAGTCTTCTCTGCTCTAGTGCAGGAAGATGGCATCCTCTGTGTATGTTCTCCTGCCATGAAAGCAGATGGCAAGGGGCAACTATTCCTGCTCCCAGCCTGCCATACCTGCTGTCCATGCACTTCACTGAAGCTCTGTAGCATCATTTCTCTTTTTGCCTTTCACCTGCATAAAATCTGTTTGCTCATGTGTCCTGGAGGTGGATTTTGTCCTGCAGAGCAGGAAAACAACAACTGCTACAGCACCCAGTGCTTGCTGCCAAAATGCCAGCTGAAAGGCACATAGGCAGTTGTTCACTGGGGTCTATCAAGATTCTCTAGACCAATTTTGTGACTTTTTCACAGGATCTTTCTAAAATGACCTCACTTTGACAGCCTTGGATCTAGTGCAGCAACCCCTGCAGTTAGCTGCAGAAGGCAGAACAGTGAAGGATCTGGGAAAGCAGCAGTGGAAGATGGGGGGTGGAATCCCACACAGTCTCATAAAGGTACAAGTAGAACAAATCCCAGATTTCCCATGTGCAGATTGTCATAGCACATATAGTATCCATGCTGTTTTCCAACCATCTTTCAGTTGGAAATGTATCTTTATGCTATAAAGTGTCAGCACAAAGTAAAATAAAGAATGGCTAAATCTTTTTAGACAGCTGTGTGGAGTGGTGCTAGAGAAGTCATGGAAGTCGTAACTACCTTGTCCTGGAGCTGTTAGCAGAGCTGTGCAGTTTCCTATAAATTTTGGGAGAATGCTTGGTGTGTGTTAGAAATGGATTTTACATCTTTATCATCTGTTTTCTGCAAAACACAAAATCTTAAAAGCAGCCAGTGCTATTTTGTAGGTATTAATTACAAAGAGTTAAGGTAATTACAAGCTTCAGAATCTCTGGCAGTGGTGCAGCGTAGCTAGCTGGGCTGTCCAAAGTCCCTGCTTATTACTAGTGCCTGAATTTTGGGGGACTCCAGGCTTCCAGCCACCTACTGGGAAATTAGGCATGATTTCACTTCAGTTAGTTGAAAGCTAAATCCAGGATGGTTTATTAAATCAGGTTATATTCAGCTGATGGCTGGTGTCAGTGTAACTCTTGTTTTGCCAGAGAATTCTGAGTGGTTCCGTCTGTAACCATAGAAGAGAGTATTTATAAAGCCACTGTTAAGTGGCTGCCAAGCTGGGATAGTGGAGGCAAAAAATAGTTAGATGATGTAATTTGAAATGGTTGATTCCTCTTATCTAAAATGAATTATTCAAGGTGATGCAGGTATCATGTATCTTGTTTCTCTGTGTGATGTTCTTCCGCAAAGATTGCACCGCTGTAATAATGGAGAGATGTATCTTGGTCAGGCCAAGCAGATATAAAGTAACTCAGCAGCAACTCAAATAGGATAATACCTCAGGAATATACCAGAGTGGGTTTTTCTGTTTGTTTGTTTTAAAAAACTTTTGTACTGTACATTGGCAATAAGACCCAAACATTTTTTGTTCATTTCCTCCTTTTATCATTATCTCCACTCTTGCGTTATAATTCCTGTATATTTTTGTTTCTTCATTTCATTTTTGTATGTCCTGCTGTTATTAATTTAGATTATTAGTAATTTCCAATTCTCTTCTGGTCTAGAAGCTTTTCTATAACTGCAAAGCTTTTTTTTTTTTTTTATCAGAAGAACTCCTTTTCTTTACATTTCACTTATGAGTTCATTAGCTAAACTGCTTCACATTGTATTGCAAATCTTCTAGAAGATGTTTTTTACTGATTTTTCAGACCTCTGAGGTTCTTCACCTTAGCTGACACGTTAAAAAGTTCTTAACTGGGCAGCTTTAATAGGTTATTTTATTATGCATTATTTAGCTTGATAAATTCTGAATTCTGTTTGACTGGGCAAAATGTCTTATTTTTACTTAGATTTCCAGTAAATTAGTTCATTCATGAAATATAAATCAGTTTCACATATTTTTCTTGAGCTTGAGGTTCAAGGAAGAGCTCAAGATGCAATATAATGGCTCAGCATATTTGTAAATCGTTCTCACTAGAAAGAGAGCTCATGTATCAAACTGACAATACATAAGGCAATAGTCAGTGGAAATATCTTTCTTAAGACTTTCTGAATTTCAATAAGAACTTTAATAAAAAACTCCAAAGCTTGATGATTTTTGATAAATGTGCACTGTCCTACCCAAAGATTTTTAAAAGAAGTTGAAAAATTAACTGTACAAACATGCCTGGATCTAGATTCTGCTGGATTCAGATTAAATGATTTTAAATATATACTATAAAAGCATCATTATCAGTAGAAACTCATGTGGTAGATTCCTCTTAATTGGAACCTTCTTTCTGGTAGATCAGAGACTTATGTGAAGCATTTAACACAGACACAAACTTCCATTAATATTCGAGCGAGATTTCTGGCAAAATTTGACCTTTAAGAAAGTTTGTTATAAATGCAGTGGCAAGCAGTAAGCCATGTTATGAAGGATATTTAAAGAATGGTGTCAGATAGTAATCATAAATAGTATAAGTCTGCTTCATAATCAGTCATTTTTCTGTATGGTTTTGCTCCTAAGTGTCTAATGTTGTGGGAATGTTTTCTGCTGCTTGTTCACTGTACTTTAATACTATCCCAGGTGTTCTTTCTTAGTAGCAGTGGTGTGTTTGTAATGCCTTACCATTATTTCATCAGTGGTGTTCACAGAATCACAGAATGTTAGGGGTTGGAAGTGACCTAGAAAGATAATCTAGTCCAACCCCCCTGCCAGAGCAGGATCACTTAGACCAGGTCATGCAGGAATGCAGGTTGACTTCTATTCAGGAGGTTTTGGGCCCAGCACTGGATACTTGTGGCTTTGTTTTTATCTCTAAAGCACTATAGGTAGGAACATAAAAATGGTGGCAATTAAGACTAAGAGCTCAAAACACTCTGCTGAGGGAGGACACTAGTACAATGCATTTGGCATCACTTTTAGGGGAGGAAGTAAAGAGAATATATCCTTTCTATCTTTGCATTACATGACTTCAAAGGGAGAATGACCAAGTGCTCATAAGAGGAATCCCATTAGGTGCTAGTCTCTAGAGAGACCATCTAAGGCTCAGGATTTGTTGTGGAAATAGCTGGAGAGTAGGTGAGTAACAGGGGAAGAATGACTGCTTGCCTTGCTTTTGACTTTTCCTTAGACTGATGGCCCCAGCTGGAGCTGGATAGAGGGTTAAATAACTCAGTACAGTGACATACCTCTGTGTCCCCAAATGAAGTAAGAATAAATACAAGTGGTTAGGGGATAATGATTTTCTCATTCCTTAGGGCACACTTTGTCTTATGTGGGTTGTTCAAAATGCAAATTTTTGATGCAAATTATCTGCTGAGGTTGTTCTTCAATAGAACTTTCTTAGAAAAGTTATTAAAATAATCTCTGCAGTTCTGTCTACCTCTGAGCACTTCAGAATGAGCTTCTCTTGCATGTATAACTCATACATAAAAGGCTTGTGGAATTATCTCAGTTTAGTGGGAGAGGAATGAGGTACAGTGAAATGTCTGAAGTCATGCAGGAAGTTTGTAGCAGAGTAAAGGAATAAGGGAATTTAATATGTAAACTAGTAGGAATTCACTCTTATGCATGTGCTTATGCTGCACATTGCTGGTAGTCTGTGATTCAGATGCTGGCTAAAGCAAGCTTCTGGAAATAAATACTGATGAATAAAGAAAAGATGCCCGATTTAGTTTCAGGCAAAACAGGAACTGCAATTAATGGTTAGACCTTTAGATGACGATTCTTGAAAAAGCAAGCTGTGTGGAAAACACACTCCAGAACCTGAGCTTAGTTTAAAGGAGAGCTCAGACAAGTAGGACTTCATTTAAAAGCATCAAGATGGCAATTCCTAAGATACTGTCCAGAACAACTGATCTTAAATGATCCATTCAAAATGCATAGGACTGCAAAAAATGTCTTGTGCCCATCCCCACCCCCCCATTCTAGTCTTGAAAGAACTCTTTAGATGAAAGACTTAAGTGTATGGTCCTTCCTTCAGAAAGGCTTGTTGGATGTAGAACAAAGATCAGCCTGAAAGTAAAGTAGTTTTCTGTAAAGCTGTCAGTGGAGAGGAAAAAGTATGTAGTATTTGATACAGAAACTGGTTAAATTCCTGCCCACTGAAATGTGGCTCAAGATGAGACATTGAAGCAGTCTGGAAGCTCAGGTGTACTCATGTCACTTCAGATTCTTGTTCTTTGCAGTAGAATTGTTTGGTGGAAAACAGCATGACAACAATAAGGGTCTCACTCAGACTGCAGAGACAAATGTTGATCCTTATTTATCACTGTTAAATAGCAGAAGAGAAGCAGTGAAGCACAAATTCCAACTGATTACATCTTTTTTGACAGCTGAAGAGAAAGATGCCTGTGCTGTTAGAAATCGAAGCTGCAGTCTACAGAAATTTGAAGGTTTGTTTTTTTTTTGTGAAAAGTAGAGAAGGAAAAAATAAAAGCTAACTATTGCTTGGAATCCCAGGCATTGGCACCAGGTAATCAAAATGATGTTATGCATCATTACAAAACTGGGACTGAAACAACAGTGAGATGCTATTGAGCCATCTTTTTATCTCAGTACTTTCTGCCTTTGTCTCACCTGAGTGCTCCTACATACCTTTGGATGTAGCTATCTACATGAGCACTTAGGCAGTGAGGAAAGCTTGGATAGAAGGGAGCAGAGGTTGAATGAGGCATGGTTTATCAAGCTGTTGGTATTTTGCTTGACTGAATAATCTTGTGTTTTACAAGTCCCAGAGTCCTGCTTTTGTAATTGTTCCGTTTAGCAACCTGGCCAGAATATGCTGTCATTCACAGAATCACAAAATGTTAGGGGTTGGAAGGGATTTCTGGAGATCATCTAGTCCAACCCCCCTGCAAGAGCAGGAGAACCTAGAGCAGGTTGCACAGGATGGCATCCAGATGGGTTTTGAAAGTCTTCAGAGAAGGAGACTCCACCACCTCTCTGGGCAGCCTGGTCCAGTGTTCTACCACCTTCAAAGGAAAGAATTTCCTCCTTATGTTTAGATGGAACTTCCTATGTTCAAGTTTGTGCTTGTTACCTCTTGCCCTGTCACTGGGCACCATTAAAAAAGATGGCCCCACCCTCCTGACACCAGCCCTTGAAGTATTTTTAAGCCTTCTTCACCACAAGGGCACATTGCTGATGTACACCAAGACTCCCAGGTCTTATTCCAGAGAGTTGCTTTCCAGCAGGTCATTCCATAATTTGTCCTGGTACATGGGGTTATTCCCTTGCAGGTAATATACTTGGGTTTATTCCTCAGGGGAAGGTTTATTGTACACTCAGGCTTTATCCCGTTGCATAGTAAGGATGTAGCAGTTGCTTACCTAGACCTAAGTACAAGGACATGCTCCTGTATCCTGCAGTTCCAACACAGTCCTTCTCTTTCCCTTGATATCATTCCTTAATATATGAATCTTGTCTGTTGTCTATGACTAAGAAAGGAAGGAACAAGGGCAATGGAAACTGTGGAAGAGAGGCAGAGGCAGTAAAGTACTTGTTCCTTCATTGGATTCTTTCTCTAGAGCAGCTGTGAGAAAAGTTTTCTTGGGAGTTTTGGGTGATTGCACAATAGAAACTAGGGGGGAAGGGGTGAGGGGTGAGTTACACTGTGGACTGTTGAAGTGGAAACTCTCAGGAAGGAGTATTTTTAAGTTGAATCCTCCAAAATGCTGCTTCCTTGCTAATCAGGCTAGGTTGTATCCCAGGCCATCAACTTCATGTAAGCTGCTCTTTGTCACCAGCATTCCCATACCCCATATTCTTCTGGCTTGCTAAACATCTAATCAACTATGCTTCATCACTTTTATAGTCTCACTATTATTGCTTGGCAACTGTTTCCTCAAAATGCTGTGGACTAAGTATACTTTAGACCCAGGCCACACGTCACCGTCCAAAAAAGCAGTTAATCTTTATACCCCATTTTCCAATTATTCAGGGTCAAGTTCTATCTTCCTGTTGAAGACAAAGTTGTTTTATAATATTAGGATAGAAAGTAAACAGCTTGTCTTGTAATTTGTTTCAAGGGATCTTATTTGTCTCTGTTTGCCCAGAGGTTAAAAGAGGCCTATGAAGAGCTATGCTTTAAAGAGGCTTTTATTAGAGCTATTTAGGCTATGTTGTTGTATTGTACAGAGATGTTTGAGTGCAGGTCAGCTGTAATCCAGGCTTTGCACGAGGTTAGATTCTGTTGGGCTTGCTGTCTTAGAGTAACTATTGGCATATCAAAAATGATGGTACATACTGTTTCCTGTCACATACAGTTTTCTTTTAAGCACCTCTAGTAGGTACTATGAAGTGCAAGTTAAAGCTGTCCATGTGTATTTTCCTGCTGTTTGATTTATTTTTAGTTTAGTAGTACCTTGCTTTTTCCTTTAGTTTTCCCTTTGTGTATGCTAAATGAAGACCGCTTTCATGAACGTTTCTCAATAATAGACGAGGTTTCTTTTGGTCTCTGGAGCCAACAGGGAGTGTTTCAGTCCTATGTGTAGCACTTGGTCTTATACTTCAGAAAGAGGAAAAAGAGCTTTAAAGATACTTCCCATAAGCTTACCTGCTGCCATTTTCCATGGCAATTCACTAGATACTAGGAAAATGTAAATGGGCCCTTTTGAAGCTATTATTTTGGCAGCCTTATGCTGGAATTTTGTCTTAAAAGTGCTATATAATGCAAAGTTAACTTACATTGATGTGGTTAGGCATATTTTAAGGCTTTGTGTCAATAATACTTTTAGAAAAATAGCAAAGCAAACAGCCATTTGTCACATCTTTGGCAAGCACATCCCTCCCTTTTCTTTCATTTAGATAGCAAGCTAAAAAGCTTTTTTTATTACTTTGGCTCATGATGTTCACTAAGTCATTGTTATTTAATAAGGTTGCATTTAGATGATTATTTGTGTATGTAACTAGATTTTTAAGTTCATAAAAGAATATTCCTGGTATTTGTAAAACATGTGAACCCCTCAGATAATACATCGAATTTTTACAGCTGTAGAAGTTAGAAAAGCTTTGGAGTAATGCTATTTCTGCAAAACTATTTCTAAGGAGTGAAGGGATTTAATTTTTTCTTTCTGAAACAAAACTCTCCTACCTGTTGTATTGTTTTGGCTTTCTGTGAAGGCACTTCTCAAAGAAGTTGGGAGTTTGCATGTATTTCAGTTACCTTAAGGAGTGTGTTCATCTTCTGGTTTTTTGGGTTGCTTTTTTGTTTGTTTTTAAATTGACTTCTAATGCAGGTATAATTGTGTTAGCAGAGCTCTTTCAGCTACAGCTTGGTTTAGAACTCAGAACAGTGTTTCAAAGCCAAAACTGCTTTCTCCTCCTCTTTTGGCATGATTGTACAGAAAATAGTATCTTTTTTGTTAATGGCACATGTTAGAAATATGTCACAGTGTGACTGTAGAATGCTGTGACACTGTCACTGGGGCAATGGTTGGGTTATGCTGGGTTTCTTTGTTTTGTTTTGGTTTGCTTTTAATTCTCTTCTCTTTTGAGTATTCTCTGTCTTTGGCCTATCGTATATAAAAAAAGAAATTAAAAAAACCCCAGGCACTAGACCCTTTCAAGCCAAGCCAGGAAAGTGCTTCCCAATGGGAATCTTTGTGTTCTGTTTAAACCTACTCACCCAGAACACAGTAAGGCAGTCACTTCTAGTCCAATATTCCTTTCAGAGTGCTGAGAAGTCCATAGTAGGCTTGTACCAGTGCTTCAACATTGTCTTAAAAAAACCCACAAACAAACAAAAAACAAAATAAGAAACCCCCACAAACTCATAAATGTATTCTTAAAATACATGAGCATTTGTTAGAGAAGGGGAAACTACTGAATTCTGCTATTTTCAAACAGTTCCATTCTGATTGGAGTTGTGCCTTGCTGCTAAAGTTGTATTTAAGAAGAAATCACTCACCTTGGTTGCTTAGCTGATATATTCCCTACTGCCAAGTACTTCTGCAACACTTGAGTTTTAAGCTGTTAATTCAGTATGGCCCTTCTTGTTCATATTTGATCTTGTCAGGAGAGAATTTTGCTAGTTTCTCTCAAAGAGAGAGAAAATCAAAGGGCTGGGTTTTATTTTTCTTCCTCTCCTTTTCCACTCATTGCCTTTCACTGTTACTATTTGCTGATGTGGGAAAATTTAGTGGGGTTAAAAGATACTCCTGGACTTTGAAGCACTGTGGATTTTTATTTCAACTTTATTTCCAGAAAAACCTTTCAGACCCTTGGGAGTGGCAATCAGCATCTAGGGTCTGCTTTCCCAGTGTAGGAGGCAATGCTGCAGTGCATGAAGGAAAAGAGCCAGGTTAAGGTGCCAGGCTGCTCAGTTGGAGGCAGAGTGTGCCAGGGTGCTGGGCACCAGCTTTTGGAGGGGGGGCTAGAAGAGTGTGAGATCTGTGAAGGTTAGCTTCTGGGGAGAGGTAGACAAGGGTGATGCCAGTGCAGGTGCCAAGGCAGCTGATGATGATATGGGGAGCTAAAGTCCTGTTAGCCATCTTCTTGTATCCATAAATAGTCAGGCAGAAAGCATTTGACTGAGTGTTATGAAAAAATATAAGCCCTGAGAAGTCTGAAGTTAACTTTTGTGTATCTGAGTGCTTCTGTCATCAAACTGATTAGGTATAGGTGTGAACCCAGTTCTTCCCTCTATTGACTTGCACCAATACCATGTTTTGGTCCACCTGAACAGGAAGCCAAGTCTTGGCATTTACACTGTGAAGTGAAAAACAGTGGAGCAAAGTTACCCTAGCTTTTTATTTGTACGAGTCTAAAGTGAAGATAGAAATAAAAGATAGTAAGATGAATTGAAGCATACAGTGACATTATACCATGATCCCCTGGTGATTGATGTAATTGGAGAACTTTTCTCCAAGAACTGAGGATTTTTGTGCTGCTATGAAGAGCATTCCCTAGGTGCCAGTTAGGTAACTTGCCTCCTAGGAATAGGGCCTAAGGAGATTATTTAGTATGTCTTAGGGAAAATTGTCAGTGTGCCTGTAGTTCACAGCACCTTGCAGAGGACACTTGGCAGAATGAACAGACTTGGTGTTACTTGCAGCAAACAGTTATTTGATGTGTCAGGACAGGTATGGTGGTGATGACAGCAAAAAGAAACAACACTAATATTTACTTCTGGGGTTGTTACTGTGTGTCCTTTGTATTAGGGATTTGTAAGAGTGGCAGAGTAAGAGCAGCGTGATCACAGGGTACTAAGTGATCATATTATTACTGGGCACTGCTGTGAAATACAGAGCAGTCTCAAGAGCACTCCAGAAGTAAATATGAAGCAAGCCATACTAGGAATATTTTCATAAAGTAATCCCATTGGGATTTCTCCTGCTGGCGATAGTTGGAGAGGGGAGACTCTTTCTCAGCATCCTAGATGTGTTGAACAGAACTTACCTGCTGTGAAGCAAAATATTCAATATATGCCATAATGATCCTTTAATTTGAGCATAATGACTGTGTAATACTGACAGCAGCTTAACTAGGTAACCCAAAGGAACCTCTGTAAGGATTTCATCATAATTAACTCATTTGTCTTTAACTGTGGCATAGAATTAATGTGGATTGAGAATTGCATTGCAATTTACTAAAATAAAAGCTGGAAAAGAGCTAGTGAGCCATCTGACAAGGAAGATCTATCACTGTGTAAGAATTAAAATCAGCAAGGCAAATGACATGACTTGCTATAGCTGCTGAGCTAGCCTTCCTTCAAGAATCTGAGAAGCATGGTAACTCCAATGCAAACGCAAGTGTGTATGTGTGTATGTCTACATTATGCATAGTTTTAAATCACCCCTCCTACATTTTAAAAATCCTGGAATAGTTAACTCACTGACAGCAGAGTTTTGAATGCTGTTTGCCATGACAGCTGTTTGGACGCTGGCTCTGTGGCAGGGATGAAACAGCCAGCTTCTGGCAGGTTGGCAGCAGGTCCTGGCAATGAAAGTGAGTTAACAAAGGGGACTGACCATGGCAGCGCAAAGGATCTTATGTGCTAAACCCTCGTGGCTGTGAGGTGGTTAATGCTTGGTGCTGCACTGTCTGCTGGCTAAGAATGTGGGAAATGCAGATTACATTTTAGAAACAAGCAGAGACCTAAGGTTGATTGGATTTGGGCATGTAGCAGTTGTAAGCAGCTGGTCTGCTGTGGTTCAAGCTTATGTTCAGTTTAGTTTCACGAATGTTTTGTCCTTTTTCTTTTGCCTTTATTGTGGTATCTAGCCCACTGTCTCTCTTTTGACATTTAACACTTACAGCACCTTGGGACAAAAGCTGCTTTTCCTGATAGACTGAGGCTTTGATCACCTCTTGAGGCCCCATTGAAAATGGATGTAATGAACAATGTTTTGTAATAACTGGCTTCTGTAGTGCAGAAGTGTGTTTTTCTCTTTCCTCTGTCATTTTGTGGTTGTCCTTTATGAATATTCTTTCACTAAAAGCAGTAGGATCGTTTTATAATCTAGAACACAGTTTTGGAGGCTCATGGGTGTGGGGAAATCATTAACAGGCAAAGATAAAACTTAGTGGATGTGCAGGCAGACTGCAAGCTTAGGCATCTAATGGGATGCAGTGGGGAAAAAAAGGCCTCAGGCAGCTTGCAAAAGGGACATGTGCACACTCCCAAGATTTAATTAAACCCTCTCTCCTAATTTGCAGTAATTTTCATTTGAATGTGTGATTTCACTTGCATCTGAAAGTGTTATAAATTAGAAAATAAGCATGTGATCTTCCACTTTGAACAGACTTTAATATTGTGCAAGTATCATGGTTTAACCCCAGCGAGCAACTAAGCACCACACAACTGCTCGCTCACTCCTACCTCCCAGTGGGATGGGAAGGAGAATCAGGGGAAAAAAAAAGTAAAACTTCTGGGTTAAGAACTGTTTAATAATTGAAATAAAATAATAATTATTGTAATAAAAAGGAATATAACAGAGAGAGAAATAAAATTCAAGAGAAGACAAGTGATGCACAATGCAGTTGCTCACTGCTTGCTGAGCGATGCCTGAACAGTGATTGGCTCCTCCTGGCTAGTTTCCCCCAGTTTATATAATGAACCTGACATCCTATGATGTGGAGTATCCCTTTGGCTACTTGAGATCAACTGTCCTGGCCACATTCCCTCCCTGCTTGTTGTGCACCTCCTATCTGGCAGAGGATGGGAAACTGAAAAATCCTTGACTTAGTAAAAGCACAGCTTAGCAACAACTAAACCATCAGTGTGTTATCAAGATGATCCTAACTCTAAATCCAAACCACAGCATTGTACTTGCTACTAGGAAGAAAATCAACTCTATCTCAGCCAAAACCAAGACAGTGAGGGAAGGCCATAGACTGGCACATCCCTATAAACCTCTTCAGAAAGTGGAGACTAGTAGGAAAACTCAGCAGGCTGGAGGGAATTTGTAATTAGTGTCACAAAGTGACCACTGTAGGTTTTAATTTCTGTAATAAATATGAAAGCTAAAAAGCTGGGCTTGGAATGCTTTAGTAAAAGCAATGACTAGATTTTAAAAGAAGAGAAACCCAAGTCACCCTAATGTAGAAACCTGTCTGTTGTGCAGCCATCCTGCAAACATTACTCCCAGGAAAAGAGCCTTTAGCTGTAATGATTGTACCTGAAGTGGGAAGAATGGTGCTAACAACAGGCTGTTGTGAACTCTGGAGGAAAATTAGTTCATGATTGACAAACAGTTTTCTAAATTGTGTTTTTATATTGGTCTTGGCAAAGTTTCCTATTGTTGCGTGACATGAGGGGCAGAAGTATTATTCATGCAAATAATGTTTCCTTTTCTGTGTCATGATCCTCCATCTTTTTCACAGTGATACTGGAAGAGATACAATATGCATGACTAATGTAATATTTAGCTTGTACTAGATTAAAGTGGAAGAACCCATTGGAATGTATGTTTTGCAGTGAATTCTTCTGAAAAACCCTACTTCTTTCAGTAACAAGCATTCCACTGAAGGGATAAAATTACTTAGGAATAAGGTAATTTGTTCAATTTCTGTAGGAAGCTACAAATCCAAGACTAAGGTTGTTGGCTCAGCCCTTGTCTCCTGATTGTCTCAGGCCACTTGCTCACTGTCATCTCTATCAGGAGTCATGCAGTCTTGGGAGCTGGCACTTCCAGCACAGAGAACTTCTGGAGACAATGACCTGCAAGATGCCTCTGTGGCAGGGCTTTCCTGGAACTGCAGTCCCTAAAGAGCTCAGGATTCATGATGTGGAGGCAGTCCAGATGGTAGGACTGCCTGGAGACACTGCAAGCTTTGTTCCTTTCCAGGGCATTGGCCAAGATGCCAGGAAACCTAGCAGCTTTTCATGGGACCTGCTCCTCCTGCAGCCAAGTCATATACTGATCACCATGCTGTTGTCTGTTCTGATGTTTTATTGTATTTTGACCAGAAATTCTATTTTGAGACCTGAAAACCTTTCCCCAAAAGATTCACTTAAATATCAGAGGTTTCCACTGAGTTTTCTGGTTTCATTGAATTTTCATTGTGCCCAAATCCCTACCTGCCTCCTTTTTATCTTATTTCTGGCATGGGCTGCTGCATGACCATCAGCTACAGTTCTCCATAGGGAAATAAAAATCCTTTTTGATCTATTTGGAAATTAAGCAGAAGTTAAAAGCTGCATCTTATGCTGTCTGTACAGACTTATGTGTTTCTGGCATCAAAATATGAGTCTTTCATGGTAAAGGCTGAGGTTTGGCTTCTTTTTTGCTCTACCTTAAGTTTGCATACGAAAGCTAACCCTCAGTTTTCCTTATTTAACTTTCATATCTACTTTTTTCTTCTTTTCCCCTCTTCCTTGTATTTATGGTGTTATTCCACTGCCCCCACCCCCTTTTTTTCTTCTTTTTTGAGACATGAAATTAATTCCACATGAATTTAGAGGTCAGGCTAGACAGGGTCAAAGACATGGATTTCAGGAAACTCATAAATTTGTTTGTTTATTTTCATGAATGCTAATGAAGTTTTAAAGGTGGTGTAGTAGTCCAGCAAGCTTGGGTTTTGCCCAAAGAAATATGAGGGTGCCAGAGACTGGTAGTTTCGTTTTGTGAAATTGACTTTATAGAGGTGGTTTCTAGCCCAAAGGCAAACCATTTATGATGTTTAGTGGTGCTGGGATGGTTTGCCACAATGGATGTTGGAAATGGGTTTTGTTGATTGATGGGTGTGGAAAATACTCAATTGACATTTGACATAACTTATGCTACAAAAAAGGTGATTGGCAACATGTTTTAAACAAACTTCAGAAAGATGACATCAGTGATGAATATTTGACAAAGAAAATGATTGTTTCAGTGAGCAAGTATGTGATTCTTTAGTCTTTGCTACGCCAGAGAGATTAAGATGTTGTAATTGTAATTTGTTGTGTCAGCTATATTTAAAATCCTCCATTCTCACTTGCTTCTTAATCTTTCCCTTATGTATGCTTTATGACAAGGCATCAGGATTCTGGGTAGGTTTTCTTTATTTGTTGTATTTAGAGAATAAGATGAAATATCAAGGGTATAAACACAGGTCTTGTTTCTGCCTTGACTTTTATATTCTCTTGAAATCAGTGCTTGCTATCTTTTAAAACACATACAAATCATACCAGGATCAAAAATCACTTTCTTGCCAACATGGCCAGCAAAAATTTCAATCTGCAGTTTCATAAACTAGTTTATAAGCTGTTTTGAAATGGGCCAGATGAACCTTATTCTGCTACCCTAATTTATATTTCTGTTTTTTAGTCTTTTTTTTTAGACATCCAAGGGATGTTTCTCCATAGCCTCTCGTCCTCCTGTCTTAGTTCTCAGCGCCTTGGTCTCAACATAACTTTTAATTTTACGTTTTCTTGATGATATTGTCTGCATTTGCTAGATTTGAATAACACATTATGAATGGAACCATCTTCAGTAAGCCATTTGAGTAACCTTGCATCATATCCAAAACCCTGTAGTCAGTGGAAATATTTTCGTGGTACTTCAGCTGACACTGAATCAGGCTTTTAGTAATTATATTTTAAAATTAAATGTCTATTTGAAAATTCAAAAAGGCACAAGGTAACATTGTAGGAGTTGCTGTTTGTTTTACCAAGAAGTTAAATAACTTGTTGACTTTAAGATGTATTATCTGATTATCTGCTATAATTTGTATAGAGTACAACTGGTGTCCTAGTGATTGATTACACAGCCTGACCTTGCTGTGTCCTCGTGCACCCAGATCTCCTATTCTATCTGTAGGAATTTCACCAAGACACCTCATGAAATAAAGGCATTCTTGAGTGTACATTCTAATGTAATATTTTGGTTATAGGAAGATATGTAAAAAAGAAAATAAAAATGTGATTTTATAAGAACAGACACTGAGGATTAATTTCACCTGTAAAGAAATGCGCAAGATCTTAGTGTAAGCCAAACTCTACCTAATCCCCTCAGCAGTACGTGTTAGCATTCCTGCCTTAAGTTCTCTGCTATGACTTACTGAATTTAGTATTATCCTAACTCCAGTCTATTGTACATAATATTTCCAGGCATGCTTTCCAAGATACTGTGCTCTGATGAAATAATTACCCATGTATTTTCAGTATATGAGATCTTCCTTTCTTCAAAATTACTGTTATTATTACATGTTCTCATAACAAGATTGTCTTACACAGAACAACCCAAAAATAACTTATTCAGTTTTTTATAAAATAGCATCCTAAAACGTCTGAGTTTAATGATCTAAGGTACAAAATCTTTTCCCAGAACTTGTACCCAGTGTAGACAGAATTACTCAAAGCCTTTCTTTCCTGAGGGTCCCTTTATCCATCTTTGAAGCCATATCTTTCTCTTCAGTGTTCTGATCCTGCAGTTCTGATGCAGCATGCTGGAGAATAGCTCTTGCTCATGAGTTGTTTGTTGTTTTTTTTCTCCTTTACTCTCAGGTTTTTCCATGTTGTTCTTTCCTCCTTTAGATCTAATTTTATCTAGGCATCTTTTGTGATTCTTATCACAGGAGTGTTAATAATTTCCATGCCCTGTGCCTGAGGTTATGAAACTTCCCTTGGTTAATATTGTAGTGACTTCTATCCCATCAGACAAAACATTCTTCCTTACCACTGTAAACAACATCAATTCAGGAAATCTGATTAAATTATGTGAGGTTTAAGATATCAACAGTGTCAGCCATGAGGTGAAAAGAAATATAAGCCAATATATTTGCCTTTTATAGTATTTTTTTATTCTTCTCCCAATCTTTGTGTTTTGAAGGGAGCTAAGCGTGACAGACAGTAGTGGAGGTTGCTGAATGAAGGAGTGGTGATTCTTGAACTAGCTGGCTTCAGCTCTTAGGATTAAGAGCATAAGAAGCAGACTGAGGATGCTTGGAAGGCAGACCTAAGTGTCAAATAAACTGAAAGCAAAATTGCTTCTGTTATCAACAGGAGTCACACCTGGTGCTTCCTCCATGAATTAGAACATGCCAAATAACCTGTATGCTGTTTTTAGAAATGATTTAATCTTTCTAGTGATGTCAAAAATTCTGGAAAATAGGCACTTGGCACAGAGTTAATGGAGAAGGATAGAGTTACCTTTAATTGGAATTCTACACCTTCGAGATCTTCAATATGGACACACGCTGCCCCCAGGGATTACACCTTGTATAGATTTTTATTGGTAATTAACATATTGATAACTATAGCCAACCATGGCACTAGGTTTTCCAATGGCCCACCCTCGGTGGTCTTCAGCTCGGCCCCACGTGGGGCTTGGCCCTCTTCTGTTGTTTTGCTTTCAGGCTATCTGCAGGTGGCTTCTTCAAAACACCATGTCCTTGGCGAGGCATGGGAAAGTCCAAAATAGTCCCTTAGGAACAGGCCTAGTGGCTTCTAATATGTGAACAATTCAGGAAGCTTCATATGTCTCTAATGATCCTAGAAATGTACAGAATATACCCAAATCTTTAGGCATCACAGTGACAGAGAAAACACAGCTAGTATTTTAGATGGGTAGCAAATAAATGACTGTGGTATTCCATTCTTAGAGCTGTTTGTATATTTTGTGGGAACAGAACATAAGTTGGATTCCTTGGAAACAGGTAATAATTCTTTGCTTCACTTGAAAAAAGAACACATAACATATTTTACAGGTGTTTTCTTTCATTTTAGCTGTAAGGGATTTTGCTAGATAACACTTGAATGTGTAAACAGCCTGTATGTTTTCAGGAGATAAAAGCTTCTCCAAATCTGTGTGAGTTTTTCAGAGATCCAAAGGCACAATTGAAGCTGATTGGCACCCCATTATCTGCAGATGTACAGGCAGCATCCCTGTGCTTATGATTTTCATATTCTATGCTAAGGTTACAGGTTACAGTGGGAGAGGTAGATTCCCACTGATGACACTTCTCATTTTACATTAGGTATTCATGGCTGTAACAGGAGAAGCAATACCCAGTTCACAGCAGTTCTCTCTATGCAGAAACTTTTTTTTAGGTCTGTTCCTTCCTTCATAGTCAAAGACATGAAAGGACTGGAAGATGTGTGCATCTGGTACCTTGTTCTACATGTATAGCTATATATATCTCAGGTAGCTTTACATAAGGCCTTTTCCAGCCTAAAATGTGAGGGACAAGATGGGCTGGTCAGTGGAGCTGGTGCTCTGTTGACCAACTACAGCCATAGAGCTAGGTGCAGAACCCAAGGGGAGGTTGTGGGCAGAGATGTACTATTTGATGGAGCTCTGAATTCAGCAGGCTCTTGGAGCGCCAAGATAGGACAGGTTGCAGCAGTTTGTCATGATTTAAAGCCCAGTAGCTTGAAAGCCCTTCTAAAGCTCTGGCAGCATATCAGCATAACTTGTTCTTCCTTGTTCTTTAGAGACTGCAGGTGCTTGACTGCACCCACGCAGTGGCATTGGTGACAGGGCAAGGCAGAATGACTGTAGCAGGACAGCACCCACTACAATCCTCACGTGTGCTCAGAAAAATTCCCCATAGATTATGATTTATAAATTACTTTCTCTGTTTAGGTATGCTATGTCTGCTACAAGTAGCTTGCTATTCGTTTTCAGCTTCTTATAAATCTCTTGTTGAAAATAGATGATCTCTGTGTAATGTGATGTTAGTTCTTCAGTACTCTTCTTGTTATCTCCACATGGACATACACCTTTGTGCTATTCTCACATGAAACTTTGGTGTTAGTTATTTGTCTAGTTTATTGCCAACCCTTGATATGTAAATATTTGTGAAACATCTGTCCTTTGTCTCTCAGCTGCAGTTAAATAACATGGATCATCTGAAATAACTAAGCTTTCCTTACCTAGATTATTAACAGAACTGCAATGCCATAGAGAGTTAAACAGTCTTTGTGCTGCCTTTCAAAACTTCAATACTAGCATAGTTTGATTGCATTCCTTGATGGGTTATTATTCCTTTCAGATGTAATCTGAACAGAAACTGGAAGGAGTAGAGTCTAGCTCTCACAGTGATTTTTTCTTGAATACTTCATACCCTATAAAAACGAACACTGATGTTCTTTGTGATATTCCTACAAAGGGATAAGTACAATTGGGTCATCCAAGAGCAGTAGATGGACCATGACATTACCTATTCAAACAGTAGCCTCTGTGTGTTTGCCAGCAAATCGTCTCTGTGCACAACAAACCTACTGTTTTAGCAAATTGCACAAGGGATTTTGCCCTCAGATTTTGTTTAAAAGTTTCCTTGAGAAGATTAATTTATTTGTATGAATATTTGTAAATAGGTCCAAAGAGATACAGGAAATCAGCTGTGGAGATGCTTATTGTTAGAAGAACAGTGTGTTATTAATGTACTAATCAGCAGGAATATTCCACAAGTGCCCTTGGTACACAACCAAACAGTGAGTGGTTAAACTAGCTAAGTGGAAGGGCTATGTTCCTTCCCAGGGAGGAGCTGCCTCCTTCTTTTGGCTAAGAGGTATAGTAGGATGTGAATAAAAATACAACTCAAAGGCACCAAATCAGTAAGAGACAAAAGTGAGCCAGCATGGCAGGGACTCAGAAAGGTTTTTAGGAGGTGTTTTAAAAAACGAAGCTTGGAGCTTCCTCACTCTGTGTATGGGAATATCATGCAAGTAGTTGAAGTTGAAACTTAGTCTCATACAATTGTTGAAATCATCTAGAAATCATAGAATAGTTTTTGCTGGAAAAGGCGTTTAAGATTGAGTCTGACTGTTAACCCAGCACTGCCAGGTCACCACTAAACCATGTCCCTCAGCCCTGCTTCTATAAATCTTTTAAATCCCTTCAGGGATGGTGACTCCAGTACTTCCCTGGACATCTTATTCCAGTTCTTGACAACCCTTTTGGTTTTCCAAAATGTCCAAACTAAACCTCCCCTGGTGCAATGTGAGGCTGTTTCCTCTTGTCCTATTAATCATAAACAGGAGCAGCTCTCCCTTCCCACCCAGACAAACATACCCCCTGACAGAAGCTCCAAGCTGGTGTTCCCACTAAAACAACCAACCACTGTCAAAACTCCAGCCAAACCCCAGGATAGCAGGGAGGAACAGAATGTGGTGGGAGAGCAGGGGCAGCACACGGGAACCGCAAACCAACCTAGAGTTCCTAGTGCAACTGGTGAGCAGTGCAGTGAAGGGCATGGGGCTGGGTATGCCTCTGTGCACTGTTGGCAGTGGTGACAGGGCAGGTGTCACCTTGACAGGGCTGGAGCACAGCCAAGGGCTGTGGGAGCTGAGCCCACTGTCCCAAGCCATGCCAGGGAGCATGAAGGTGGTTGCTTCCCAAGGACAAGCAAACTGGGAACCATGATGGGTATCCATAATCCCAATCCAGAGAGAAGTTATCCACAAGGCTGAAGTCCATGCTGGAGGCAGGGCCAGGGATAGACATGTACAGACCAAGGTGGAGAAGGGGGTGAAGGCTCCATGATGAGTTTAAATGGAGGTATGGGGAGCTCTAGGTGAGGCTGCTTAGGGTGGGACAGCCTCATCCCATCACCCTCACCATTCCTCACTTTCCCTGTTTTTCTGTCCCCATCCCAGGTTGCCTGTGCCAGTTCCCTGGGCACTATACGAGGGGTGCTCTGCATCCCTCTGCCCAACCATTGTCAGAGCTGGAAAAAAAGCCTCCCCCAAATAGTGGCAGAAGGTAAGAGTGAGTGACTGTGAAAAGCATCAGTGGGTAGGGAGGGGTAGAGCTGTGCCTGACTGAAATGAGATCAGAGCTGGACAGGGTAGGAGTGCTACAGGTAGGGAGCTGTAGCAAAAGTATCTACACTGGTTGAAAAACATTTTTTTTTTCTCCCCAATGAAAATCTTGGAGCAGGAGAGCAGAGGCTCAGTAGCAGTGAGGTAAAGATAATGCTGCTTTGACATGCACTAGCCTGAGATATGTACTTATTGTTAGTGAGGTATATCCTACACAAAGCACTTTGCACCTGTGGGCACCACATTCTCCTTCACTGAGCGTGAAGTGGAATCTTACTGTGAAAAGTCAGACTGGAAGAATAGTGTTATCAGTGGCTGCATCATAGGAGGAGCATTTGGCTACAAAGCTGGTTTGAAGGCTGGACCCAATATTACTGCAGGAGGTGTCTGATAATGATGAGGATTGCTTCTACATCATACAGAAAGATTCCCATCAAACAACTGATAAGCCATCACCTCTTCAATTCATGGAGCAGGACTGTGAGCCAAGGGCCTGCAGATCATTGCTTCTACCTCTCTGCCTGCCCTTGTATGCTGCTGCTGTGTTGGGAGACCCTGTGGATGGGCCCAGCCAACACCTGGCTCTGCTTTTCCCAGGGCAGCTGTCCCAGCCTGAGAGTCACAGGGAGGTGGACTGATGGATGTACTCATGAGAGCCCTACAGCTGTCAGCCAGGCATTCACTCTTCTCTCTGGTTTGTCTACCCTTGCTATGTTTGGAGCAGCTGGTGGAGATGCAAAGGGAACAGCTGCAAATTTGCCTTCCTCTTCCATTGTAATGAACTTGGGGCATTCATCAAATCAGGACTGGTAGCAGTACACCTTAAGTGCCCTCTCTCTTTCTTTTGTCTTCACTACCCTGATACAGTCATCCTGACAGTGTTCTTCTCCAGTGCCATTTCTTGGCATCCCGCTGGAAATATAAAGTGCTGCCAAGCCTCTCCAATACAAACTGCCTCAAATCAGAGAGTAACTAAACCCCTTGTTTGCTGTTTAAAACCTGTACTTTAAAAAGCCCCTTTTGGGCAGGGAAGCATTACTTTGACCACTGTCTATCTCTGTGAGTATGGGGAAGAATCAAGGGAAAAAGTCTGTGAAGAAGGTGGGAGCTTCCAACTGTTTGTCTCTAGCAGTGGGCTATGGATTATTTGTTGTAGAAGAGTAGCTAGTAATTTTGCTTTTAACAGCTGAGATAATCTGAGTGCATCTTGCTCTCCTCATGTATTTGTTTCAAGGACAGCATTTTTGAACTACTTAGTCGGTTTTCCACTCATTGTCATTCATTATGGTATCTCAGAGAGCATCTTGGTGCGCTTCAGGGCTCTCAGGTTACAGGTGGAGGATCACTGGAGAGCCCATCTGAGAAATAATGGCAGGGAGCTATCAGAGAGCTCTGGCTTTTAGCAGTGTGTTTGCTTCTTCTGGTAACCTAGCTGCTCACTGCAGAGTCCTTTTACCTCCTGTATGAAGATCATCACTGTTTTTAGTAAAGTGCTTTGATGCTGGCTTGTAGTATAAGACAATTTTAAATGAAAGTATTTATTTAAAACATACAGATTATAGTTTCAAGTATTTCTACAAAAGAAAACCAGCAAAAGCAAAAATAGCTGTTAATTGCTAAAAAGTTGTTTTGTTTTGTTGGTTGGTTTTTTTTGAGGTCTGCAAGGGTACCAGTCACATTTATACCTCTTCAGAGTATATTAATATGTCACTTACGCAGGATGTAGGTCCTGAACCCTCCTGAGATAATGTCTTTTTGGCATGTTAGGATCTGTCCACTTTACTCCACTTATGCAGGATGTAGGTCCTGAACCCTCCTGAGATAATGTCTTTTTGGCATGTTAGGATCTGTCCACTTTACTCCACTTATGCAGGATGTAGGTCCTGAACCCTCCTGAGATAATGTCTTTTTGGCATGTTAGGATCTGTCCACTTTACTCCATAGGTCTATTATTGGCAGCTTAACTCAGTGGGGAAAAATCTTCTTGTCAGGCTTGTCACCCCTGGTCTCACTGTGAAATGTCTGCATCTACTGAGTCATGTTTTTCTATCACATTTTAAACCTGTGAATGTATTTTGTGCCAACATTTAAGTGAGATTTTTGCCCACAGCTCATTACCAGATATTGACTGAGACCAGATACAAAGATATTTAACCACTCTGAGGTGAGAATACCTACAGATGAACTGGTCTCCTGTGTTAGTCTTTTGAGCTTGTATGGGCTACTCAGGCTTGCATGAAGCCACCAGGGCTTGCATGGGGCTTACATGGGTGACTTGAGCTTGCATGGGCTACTTGGGCTTGTGTGGGAAGATTTGGCCTTGCATGGGGCCACATGCACATGCATGGGGTTGCTTAGGCTTGCACAGGAGCTACCTGGATATACATTTGGAGCTGCATAGGCCACCAAGGCTTGCATGGGGCCATTTGGCTTATACTCACTCTTTGACCTGGGTCAACTTTGAGGTATTCTAACTATGGTTATGCATTGTAGACCGAATGACAGAAAAAAGTCAGAGCTTCACAAAAACCCCAGTTCTTCCTGTCACAAAGCTTTGGACCTTTCCCTGTTATTATTGGTATATCTGTGTGCTAAGCCTTTATAGCTTTTTTCATAAGTTTAAAATCCAGTTTTGAAATTTGTGTGTGATGGTTAAATGCATCCTAATATGACTTTAAATACAGGTTAGTTTCAGACAGTATAATTAGGTTCAGAAGATGTCAAAGTTTTTTAGCAGAAGTGATTATTTTTCTCCTTAAAATGTAATGAACTGAACTGAATAAACCTATGTTAAGGCAATGTTTGATTTACAAAGATGGAAGACTCAGAAGGACTGATAGTAAAAGGTGCTGAACTGTATCCACTCTTGACTTGACCCAAGGCCATAAGATTAGTTCTAGATTTGTTGCAAAATTTCCCACTAATTTCTCTGTCAAATTAGCTTTACCTACTGCTATGTTGTCCTTGATGCTGATGAAAGTATGTTGGTGATGAGAAGTGGTTTTGAAACTACAAAGATAATGAGAAATGGATCTATGCAGAGTCTCTAGTTAACACCAAGTTCAACAGGAGCATTTGAAAGATGTTATGGAAATTAGTCTTGGTGTGTTATGCATAATTGCTAATTCGTTTTTTCCAAGATAGCTCATTTATGTCATTTTCCAGTAATCTTAGGTCATTCACTTTAAAAGGTTTAGCTTTGCTCCCTTTGAAGGCAATGACAGAACCCCTACTGATTTTGAACTTAAAATCTAAGAACTCTGACAGGACAGTTTATAGTCAGGGCCAGCTTGTGTGGCTTTCTCTTCTTCTAAGAATTTACAGTGCTTGGTGGCCAGCCTTGGAGATTTCAACATAATGTATTTTGGCTAAAGGGTGAAGGAAATAACTTCTCATGTAGTTTGCCCTCTGCCAGGATGGCAAGATGCTGAATAGTTCTTTTGTTTCTCAAGGAAAGCTCTGCTATACATGAAAGCAAAAAAAGCCTAATAAATTTGTTGAATGACATGATGTACTCTGCTGGGTAATTCTTCTTTATAGGCTTGTTTTACCCCATTATGTTTGTGCATTTCTTTTTTTTGTTACCTACTCAGGTGTCCCTTGCTTCTTGAAACACTAGGTATTTCCAATAAAAGAATATTAGAATACTAAATACTTTTCTAATACAGCGTTTGACTGAAAGAAGTGTTCATTTGGGAGCAAAGAAATGGATCTTCTGTTTGTTATGATGAGCCAGCCCTTCCAGTAAGAAGACAAATGCATTATTCTGTAAGATTAGGTTCCATGTTCCACAGATTTTCAAATCATTAGATAATGAGATATAACATGAAGTACATTATTATAAAATAGAAAAAACTAGGTTCCAGCTCTCCGAATTTTCACTAAATTTAGATAGTGTGCTGGCATCTCAGCTGTGACCTGTGCAGTGCCTACATGGGTGAAATTGTTTTCCACCATCTTTTTAACAGCCTTTGTTTGTCTGCCCTTGATTTGACCTCAGATAACTTCATTAAAATTGTATTGTTTTACTGCTTTCTTAGTGTCATTTGGACATCCCTATCAATCAGTGCCTTTAATAGTGATTATGCCTCTGTTACCTAGCTTCTTCATGTAGCTGTCTCATTCACATGCTTCTTCCTTTAACAACTGTCTAATTCTTGTCAGCTCCTTATTTATTCTCTGCTAATGGGAATGAGATGTAATTTATTATGAATATTTGTGAATCAGGTGTAATTTTATTATGTTCATGCTGAGTGCAGTAAATTCTGCGTCTCCCTCTTGTTCAGAGTTTGTCTACTTACCCATGTCATCTTCAAGCCATGTTAAGGTATCTTATATCATGTCAAAAGCTCTTATCATCATACCCTTTGATTTAACCTGGTCTCTGTGGTCAGAATGATGAATTCCTTAGTTGTTGGTGCAAACACATTAAAATAAGGAAATAAATAAATCTGGCCATCAGGGAAGGTGCAGAATCAGGGTGACCACCCAGCTGTGTGTTGCTACACTATGCACATCTGGCAGTATTGTCAGTGTATTAAAAATTACATGAATTTTTCACACCTTGCATTTCTCCGCTCCCTAATTCCCATTTCTGCTCTATGCCTCCTTCATAAGGAAAAATTGGGAGCCAAGCTGTCTTTAATCAGTTGTGTGAAGAAAGGAGGGCAGAAAGGCTCTGAAAATGAAGTAATATTGCATTTAATGTGAGATCAGAAAATAAAATAGATCTTAAGTAACCTTTTTGTGTAATATGAGTCTTTTGCTTTTCAGGTTGCCTTTTATATAATTTAATGATATTCTGTTTTGATTACAGTGTCCCTGTTGAAGATCTTGTGTACACAATTGTCAGTACAATAAAACTTCTCCAATATTCATTTTTCATCTCCTGAACTCCCCTCAGTATCTTGTAATTTCAATTAGAACTTAGATTTATTCTGTTCTTGATCTATAGCACTTGCAGATGGTGCAAATGTTTTGGGTTTGGTAGATGTCTTGGTGTAATGAGTGGCTAATTTAAAATACTGTCACTTCACCATCCTTTACCAGTCTTGAACATCACTTGTTTTTCTTTTGAACACATTGTATTGGAGTCATCTCTGAGATTCCTAATTGCCACACATCTGTGCTCTTCTGCAGTCCCAGAAGAGTCTGATTCTGTCACTTTCTTCAACTTTCTCAGCTAAGTTATTTTTCTACAAAGTAGGACCAATTTTCATCTTAATTTCTTCTACAGTCCTTTTAAGTTTTCTCTACTTAACACATCAAGTCAGACACTGTAGCATTTGTCCCAATAAAGGATATACAGATTTCTCTTGCCTTTTATCCACCCTCTTGGGCCTTCATTAATGGTCACATGGTTTTGAAACTATCAGTCCAGTCAGAAATGAAAATAAATAGGAACAGAATGCAGTGGGTTGCATTTGCAATACTCTTTTCATGTGGAACTGAATTCTTAGCCTATTTCTTTTTTGACTATTGTAAACTTTGAAAAAAAAAAAATCTATCTGATCATATGATAACCCTTTACATGAAAAATTATGGCTGTTTTTTTCGTTTTTTCTTATGCCCAGTGGTTGTGATGGCTGTCATGTTTTTCTACTTTCCATTTTAACATACATTGTAATACCTTTTCAGTCTCAAGAGGGCCTTTACACGTAAGAAGTCTGCAGCTTCTCTCTGTAACATTCTTTCATCAAATCAGAAATCTAAATTAAAAAACTATATACATATATTCTAATGAAGAAATTTATCTAGTCACCACCAGCACAAAAACAGGGCTAGCCATATGTGATGAGACTATTGGAATTTCTTTCTTGTATTCGGCTTTGTTATTACTGTGTTCTGGATTCTCCCACCAGAAGTGATAGTATCTTATCTCATCCAGTTAAGGAACTGCCAGGGGTATCTACAGATAGCCTAAAAATGGCCATTTTGTGTATGCAAAGAAGCAAGTACAAGTCTCAAATGGCACATAACTTCTATTGCTAATTTTGCAAACTTCATCAGTACTGGGTATTAAAGTGCTGTGATTTTAATCTACTGTTTCTAATCCATTAAAAAATAATTACAGGTTAGACCACCTCTATACATTCAGTTATAACAGTAAATGGAAAAGAAAAAGGATTTTTTTCACTTTCTTGTTCTATAATGGTTTGACCCAGTGGTAGAAGAGTGGGTGAAAGATCACTTACTTCCTTAAAAATCAAGGCATTTCCAATGAAATGGGAAAAAAGGAAGGTATGCAGAGGTTGGAGGAAGAAAAGATGAAAAGTCATCTGGTTCTTTAGGGGTCAGTCACACTCTAAGTGATTGATTATTCAGATCTGGTTTGTTGCTGCTACCTATGGAGCAAACCTTGCATCCATCTTACAGGCTAGTTCATCTGAAGTTTTGTTTGGAAAAACTGTTGTGTTTTGTTCTGCTGTGACATAATGTAGAGAAAATTAGTATAGAGTCCTTCTTGCTAAGCACCTACATCTGCAATGGCTCATCCCTAGTTTCCTGAGGAGCGTTCAGCTACCTGATCTTAAGAGTGACTTGTTGGCAGCTAGATAACATGGCCAAGGATTGATTGCTGAGTAGTATCACTTGTCAAAATATGAGTAATGTTAATGTTACTCTCTATTCCATTTTTTTCCCGTCTGCAGTCCAAAACCCATAAGTAATGCAATGAAATTGTAGCATCTGAAGGAATATAGCAAGCTCTGTTACACTGAATGAAAATGCCAAAACAGGGAGCATCTGTCATGTTTTTAAAACCAGTACTTATGGTGTTTTTCTCATTATTCAAATCGCTTTCACATAGTTTTTGCATTTCTCTGTCAAATCTTACAATTTATATGTGAAATAGAAAATACTAAGATAAAAATATTAGTGTTCAATTGATTGTGACACCACTTAAAATAAGTGGTTTTATTTGTTAGATTACTCTACATGTCATAGGTGCTTTATCTAAGATAAGCTTTGAGTCTTGAAAACTGATGTGGAAGCAGTGTCTGCTCTGAGATGACAATCCATAAATGTGTGTTTACCTTAAGACAAACAGCTATCCTAGTGATGTCTGACCAGTTCCAAGATTCTACTTTAAAAAAATGTAATTGCATTGAATGCCTGATTTTTACATAGCATGGAAGTGTCTTGTTTTCTTTCTTTAGGGAGAGGTGGCAAGGAGGGCTTTCCAGAAGGGCTAAGTGTCTTGCTTTCTGACCTTAATTCTATTTTATCTCTATTTTTGGTAAGCTGGACAAAATCAGATACACTAAGTGTTTTATCACCAAGTTTGGTACCATTTCAGTCTGTCTCCAGTCCAAAAGGACATTTGAACCTCTTTGTAGACATAAACACTGGTATAGTCTTCTCGAAACCAGTGGGGCTCTGGGTGAAAGTGTACCTATGTGTCCTGATGCTCAGAGAAACCAGTTTTACAATGGACTTAGAGTTCATCTAGATATACTTTTATAGTTTACATACTTGAATTTTAAGTGTTTGTATCTTTTGGTTTCTTCTTTAGAATTCCTTTTTCAATACTGAAGTTCAGTCGAGAAAATACCTAATATGACTAACTAATATCCCTTTTCTTATGAATAAGAAAATCGTACAATTTGCTTTGTAAAACCACTGCCAGAAAAACACTCCCTCCTTTGGGCTTATCTCAGAAACCTAAATCTTAGGGTTTTTTTCTCACACTTGAAATCTTTGTGTTTGACATGGACATCTGCCACCATGAAGGTGGTCAAGCACTTGAATAGGGTCCCCAGGGAAGCAGTCACCACACCAAGGCTGACAGCATTCAAGAAGCATTTAGACAGTGCCCTCAGGCACATGGTGTAATTTTTGGGTAGTCCTGTGTGTAGACAGGAGTTGGACTCAATGGTCCTTGTGAGCGCCTTCCAACTCAGGATAATTCTATGTTTCTATTCTAAGATATATTAGAATCTAAAAGGAGACAGATCAAAATACTTTTTCTCCACAATTTTTTCAGGCCAAAATCAGAAATGCTTCTTCTTGCTCTTATCTCTGTCTTCAGAAAAGCAGCCTTTGTCCATTGCTCTTGTTCACAAATGTTTACCGAGAGTCTTCCTGGTTTTCAGTGGCATGGGTTGGTGGAAGCATGATGTTATTAGACGTGGCAGCCTGTCTGCCTGACAGTACAACCAAGAGATGAACCTGTCAGGAGCATCTCCACCAAAAAGTATTGCTCAAAGAGCTTTTTGTCAAATTACTTGACACTTGCCCATGAACTATGACTAACATTGCCTCTTAAAACACTCTGTATGTTTATTTTATAAGCCATATGGCCCAAACTGGCTTAGTGCTCTATCGGTGTGAGAGAAAGTCTGGATAGATGTTATTACTTTGGACTTCTGAGCTTTACAATATAAAGTGTCTATGGTACTGTACTTACTGCATTATTTTATGTAATTTAGCCATATTTCCTCTGCTTATTTCTAGATATTTTTCCTCTTTCTTTTGAAAAATGGTGTTTTCAGGGAAAAACCCCACCTAAATAATTAGTTCTGCAAACTGTTGTTGTGCATCTTATACCTAAAACCAGATTTGAAATAAGTGGCTGTTAGGAGCTGAGAAATTTTCACCTAAGGGTTTTGCTAATGGAAGCCAGTGAGTATACATCTTTCTGCTCTGGTGGGAACTTTGCAGAATAGTTAATAGAATCTGAATTAGTAATCCTCACTAATGAGACAGATCTTTTTCTCTTTCTAGTCCTTTTAACACTTTGTAACTGTTAAAAAAAAAAAAGGCATATACACAAAGCAGTAGGTAAGAACCTTTTAGGCAAATAAAAAATTAAAATATGGCTGGGCTATCAGTTTCCCTCTGCAAGAGCTCTCACTCAGTGGAGGGGTAGCTGTGGCAAGCACGACACGTGGTAAGCAAACATAAATCTTCTCTGAGCAGAGTCTTTTAAATTACTTTTTTTATTTTTGTAAAAATATTTTACTGTAGCTCTGCTGTAATTTGCTCAAAGTAGTAGTAACCAAAGTCCTGGGTGACTGTCCTTGGGAAAGTAATGCAGGAATTGTGCTCAGAGGATGATGCAGCCTGAGTGTTTAAAATACAATGCAGGTCTGCCTTTTGTGTGCCCTTAATCTGAAAGCGGGTAATGCGTCAGTGTACATAGACTTGTTGTTCTGCAGTCTGCTAAAGAATTGTGAGGACTTGTTCTTAGTGATGCATTTTCTTAGCCTTTTGTCTTACAGTTAGTGATAAAAATATAATTAGAGAACATGCACATAATCATGATCTAAACTGTGCAGAGCTTGCAGTTTCTTTCTTCTGACATAAATATTCCATCAGTGAGATAGATGCAATGCAATACAAAGAAATGACAAAACAGAAACATATCAAGGAATGTACACACAAACATGTTTCTTAGTTCTATCTAAATGAACTCATGCATAAACCAGGAGAGCCTGAAGATTCCTGTGAGCTCTCTCCTGATTTTTACCTTACAACATACTGAAAAATGATCTTTCATGCTAAAAGGTTGTTATTTTTGGCAACCTCTATCAATTTCCTATTCACACAGCAACTGGTGGTAACTAAAAATAATCCTGGTTTAGTACCAGCTAAGAATCTGGTCACATTTGGCACATGAACAGCATGCACAAATAAAATTTAAGATCCCTTGTTCTGCTATTTTATTTGAGCCCACTCATCAAGCTTAGTTTGCTGCCATTTGAAAGCTATTGAAAAGCCATTAACTGGCAGGACTGTGAGAGCCGCAGTGCAGCAGCACACCTCAGTGCTGGAGGAATGTGGCTGCAAGTGCACACCAATTAAATCTTCCTATTCCTGGGGATGTGGGATTAGGAGTGGTGTCAATCAACTGTACTACAATAGCACGTGCAGCAGTCATAGTTCAAGGCACACAGAGGTTTGTCGTAACTCCAGCAGTCCTGTAAGGATGACTTGGAAGCCTCTGCAAGATTCTGGAACATGAAATAATGTATTCTGAGGTATACTGGATACCTGAGGAAGGACTCTAAATAATGCATTTTCTGGGCATGACAGTTGTAGCAGAAGAGAATGCTGAAACCTGTAGCGAGACTACAGCCTGAGATGAAAGAATGTCTCATTACCATTTTATCAAATGCTGTAAGTAACAAAATGGTTATTTTGATTTTAAAGCTGTCTTTTTTATTTTCTGAGGTGTGTCTTTTCTATGCATATGCAAAAAGTCAGAGGCAGATGCTGTATGATGTCAACGTGGTAGCCGGGAAGGGGAGTTGTTACTTTGCATGTGAATATGCAGGGAAAGCACAATGTTGCTATTTCTCCTCTGTTCAGAGGCAACTTCATTGTGTGTGTGTGTGTGTGTGTGTGTGTGTGTGTCTGTGTGTGATAAAGCTCTCATTCTGAAGTTCATACTGATCAGCTTTTTAAACTTTGGCTTAAATTGATCACCAAAGAAAATAATATCCCAAAAGAAGAAATGTCATTCATAGTCTATGTTAAAGACAGCTGTAAGGGATCTGATATAGCTCTTACACTTCATGAGGACAATACAAATGAGAATAGCTTCATAATTAGGAGCACATCTCATCATCTATTGTAGATCAAATACTTGTATCCCCTCCTTATCAGAATATTTAGCTGTTTGGTGTGACAGACTTGAAAAATAATAATGAACTTTTAACCTTGAAGCATGCAAGGTTCCTCCTTAAAGACTTAAACTGGGATCTATGCTAAGTGTATTGATTCAATGCAGAACAAATTCCTAGCAGAATTTTTTTTTTTTGCTGCCTGTCATCTTAGCAGCACGTTTTTCAAGCTTTTTGGGTTTGCCTTTTAAAGCATCCAGGGTCTGAGTGGAAATTCCTGGGTTCACATCAGCAAAACGAAATATTGTTTAAGTACTTGTTTTGGACAGCCATTAGGAGTTTGTTAGCTGTGAATATTTTTTACTACAGGACTTAGAAAACTTCAGAATTCTTGTGATCATTTCACTGGTTTTAGATGACAAATAGCAGATTGCTGTAAGAGTTTCTCTCCAGACTGTGGTCTTTGATGACTTAAGTGTACCAAGGGCATTTTTGAAACTGTTTTTAAAACACTGTGTTCCAGTTAAGAAACGAGTAATGTGATTCTTTGATGTTTTAATATGAAATTAATCTGCCCTGGAAGTATGTTAATAATTCAAGGAAAAATTATTTATGAGGCTTTCCTCTTGTCTGGATTCAATGGAACTTGTGTATGGAACTGGTTTTAATAATAAGGGGAGTCACAAGCCTAAATTCCCTGTTCATGCAGAGAAGCACAGATTAGTTTTACTGCATAGTTTTAAAGGTGCATTCTAAGAATAAATCTTTGAGCTTGTCATGAGATTTGATAAATGCAAATGAGGAATTTACAACATAATAACTGTCTTGAAGATGTCAGAAAAAGTATTATTTGGCCTCTATTCACTTTGGAATTACTTTCTTAAAGTGACACTGCAGCAAATGCATACGGGGGGGGGGAGGTTGTTCAATAGCATATTAAATATGTAACTCTACAGTGAAACTATAGGGGTTTTTTTATAGTTGGAGATGTCCCTGCCCACTGCAGGGGAGTTGGACTAGATGACCTCCAGAGGTCCCTTCCAACCCAAACCATTCTATGATTCTATGATTAATTGGAAAGAAATGAAGATGGCCATGAGGTTCCCTCATTAAAAAGAATCAAAGGGTGACTACTTGGGATGCTTGCTGCATTGGTTAGAGGGCAGGGATGAATGACTAAAATCAGAGGGAAAGGTTACTGCACAGCATTAGTTTTGGCTACATTGTTTCCTCTTCCCAAATTTTGACTTTTATAATTAGTGATTTCTCACTAAATCAGGGTATTTTGCCACGTAGCACTTTTCTTTCTAAATAGCATGCTTTAGAAGACAATGTGTGCTGGCTGGAGCTTGCAGAAGGGCTTTTGACTGCCTGTGCTTCTCCATACAGAATTGGCAGAAATGCTTCCATCTCCACCTCTAATTAGTGTAGGAGAAACACTTCCTCTGTTGCCCTTCCCTGAGTGTTACCATTTGACTTAACATGCCAACAGTGTGGCTGGTGTTGGTGTTTGACAGACAGCTGGGATCAAACATGGGCCAGGGCTGCTGTGCAGGGAGGCTGCACCAGTGATGTTCTTGAGATCTGCTGAGAACAGCTGAAACTCAGAGGGGTTGGGATGGGACTCTTCACAGCCTGCTTGGTTTTTAATCCATGTCACTGATGATCTGTATACCAGAAGGAAAAGACATAGAAACAGAGGAAGTGTGTTTGCAATGCACTGTTTCTTGGTCTGCTTTAGAGAGAGGGGAAGTATCTGAAAAGATCAAAATTAATGGCAGTTTAAAGCTAGTATTTTTTGAACTGTAGTGTTCTGTGTCTGGCTTTTACATGTGTTTGCATTTTGTTATTTTTAATCTCTGCAGAGAATAAGTGTGGAATTGTGACCTGAGAAGGGCTATAGCTGTTCTCCTATGGTGTTAGCACAATTTTACTAGTATTCTTTCCTGTTTTGATTGCACTGTTCCTACTAGGAGACTGTGAAAATGAGATAGAGTGTCACCACCTTATCATAGGGTCTTCCAGGTTGGAAAGATCCAACCTTGGGAGGTCTCTAGTCCACCCTGCTCTAAGCAGGGACAGCTGTCTGGACAGACCAAATTGTCCGAGACCGTGCCCAGTGAGGTCTTTCATCCCATTAATACTTTGGAATAAGACCTGCTGTAGCCATCATGTTGCCCTCAGCATTTAAAACACAAGCTGTATGTGTGTCTGCCTGTTTGAGCAGCTCATGTTGTCACTACTAGTGCCCATCTCCTTTTTGCAGCCAAGTATCATTGCTGCTGAGAGCTGTCCCTGCCTGTGCTGGGAGCATCTCCTTGGCAATCAGCTAGTGTAAGCTGTTTAGAAGAGAAGGAGCAGTGGTGCGTGGGAGAGTGCCACATGTTATCTGCCAGCTGCTGGGTACCATTTTATCGCCATGATTTGTGTGACACACTGAACAAATGAATGTAATTTTGCAAATTAGGCAGCACCTTGCTGCTCTCTTCTCTCCCTTTTATATTCAGTTATGACATAATTATCATCATTTTATGTGTTGTGGCACTGGTTTCCCTTCTGTGCTCTGGACTTCCTCTGAGGGATCTGTAAAGGTAACTAAGAAAACCAGTACATTCTTAGGGAGGCTTAGGTTCATTGCTCAAGAGTCTGTTTTCCACTTAAGTGCTATACAGGCACATAAATACAAACAGAACGAAAATCTTGCTAAGGAGTTATAGTCATGCCAGGTGAACATCTGAGCCAAGTGAATTTATCCAGATATTAGGATCTTCAAATCTGAACATCAGGGACTACTTCCATTCTTTCTGGATTTTCTCTGTTTCTGATTCCTGTCTCTCTCTTGTATGAATTATGAACCACTGAATTGTACTTTATTATAGACCAATACTTATTGACATCTTGGATGGAAGTACTGATTAGTTGTTTATTGGAGAATTAATTGAGGATTTGAAACAAAATACAAAGGAAATACAATAATTCTTTCCAACATCTACCCCTTATTGTCTTCAGCATCTGAATACATGACAAGGATTGTCCATGAAGAAAATTAAAGTAGAAGATGCACTGAAAGATTTGGCCTTTAAAAAATATCCTCTTTAGATATCTTGTAGACTGTACTTTTTGCTACCTCCTAATCATAGTATTTGAAGGATCCATGTACTACAGGAGTCTTTCCTTACATTAACAACAACAACAACAAAAACCAAACAAAAAACCAACAACAAAACCCCACAGTCTTGACTTCAGTCTGCAATGCCAGAGACCTTTATCATATGCTTTGTCTTGAAGGGCCAAAGCCATCAGTAATGTACTTGCAGATGTCATCTTGAGTCCTTTTCCACACTAATTCATAGAGTATTTGGTAACAAAATTACCATCATATTTATGAATGAAGAGTAAATTCTGTGGATTATTGTTATGATTTCCACTTTGATTTTTACCCCACTTTTCTTTAACTTGCAATTTCAATTAATTTTTTTGTAAAATACAATTATTAACCACTAGAACTCTCAACACCACCCATGGTGATGTCCCTCCTTTTCACCAGGATAATGGGACAGACTGCATTATAATGTGTGTTCCAAGATACTTCAGGGAAAAGAGACATACTATCGCAAACTCTTGTTTAGCACTTTAAATTCAGTCTGTGCACTTTTGCCAAGGAATTCAGCCATTCTCACATCACCCAGAATCTTCTGAGGCTCCAGACATGTGCTACAGCAATAGCTGTACCTGATTATGCAGCTTGGAAAGGATTAGGTAGGGGAAGATGTGATGTGATACATTAGTTTTAGTTTACAGAGGATGGGGACTTGAACTCGAACTCAGTTCTGCCAGGGATGAAGAGGGAAGGCTGTGGGTGAAACACGATACCTTTGTGTCAGCTTTCCTACTGTGAGACAACCTTTGAACATTTCATTTGTGTTTCAGTAGAGTGAGTTGCTGTAGCTTAGAAGAGAAGAGGAACCTGAAGGGAAAATGTGGATACTTTCAGTTGGCCTGTGATATAGGGGCCATGGTGTTCTGTGCAGGCTCTGTGATGACCCAAGTAACAGTGACACACAGATGCTCTGTCACACTGGACAGTTAGTGACATGAGGGAATGTGCAAAGTCTTCAGAGTATTTTCTGTTTCCCATGAACAACGTTTCTTCTATTCCAGGTTTGGGCAGGAGGTGATATTTATTTAGTCCATTTTATGGTGTCTCAGATAACTCTTACGTCCTCTTGGACATGTCCTCTGCCACCAATGAGGAGCTCAAGGCAGAAAAAAGGTAAAAACAAGAAGGTGGTAGGAAGGAGCTGTAAATAGAAGCAGGTTATCTGTAGCAGCCTTTATACAATAGCCATCCCTTTAGTTCAGGTTGATATTTCATGGTGGTGTCAGCTACCTTTGGTGTCATCATTTATTCCTGCAATAGGAGAGCTAAGTACAACATGGCTGCAGGGAAAACTTCCTTTTCCTTGTACATGACACGATGACCTATGGCATAAGGTTAAGATTATTATTGAAATGAGATGCCTAGCATGACTGAGAGACCCTGCCTGCCAAAAATGAGGCTGGGAAGAAGAGGCAGGAGTGTCAGGTTTCCCAAGAGTCCAGAGAGAATGAGAGGAGCAGGTGTGTGAGAAGCCACTGTATGGGAGTTTTTAGAGTACTTCTGTACCAGCCTATGCTACTGATTTACTTATTTAATTCTATTCTCCAGTTCCTGTATTCATGAAGGAACAATGAGGGGAAAATGAACATTATTTATTTTTTTTAATTTGGACCAATTTTCTATGTTGCCTGAGTATCAGAAAGTTATAAATCATGACACTGGATGCCAGGAAAGTGGTAAAAAGAACTTTTAATATCTATATTTAGACAGATTAAGTGATATTTTGGGCTGACAGTAGCCAAAATATCTTTGCACTTTTGTAATATTGGTCATCTAAGAAGTGTGTCTTCAAGTAAGAAAAACCTTTCTTAATGTAACAACGGACAACAAATTTCCTAATAACTGTCTAGAATAGCATTTGGAAATTACATTTAAGAATTATTTTAAATTGGTGTTTGGAAAAATACATTTTGTAATAACACCAAGAGGAGCAAAATTAACTTGGACACTTGAAGGCTATGAAATTCCCAACTTTGTATTCAAGTAAAATTAATTCTATTTATAATTTTTGATTGAAATTATAGTTATCCCCAAAATAATTTGTATATTCATCATTTTGTTTCCCACTGTAACAAAATCTGTCACGAGAGAGAAATAGCAGCATTTCTGTGGAAAACTTTACTGTGAACTGGTAAGAAAATTAGAAATAAATCTATTTTTGGTATTTGTAGAGCATTTCTTCTAATACAGTGATTCTGCTGACAGCAGAGAAATCTAGTCACCCTGAAAATAAGATGAAAGAAAATTGTAAAGGTCAAAGTGTCATATTTTCTCACCGTATTGGCACAGCATGCATGAAGCTTCAGAATTCTGATATTACACTTTTGAGAAGATTGCTGCAAGAATAGAGAACAGCAAAAAAAACCCAAACCCCAAACTCTCTATTTCCACACGTGAAATTGTAGTGATACAGCCACTTTTTCTCACAAAGTTGGTGAAAATTTTGAGGCTAAGGAACATGTTTTCACTCCTGAAGTAACATCTTGCTCCAAACAGTAACAATTCATTTTCTTTCTCATTTCAGACAAATTAATACACTGCATTATGGTAAATTTTTTCACAGTTAGTAAGTTGTAAAACGAAAAAGAAAATATTTGTAGGTAATGAAATTAACACCTCCATCAAAATTGCCAGAGTGTAAACATGGTTATTTTAAACCAAGTCAGATTTCAAGTTGAAGTAATTCCAATTTGTTCTTAAACAAATGGAAGTCAAGAGAAGTTGAGTTTGATTAGGAACAAATAAAGACATGTCTTAATGCATCTTTAAAAAAATATAAATAATTAAGGAATTCTTTTTTGATTCTTTATTAAAAGGTGTATGTTCCATTTGTTTGCTTTTAAGCAACTGCCTTCAGTGCAAACAACAGCAAACTAAGACCTAAGAAATCTTCAATCTAGCTAGTGTTTGGACTATGAGACAACAGATGAGATGGGTCAATCTGTCCTAACCTGCAGAAACACAGATGCAAGTATTATTACAAAACCTTATTTGCCTTGCCAGATGTCTCTGACAAGTTCCCCTTCTCTATAAGGTGATTCAGAGAGCTGGGATGTAGTCCATTTTAATCTTCTTTTGGCCAGTAAGAATCAGAACTGGCAAGGAGTGTGGAGAGGAGGACACAGAGAAGGAGTAGAAGAGCATTTGGTTGTTTATTACTAGGGTTTTACCCAGCTTGAATACAGATGTTCCTGTAGGGTTTCCACTTGGAAATGTACTTTACTCTCTTTGACTTCATAGTTGATTTTAAACCAGAAAATGTTATTCTTGGGAAGAAGGAAAACATGGAGTCTGATATCTTTGTCAATAAATCCTATTATTACTGTCTCTCGATGCAATATGACTTTTCAGAAGAGATTGAAGTGATATTCAGAGCATGTAGACAGGCAATAGATCTGGGCCATACCACCTCAGGCTGGCGGAGTCCTGCTGTGGTCCCATTTGGTGCAGAAACTCTTATGAAGTATGACATATAAATTATATATGGGGCATTTTAAAGACATCTACAGAAAATAGAGTAATGTATTAAGGTTGTATTTTGAAAGCTAATCGATGGATTACAAATGTGATCCCTTTACTACACAAGGAATCAAAGCTTGTGAATGTTGACATCTAAGCTGAGGAGAAGGAAGGAGGCAAGGAGCCATGTAGAAATTTCCTCTTTTCCCAGTCTTGATGGAAAGAGCTGTGTCTATTCAGTCTTCATGTCTTTAGGCAGCTTATTGCAAGAGGCTCTAAGAAAATATCTGACAACAAAGTATCCCTTTCTCAGCACTCAGTTTATGTGAAACTGGAGAACTTTATATTCAGGTTGCAGATGAAATGGATACCTTGCTTTTCAGATGCTGTGCCTAGGACACAATTATTTGATTCTGCTAGCTTCAGTACTAATAATGTTGGTTACACAAGTGGCATGTGTAAGTCATATAGACAGTTGTGGAAAGTAAAGCTTTTAAGACATTCTAAATGACATACTTAATTCCTCCTAATCACCAATGGATATATAGATCTATTGTGTCTTTGAGGGACACTCTTTCTGTCTTGTGAGCAGTAATGCAATAATAATTTTTGTCTGATTTATACTTCAGTTTCTCCAATGGCTTTGAAGCATTTTTTTAATGTTTGTCTAGTTATTTCCTCTGCGAAGGGACCTGAAGTTTCATGTAGACTAGGAGTCCATCCATTGACACTATGCTTTCTTTCAGTTTGTCAGATGAGATGCTGTTCAGTTTCTTCCTCTTCTTCTCCTTGTTCCTCCTCTTCAGATGAATCATCAACCAAATTTTGCCATTTTTAACTCAATCCCTTCCAACTCAGAATATTCTGTGATTCTGTGACTGCAAGTATAACACTAGATGGTAGATGTGGAAGGTGACCTTAAAAGACTATGGTAAACTCTATTGTCAGGACAACTGCTCAGCCTGCTTTCATTTTTATTTATCTGTGACAACTGATCTTAGACTAGCAACTGTCCTTGTTATTCTAACCATAGCCTCGGCTTACCTAGGGCATACATACTAGGGGTGCTGATTGACAGCTGAACATGAGCCAGCAGTGTGCCCAGGTGGCCAAGAAGGCCAATGGCATCCTGGCCTGGATCAGGAACAGTGTTGTCAGCAGGAGCAGGGAGGTGATCCTGCCCCTTTACGCAGCTTTGGGGAGGCCTCACCTCGAGTACTACGTCCAGTTTTGGGCCCCTCACTACAAGAGGGACATTGAGGTGCTGGAGAGGGGACAGAGGCTACCAAGCTGCTAAAGGGCTTAGAACATAAGCCTGAGGAGGAAAGACTGAGGGATCAGGGCCTGTTTAGTATCGAAAAGAGAAGGTTGAGGGGAGACCTCATGGCTCTCTATAACTACCTGAAGGGAGGTTGTAGAGAGGCAGGGACTGGTCTGTTCTCCCTGGTGGAGAGAGACAGACAAGGGGAAATGGATGCAAATTGCCCCAGGGGAGGTTCAGGCTAGACATTAGGAGGAATTTCTTTGCTGAAAGGGTTGTCAGCCATTGGAACAGGCTGCCCAGGGAGGTGGTAGAGTAACCATCCCTGGAGGTGTTTGAGAGACAGGTAGATGTTGTATTGGGGGCATTATTTAGCAGGTTGCTAGGGCTAGGACAAAGGCTGCACTGATGATCTTCAAGGTCTCTTCCAGCTGTAACTGTTCTATGATTCTACTAACTATCCCCTTGGCATAAGGGAGAGATCTTTCAGGTGCCAGTAGTGTAGCTTTATGTACCAGAAATTCTCCCAAGTAGCTTCTGCACTTCAGTGGAGGGTTGTCTTTAAAGAACTTCGCGGGGTCATCTGGAGGTGCCAGAAACACTGGATTTCTGTGCCCCCATTAGTTCTGCTGTGTGACTATCCACCCAGTACACCAGACAAGGAATGTTGCAATCTTACCTGTTAATCTCATCCGTGTGTGTTATTTTTATCTTGGTACTCTGCCTAAATTTACATGATATCAAATTCATTTTATTGTTCCACATTCCCTTCCTTTTAATGCTATATAACCTTTCTTTTTCCCTTTTCACCCTTCAAATTTTTGTTAACTTGTCTTTCCTTAGTCACTGCTTAGCTAAGCTATGCATATTTAATTCTTTTCATCTTTCCTCATAAATCAGTCCCTCAGGCCCCAAAACCATTTGTGGTAGTTTCTTTTGAACTGCTGCAATTTGACTGTCTAGAGTTGAATGCAATATTCCAGATAAGTTGCCTTTCTGTAGAAAAGAGGAGGACCTGTTTCCAATCCTTTTGCTATTTAAAAACTGAGATGCAGTCCCCTGATGTACACTGAGCAATGACCAAAGCCCTACATATATTAGCTCTGCTGCAGAATTCTTGTTAACTCCACTGTGCTGTAAACTAGTTTTCCATCTGCTTTTACTTTACAGCAATCTCTGTAAATTATTAGATTGTGTGTAGAACCGCAGTCCACTTGGCACAGGATTTCCTTTCCTGTGTGCTTGCCAGTCCTTATGGTTAGGCTTATGAACCACTGTTTCCTTTTTGGGTTTTAATTATTTGTGATGTATGATACTGAATATCCTCTTTGTCTCGATCTACATATACTTTTTTCTTTTCCTTTTTTTTTTGTTTGTTTTCTTACTAAATTTACTGAATGCAGGCTTTTGGAAATTTTGATTCATGTGTTCTCCTGTGTTTTCTATAGTTCTCATATGGTTTCTCTCTTCATCACTGGCATGTTTGCAGCCTAAGTACTGATGTCTGAGAATGTCTGAAAAAATAACTGCCCTAGGTTTTGAAACAATCTGATCTTTTTTTTTCGTTGTTCAGACATTAATTTACAGTAAAATAGTTGGTTATCTCTGCTGCTGTTCAGCTTTCACAGTATCTTTACAGTATCTGTAGCAACTGTAGTTTTTTTGCTTCCTACTCTTGTGCACCTATGTGTTAATTCACCCTTCAAAGTCACAAATTTACAAGTATCAGCAACAGTCTTGGTGTTTTTTGTCAGTTATTGTGATCTAAGTGTCCTTGGTCTGTGTAACAAGCCCTTCGTAGTATACTGTGATGGCAGGAAGAATTTTCCGGTGCATCTGTTCCCAGATGTACATCTTCACCTCCTCTCTGTCCTAGAGCTGAAAATGTGGACTAGAGATGAATATATCATTACATCTTTATTTATTGCACTGTGAGGAAATCACTTACCTTCACAGCTTAGTTTCAGTTGTGTAAGTTTTGCATTGCAGCCCAATAAAGACAGGCAGTTTTGTGCGAGGATTAAAAGGAGAAGGTTTTTTACAAGACTTCTAGTCTCTTCGTTCTTGTATCTTTTTATTGTCATTTGGCAACCCAGGTTGTGTTGTCATTGTGCCATCTGATCTGGAGCTTCTTGAGTTTTACTTGCTATTGGTGTGAATTATGGCAGTTGAGATTCTTAAAATATGACCAAATATGCTGATGTTATTTTCTCAAAGGCTTTATGAGTGACAAACCTTGTTAAGTCTTTTATATTAATCTAACACATATACATTGCTTGCTTTTGGAAATCCCAAATAATGACTGATGTAGATTTATAGATCCAAAAGTGAACCAAAGATTCTAAGATTTAGAAACAGCCAATTTTGTTTTTCATCTAACTTGTCTATATATAGATATATCTTAAAAAATGTGTTAGTGCTGTCAGTTTGAAACAGATGACTTGCTTTCTGATTACTTTAAAACCCCTCTTCAGATCCTGACATAGAGATTTACAGTATTGTTTTTAAAATTAACTACTTTTTAGAAATAATATTGTTAAACTTTGGGAAACTTAAAAGCATATTTTGCTTTGATTTTCCTAGGGAAAGAAAGTCTGTGTGATTATCTTCCTTGCATGTGTGTGTGTTTTTCTCATCATAAGTTCCAAACCCATCACCCAGTTTCAAGAAAGTGTTTCAAAACCAGGTTAATCATGACACAATTTATTCAAACAAGTGAGCCATGTTTGGTACTACATAGGAATGTTTTAGAACTGCTCCATTATGACTAGAAATGATAAGGTTGCTTTTTCTGCTACATGGGTATCAACTTCAGCTTAATAACCATTGAGTCTCTTGTCACAGAAGATATCAAGTAGTCTCAAGTACATTACAAGGAAATTTAAGCCTACTGCAAGTTTTTTCTTCCTTGGGTGAAGTGCATTGCCATACAGGATTACCCTTTAACCACTATTTGCCTTGCTGCAAGCAGAAAGAAAGATAAGGTGGTGATACAGCATTTGTGGCAAAAGCTTCAAAGCATCTGTCTACACTTTGTAGAAAAGCGGAAAAGCTTTGTACCTCTAATGGTCTACAGGACTGTGATTTAGCTTGCTGGCTCAGTTTTGAACAGTTCCCTCACTATGGCAAAGGCTACAGACAGTATCTAGAGACCTCTCCCAGTGGGAGAGGGATGAAATTCCCCCAAACTATATTTTCTTTGTCCTATCCAGTCTTCCATCTGTTTCAAAAGGCTTTGTACCCTTAGCTACTTACTGTTCCTGGCCTGCACCTACTCTCCTAGTACTTACTAGAACTTACACAAACACCTGTGGTTTTCTGTTGTAAAATTTCTTTGTGGTATCATACTAAATTCTGCAGATACTTTGAAATTTAGAAACCACAAAAAAAGATAATTATCTTACAGCACAGCATGGTAATCACAGGAGAATCAGGACTATGCAGTCTAGATATGTTTCCTTTGTTCTGCATGAACCTTTACTGTGTGAACATGACAACTGATGAGTCAGAGGTTACTTCCTGCCCTTCTTTTATGTACTAGAAAAGAGGTATCCAAAATCAACATTTCTTCTTTTCTTTTTGGTACTAGATCCAAAGTTTCGTGGACTAGTTGCTAAAAAGCCTTCTTTAAAGTCCAGAACAGCAGTGAGTACTGTTTCAGCCTATTGTCTGGACAGTCATTATTTGGAGATGGTACTAGACAACCCTGAATCCAGCTTGAAGACAGACTTTTATCTTTTAAAAGCTCAGTTATCTGGAATATTATATGAGAAGAGATGAATGGGTTAATGTGTTTTTCTCATCTCTGGGAGTATGCAGTCCTTTCAGTTGGAAACTCCAGTGCTCCAGAGCAGACAATGGTGTTTCAGTTTGTTTTACAAAAGGTTCTGATGTTTGCAGGAGAAGGTAGTTGAGGTATGCTGTGGTTTGTGTAAAACCAGACTGCACCTTTGTTTCATCCTCCAAGAGAGTATAGAAGGATGACAGTAGTAGAGAGGATATACACAGAGCAGCTTTACCAAAAGAAACAGTATGAGTTTAAGCAGATTGTGTCTGTTCATTTTTCTTTCTTTCATGTAGTTTCTGGATGTGATCCAAAGATGGGGAATACTGCTCTGGGATATATATAGTTCCTCTCAGACCATTCAGATCTATGATTGCCCTGCACTTCAAGACAGGCAAAAGAAAATTATAATGATTCACCCCCCCCGGAAAAAAAATAAAAAGAAGCCCTTTCATATATATTAGAAATCTGTGTTTTTTTACACTGAATGCCAATGCATGGGCAGGCAGTTTGGCTACATTAATTGAATAGGCTGGCACACAGGCAATGACTTTTACCTAGAACATGAAATATCCATATGTTACAGACTATGTGACATAAATCACAAAAGAAAGTGCAGAGACTCCTGTTATATTTCATTTGATACTATTCAGGCTCTCCTCTATCACTGTGACGGGAAGATCCCAAATTGGTTAAATCTTTGATTTAAATATAATAATTTTTTAGAGAATACCACTGTAATTTCACTGAATTGCTGATAGATGGAGATAATAGAGTCTATTTAGAAAGCCTGCAGCATTGATTAATAGTGTCCGATAAGTAACTTTTCTTTGGTATCAAGCTGGAAATTGATTGCAGTTCCTGCTTACCAGTTTAGTCACATCGAAAGGCTCCTGAGGAGCAGCACACAGGAGTAGGGTTTTATAAGAGGATGGTTGATTGAGTGTGCTTGGGATTGCTCTTCAGCAAAGACAGAGTTGGGTGTTATGCAGAAAAGGAGGAAGCTTTGTGTATCCTGACACTTAAGAACCCTAACTTTGTAATTGCATCCAAAAGAAGCTCTGTGGAGCCAAGACTATCAGCTCCTTTACTGCAGTATAATTTATTCTCAGGAGTCTTGGCATTAATTGAATTCTTTACATTCTTTACAAGGTAAATAATTTGCATTTATACTGCTTGGTCATGATTATTTGCTTCTGAGGTGAAGCAGGGAACCAGTTTAAAAGGCATAAACCCATCCCTGCAGTGAGCAGAGCACTACTGACCTGATGAACTCGCTTCTGCTGTTAAAATCAGGCTGAGTGGTTGTGAGCACCACGCTTCAGTTACAGCTTAATAAACGTAATGGAGAGGCAGTTCAAATGGTGAGTAATATTCCCAGCACTGAACAAAGGATTTTCAAATCCAGGTATTTTGATACTGACCTTAACATTGCAACCTGGGATGGATTTAAACTAATCTAGCCCCTTCTGTGGGTAAGAAACTGGAAGATCAGTAGACAATACATAATAACTTTAGATTTCTGAAGAGGGCACCTCTAAACAATGCATTGATCTGTGGTCCACACACCACAACTTCATTTAGGCTATTGTATTTGTGTCACTGATTTCATATGGAATTCAGTTCAGCTGCATAAATACTAGTAAATTGTTATTTCTAATTTAATAGAGTAGATTTAAATAATATACATTGTTGGTAACAGAAAATCATCATGTCTAGTAAAGTCATTTTTTATAATAGCAAAATGCATTACTGAAAGGATCAGTGCTTTACTGTCTGGTCTAATTTCTATTAGCAGACATGGGGTATAAATTAATGAAACTTTTAAAGCTGGATGAAGCCACACTGATTTGCACCATCCCTGTATCTGGGCCTGTAAGTGCCTTGTTAGTACTGTCAATATGTTTATCTAGCCAGCTTTAAAAGTGTCATGAAGTAGTACAGAATTTATAATTTTTAATTTTTTGTTAGTTTTCTTTCTATGTAATGAATCCTGATCTATGTAACACTTCAGTGAAGCTGTTGACATTTTCATATATTTTATCCTTCTGAAATTCAGGCCAATTTCAGGTAATCTAAATCAGATTAAGTGTTTAATTGTAGTTAAGAAGAGAGGCTGATACCATTTCTTTAGCAAAAACAGACCAGAATTGGAGCTCAAATGTCAGAGGACCCAAGCTAAACACAGGGTATATTTCAAAGGGTTTTTTACCCTTTTACCTTTAATGAGATCAAGATGCTTAAAGAATATTGTTTAGGTAGCAGTCCCAAGTCATTACATTCTCAGAATCTGATTGCCTTTTTCCGGGTACTTTAAATCTTCTACAGTTTGTTTCTGTGTTTTAAAGACCATAGTCCTTCAAACACCAAGAAGCTTAGTTTTTCATTGTTTAAAACATCATCAAAATCAACAGGAATGTTTATATAAATAAAGGAAAGCATCCCTTCATGTTTGCAAATTTGTAGTCTTAAGCATTATGCACTGTAATCCTGTGTCACCTTATTTGAGATGCTTGCTGTGTTAAGCAACGTCAGCAGTTTGGTTGTGTGAGTGCCTTTAATAAGGAGACAGGATTTTTAACTTTCCATACTTTGCCAAATGTGCTATTCTCAGGGTCCAGGAGTATGTACTTCTCTGAATCACAACAGAAAATGTTTATATCACATGAAAAGTCAAAGTATAATACATATGAGTGCAGTAGCAGACATTTTGTAGTGCCTGTGTGAACATGTGTATAGTCATTCAGCTTCACATTCTAGAAATGCCTCCTGAAGATACATGATCCAGATTAGACAGAAATATAATCACCACCTGAGATGCACTTTTTTATAGGATGAGTAGACTCCTAATATAAATTCCAGAACCAATGACTATAGTTAAGTGACATAAAGCCGTAAGAAATGGAAATATTAGGGAAAGATGTATCAGTATGGTTTCTGAAAAGAGGTAAGGCAAAAATGCTCCTACATACTGTAAAGTTACTTGGGCTCAAATCACCTGCAAGAGATGGAAGAAAATGGCTGTAGCAGTCACATTTTTCCCCTTTGATTATGTCCCATCACCCTTCCTGTGCTCTTCATGTTGTTCAGTAACTTGTGCTTGTAGTGCCACAGAAATATTCCTTCTCTCACCTTCACAGTGAGAACCGGTGACAACTCAAAGGAAGCAATTCCTATTTACTCAGAAATCTCTTGTTTGTACAGGCAGGATCAAGGTTGTAATTTGTGTTGTACTGTAATTGGCACTTTGCTCAATTGTGAGTAAATTGCTACAATTTTATGAACAGGCTGTTTTACAGCAATGCTGCTTCTCTTTCTAGTGGTTCAGAGTGGATGCAGTCAGTGAAGCAGCTCTACCCTAGCAAGCATTCTTGAAACATTTTTTTTCCTTTCAGTTACTGTGGTGGTGACTTCTTTTGTCCTGTGCTAGTCAAGAACCAATGTGATATAAAAAAAAAACACCTCTGGTTTTGATTATTTCAGTGCGTCATAAAGGTTTTTGTTTTGTGCTTATACACAGGAGCTTTAGCTGAAAAGTAAAATTACTGAACGGAATTAGTTCTGTTCTAACCCAAACTAGAACAAGAAGATAGACATTAAATCCAGATCCCTACTGACAATCAAGTTTATTCTAGTTGTTTTGGTTCAGGGCATCTCATTTAATAAGTAATATACTGGTAAGCTTTCTCAGTGTTTTGATGGAAACCCTGCTAATGAGCTATCCAGTGCAATATACCATGACAGTCACAGTGACCTTATCGAATCACTGTACCTAACTGTAATTTGTCATACACTGAGGTGAGAGCCACTTGAAATGATCTTAAAATATCATGTAATGAGATATATAAACTCTTACGCAAATTGATTCAGAAGGCAACCTTTCTGCCTACCCACAAACCTTTTCTCAAGTTAGTATCATAGAATGGTTAGAGTTGGAAGGGACCTTTAGAAGTCATCTAGTCCATCCCTCTGCTGTGAGTAGGGACATCTGTAACTTGATCAGGGTGGTCCGAGCCTTGTCAAACCTGAGCTGGAATGTTTCCAGGGATGGGGTATCCACCACCTCTCTGGCAACCTGTTCCAGTGCTTCACCACCCTCATTGGGAAAAATTTTCTCCTTACATCAAGTCTAAATCTCCATTACCCCTTGTCCTATCACAACAAGCCTTGTTAAAAAGACTGCCTTCATCTTCCTTATAGGCTCCCTGTAAGTACTGATGGGTTGCAATAAGCTGTCCCCAAAGCCTTTTCTTCTCCAGTATTACCACACTGTCTCCTGACTAGCATACTCAAAACCAGTTGTGGTTGAGATCGTATTTTCCAAATACATTCTGCTATCTGAATGGTCCTATACAAGGTTCTTGTGCCAGTTCATTGTGCTGTTTTGTGATGTTTTCCTCATATACAGAAAAGGAAAGGACAGACAGATCTGCTGCATGTTTCCCTTCAGGAGGCCCTAATGGTTTCTCTTTCAAGCCTGGCTCTAGCTGAGTTGTCAGTCTCTAAACCATAATAACAGTTTACCTTCACCTAATAAAGCTGTGGAATTTAACAACTTTTTTCAGGGAGGTTTTCTTTACTGCTGAAGCTGTTGCTGCTGTTGAAGTGCTCAATTAGGGCAGAGTGGTTGGCATATTTCAAATGGTAGAGATTAATCTTAAGGATTGGGCCAACAGAAACTTTGGACAGTTCAGCAAAAGAGTTGCATATTTTCACGCCTGAGACAGACTAACCATATATGCATTGGTACAGACTGAGAACTGACTGACGTGAGCTGTAGAGCTTCACAGTTGAATGGGAGCCAGCCCTGCATGCTGGTTGTAAATAAGGCAAATCACATAGTAGAATATATTAGGAGAAGTGTGGCCAGAAGACTAAGGGAATTCATTGCCTGCTCCTGCTTGGGGCTAGTGAAGCTGAACGTATGAGTACCTGTGAGCCTGGCTGGCAGGTACTAGACCCAGATCTAGAAGTGTTGGGGTATAAACTTAGTCCTACAAGCCCAAAGTACTGTGTAGGCTTAAGGCATGGGTACTGAAGTATTTTATACAAAGCGGAACATGTTTAATATACAGAAGATTTGAAGTTCATTCTCCAGTCCTGTCATGACAGAAAGAAGATGCATTTGTAAACTACCTTGAATTGAGGATGGTCTGAGTGCAGTATTTGATTGAATACTCTGAATACTGTGACTGAAGCAGGGAATAAAGTTACATCTTCTGCAGCTTTATGGAACTACCCATTCATTTCCTTGTCTTTTCCAACATGTACTCAGAAATGAAACATATCATTTAAGGTCAAATGGAAAATTTTGTTTTATATAGAAGGAGTTGTTGGCTTTTGACATGGAAAAAAAGGAAGGGTTTGTGTTTTGGTTTGATGCAAGCCAATACTTGTTTCCTGTCTTTTAATTTGTCAACTCATTTTCTTCTAACTAGAAGGGCATGCTAAGAAAAGAACAGAAATTACAGGGAGGGAAAGAGTAGCCTGTGTTAGAAGAAACTGACTGAACTTGACCTGTACAACTGTATTCTCTGCTTCTGTCATGGGGTTTCTCAACAAGACACTCTGGGCACTTTTTGCATAGATGTATGCTCCTCGGTTCTGGGAAGTCTGGTTTGACACCTTGGATTCTAATTCATTGTGAGTACATGCATAATAGAATGAACTATATAATGTATAATCTAAAATAATATAATGAGTAAATAATAGATAAAATTTATAGTGTGATTGGCATGTAGATCTAGGACTATCTTTTTGGTAGTACTTCATTGTGGTATTATGATACATAATAATTTATAGAATACTATGCCTTTAAAGCAAACCAAAAATATTCAAGAAAATAATATGGAATTCTTTAATTAGACATTCAAACTTAGGGTTTTAGAAAGATAATCATTATCTTTCAGCTCTTCAGTAGAGACTGTGCATGAGAATGCCCCTCTAGCCCCCTTTTTAATGAAAATAAATACCAATTTGTGAAATATTTATGTGCTGTGATGATGTGAGCTTTACAAAAGCCTGACAAGAAATTACTAATTATGCCTGCAGAGCAGGATTTGAATGGTATTCAGTAGATCGGATGTCACGCAACAAGGAGAAAACAAAGTGGTCCTTTAGGTATCACTACTCAGGTAGTGTCCTGCATGAGGTAGGGGTCCTTTGATGATATAATTACAGATTTAGCAAAATGAGTAGCAAACCCAGATCTAATTGAAGTTGCACAGTAATGCTTGATTTTGGTTTTTCCTAACTACCCAAGGTTTTGAGTCTGCATCCTCTTCAACATCTCTTCTGTCAAACTAAGGAGAGAAGACCTCTCTCATCTGGGCTGCTGACAGTCCTTAGAAATTACAAATTTGGGCACCTAGCTCCCATATGAAGAAAACTAAAGTATGTCTGTAAAGTGGAACATGAGATTCAGAAATGATTGGGTGGTTGTCTCTCATGAAGCACACTAAATCAACCTATGTTTCTTTCACACAGTGAATTAGGCCATAATGCCACAGTGGTGTCTAGCCACCACATCAAAGGATCTTATGGTAGGTGAGTGGGTAAATCATTGATGGATGTGGATTCCTATCCAAGGACTAAGGCAACAAGATGGTCTGACAATCCACTAATCTCCTTTTGTAACAGAACTCTCCCCTGAGACTCAGCTAGCATCAAGTAGTCTCTTACAGTCTTCACTCTCAGTGGAAAGGAGAACACACTGGAAAAGAACATCACTGTTCTTGTAATGCAGTAAAAATAACAGATTTAATGGCAGCAACAAAAAAGGAATCTGACTTAAAGGTAATGCTGTCAGTGTTAGGATTAACCAAATTAAAGACACATTTGTGACTGGTTTCCACGTGAAGATTTCCCTGTCTGACAGTTTCTTTAGGAGATTTCACTTGGATGGATCACTACAATGCAAAAAAACCCAACCCAAAACAAAACAAAAACCCTTACAAAACCAAAAAACAAAAGCCACAAAACCAAAACTTGCAAAAGTCATCACCATACTTAAGTATTACTTTGATGTTTTCAATGGTTGCCTGGCTACCCACCGCATGCTAATGAACCTATTGTTATTATGATATGATTTTTCTTCTCACTGAATAACTGGAATTTGCTAACCTAAAGAAAAATGAACATTAATAAAAAAGAAACACGGGCATCAGACTGGCATTTCTCTACACAATAATCTTTTGTTTGTAAGCAAATGCAAACCACTTACTTTGAAGTAGTTAGATATTTTGCCCTTCTCATATTTGAACTTTTAGATCTCTTTCTATTCACATTTGTTTACATGAGCTGGTTAGCTTTTAAAAATGCATCAGTGATTGAATGGAATTAGTTATATGTTATTTCCAAAAGAGTAAATGGAAATAATAGATGATTGGTCGAGTAAGAGGAAGTCACATAGTAGACTTCCATGTGGTTAGAAAGGACAACAAGGAAACTGGTGGAGGTTTTATGGCACATTTGGAAACACATTGTTACATGATCTAAACGTGTTTGTCTTTCATTTCTTCCAGGCTGTTTCCAGCTATGTAATGTTTTTCGGTCCCATGAGATGGAAATTGAGCAGTGCTTGCTGGAGTCCCTCCCCCTCGGCCAGCGGCAGCGGCTGGTGAAGCGGATGCGCTGTGACCAAATAAAGGCATATTATGAACGGGAAAAGGCTTTCCAGAAACGGGAGGGCTACGTGAGAAAACTGAGACATGGGAAGAATCATCGAGTTCGTTTTAATCTTGCTGATATGATACAGGATGCAATCATACGCCATGATGATAAAGAAGGTACTTAGTAATGTTGAACTGGTTTCTTTTTTCTTTTTGTAGAGCTAAAGGCTCTAGTTGAAAAGCTTCCCTGTTCCGCTTACCTATCTTTAGGAAAAACACAATTTTACATGATAGTAATCATGAAGTGACTGTCATAATAGAGTATACAGGCATGTATTGCATACAACATATCATAGCTTGTTGCAGAAGTGAATAAGGGATGGAGAATAAACCTTCCGAAACCTAAAGATTTTATTCTGAGATTAATATATGTATAAGCTAAAATACTTCAAAACCAGTAAGGGCTATGATTATCATTGTGTGTAGCCTCATATACTTACATGAGCCATAGAAATTAACAGAAGTTACTTTGAAAATTTGTTTCTCAGTGTTTAGCCAAAAACTGGAGTAATTAATGCTGCTATTGGTGACATTGACTTGGCTAGAGCAATGAGATGGTGTTGGCCTATAGTCACACTACAAAGTGGGTCTTCTTTCTGTTTGTGAAATGATGTTTATGTCCTTTTAAAATATGTAATCACATCTTAGGGCATTCTGTTTTTAGTTTCCAGGCATTGTTTGAGTCTCTGGTGTGGCCAAGAGTAATCTGAGGAATTTACTCTGTCTAAACCTCATCTAGATTCTCCCCCCCCAACTAGGAAATCATATGTAAGCATATGAAATTCAGTGTGTATATATATATATAAAATAACAGGGAGATTTGCCTATACAGAGGTATTTTGTGTTTTACAATTAGCTTCCTTTGAATGAGAGGTGAAATTTACACATTAGATGTTAATCTAAAAATTACTATTGGCAAATGATTTACTAGGAACTCTTGTGGTAGAAATTACAATGCATATGTATGATAATTTATACAATTTAATATTTATTGACCAATCCTTAAGAGATATGAACATTAGACAATGACTAGTGAAGTCAAGAGACTATTTGGAGCACGTGAAATTCATGAAGTACAAAAAATGCTGCCCAGTTGGGGCTCTTGAAAAGAAAGAAGAATGTATATGTCAAATGAATACATCCACAAGACAGACAAATACATGCATTTTGCATTGGTAACTCATATATCTGTATTTTTGAAGACACTGACAAAGCTGACTGTCAGACATGCTGCTAGTGATTTAATCAGCTCTGTATATAGAAAAATGAGGCATCAATCAAACATCTCAATCCATCCCTTGATGAAAGAGCTCTTTCAAAGCCCTGAAAGGTAGAGAGACGTTTCAAACCAGAGCAAGCCTTCAATCCTGTAAGTTCAGTATGGTTGTTAACCTTGTTTAGCTCCATGTGTACTGAGTTCAGCAACACAAGGCATCTTTTTGTTATGACACAGGGAAACATAATGCCTTTAGTTATTGGGTAACAGATGTCAGGTAATTAAAGCAGCCCATTTCAAAAGCAATCATAAAATCACAGAGAGATGAAATTTGAATGCATTTGAATTCCTCTAGGATTCCATATGTGCTTTTTTCTTTTTTTTTTTTTTTTGTCCATGTGTTTACATTTTTAGTAATTTGGAAAAGCTGAGATGAGAACAGAATGTTAAATGTATACGTTAATATGTATGATTCCTAACATACAACACTTATTTAACTGGAAAAAATAAAACTCACAGAAAAACATACTGCATATCAAAAAGTGAAGAATAGGCTTGTTGATGTAGATGTTATCTAGCCCTTTTCTTCTCCCTGTGGACTGCTTGACCACAGTGATGCCTCTGCTCCCTGACTACATTTCTCTTAGCCCTGACCTTTCTGAGTTGGTTCAGCTGCAGCTTTTTTCTGCACATGCTCAGAACTACCTTGATTTGAACAGCTATCCTGTACCAAGTAGGGAACTAAAGACAGAGCATCCTTCTGTTTTGGCTTCCCCCATCCACAAATTCGATGGAGCTTTGTACCAAACATAATTCATCTATCTTACCATCAAACAGAGTTACTGCTTCCTCCTTGCCTGAGAGGCAAATTGAGCCTAGGTGGTCTTGCTTATGGAGTAAGAAACTGTAGAAGTTGACTGCATATTAAGGTGGTGTGCAAAAACCTTGATGTTGTCATCATCTCTGCTTTTAACTGTGTTTTGACAATAGGAGTATATACTAGAATATTTGCAGCCTCATTTCAAATGTTTTAAGTTCTGAATACATCAAGACTGAGATGTGTTTCAGCTTAGTCCAATTTGATGGTTTTTGGTGTCCCTTAAGTTCACTCTGAAGGATTTGTTGATAACCTGTCTTGCAAAATATGGTTTTTTTTCCCTAACAAATATACAGGGTTTCTAGAAACTTAGTGTTTGGATTTTTCTTTGAATCAGATTTCTAAAATATAGGCACTGAATTTCTTCCTTTGAATATAGAGAAGTCCATTCTTGAACTTTAACCCTATAAATCCAAACAGGAATACATTTGGCTAGCCAGAAACTGTAGTTTTAAATGTTCCCTCAATTACAGGTGTAAAACATAATATTTATGAGGATACCTTTGTAAAAATTCTCAAATTTTCATAATAATTCTGTTGGTTACTTTTGAACACGTTTGGAGAATTCTCAAATATATACTTTGGTGGACTATGAAATACAGCTTTTGTTCACTGGGACAAGTTAATATGTAAATTGCTTGTGATTTTGCATGATCAGGGTCTAATTCTAAAGTCTTTTGCAAATAAAAATGTAAAGAAAAAAATATTCAGAATACCATTAGCCCTAGACAAGAATCTATTTTTCTAAGAGTGTAATCTGGTCTGAACAGATAACCTTTATAGACATATTTCTGTCCCTTTTTTCCTTCTAAGCCTATCAAGGTCATTTATAATGTCATATTGTTGGTGTTCTCCATAAGATCTTTCTTTCCATGTAATAATATAAAATTTTCCACTTTAGCATGCTCTGGCACTGAAAAGTGGCAAGAAACACAAAGATTAATCACTCACAAATTCACTGTCATGCCAATAAAGGGTAGTTAAGGCATTAACAAGCAACAAATTAGCACCTAGCATTCTTCCTATTCATTTCAAAGGAGATTCACAGTTGATTTTCCAGCATCATGCAGTGGGATGCAAGGTTAAAAATTGGCAGCACTCAGAAGCCTATTCTTTTAATGAAAGATGGCATCCACTAAGTGGCAGCTGCTGCTGACATTCCCTGGATATAGTTTTAAGTCCAGAGCACAAGTGTTATGAGGAGTGACTGAGGGAGCTGGGATTGCTTAGTGTGGAGAAGAGGAGGCTCAGGGGGGACCTTCTTGCTCACTAGAGCTACCTGCAAGGAGATTGTTATGAGGTGGACCTTCTGCCAGGTAATGAGTGATAGGACAAGAGGAAATGGCTTCAAGTTGTGCCAGGGGAGGTTCACATTGGATATTAGGAAGAATTTCTTGATTAAGAAGGTTACCAGGGAGGTGGTGGAATCCCTATCCCTGGAAGTGTTCAAAAAGTGTGTAGATATGGTGCCTGGGGACATGGTTTTAGTGGTGAGCATGGTAGTGTTGGGTGAATTGTTGATCTTGGAGGTCTTTTCCAGTCGTAATGATACTATGATTCTAAGTCACACTGATTAAAAAGAAAGATTGCTGTGATGCCAGAAGACCCTAGCTATACTTGTGAAATAAAAGTATAGTAAGAATAGAATTTCTTATGCAATTTGCAGCTACTTTTTCTTAAATGTATTTATTGTGCTTCAGATTGATTTCCAATAATATTTCAGTACAAAAGGGAAACATTCCCTGTGTTCATTTTTCAATAACACTTGAAAATATTTTCATATCATTTACAGATTACTCTATCATAGAAATTAAGCTGGGAAACTACAGAAATCAATAGAAAATAGTGTGTTATATGTTTTTAAGAACAGATCTTTAAAGCAATAAGACAGCTCTTTATGAAAAATCAAGTGCACTTTGAATAATTCCTTAAAAATGTTTTCAGTTGTTCAATTCAGATTTAGAAAGCTTTTCCCAGCAGTATATATATTTACATTGTTACACTGGAGGAATGTTGATAAAATGGACTACTTAAGCATAAGACTGGGAAAATAGCTAATTGTGAGATCCTGCAACATATGAACTTGAATTTACCACTGTCATATTAATTGCAAGATTGGGAAGAATGTTTGTTCAGAGCTATTGGAAAGTGGGGTTTGTTTGGAGGTTTTGTGAAGTGGAAAAACTAAGTGGAGTAATTTCCTCTAGAAGCTCTAAATGAATATAGCCAGAGCCACTAAATTACTTTTTTAATTGCCCAGTCTTGTCTTTTTAGGTTTTTTCTGTTACTCTGCTTTTTTTTTTCCTTCTGAATTGTAGTACCTTTCTCAGTAAAAACACAAATACATCAGAGGCAAAGTCAGGTTTATTTGTTTAGTGTCTAGTGGGTTTTCTTCCTTAATAAGGATTCTAAACACAAAGTATATAAACTGTTTATTATTTCAGTCATCTTTCTATTCCCTGAGACATGAATTGGAAGATTCTTTTCTCACAGTACACTGAAGTATCACCTTAACTCTGTGCAAGCCTTTTTAGCTGTTAAAACCTTTTTCACTTCAAGTTGACAATGAACAAGCTATGAGAAACAAATGATTAAAAAGGTTATCATCATCATGGCCAGGCTTCGTGAACGAAGCTCCAGGGAGGGCTCCATCTACACTCTTCACAAGCGCCTTTTCCAAGCGCTGATGGCTGAAAAGGCCAATGCGGGACAGACAAGAGTGGTTGCAAAAGGCACAGCACAAGGACTCCTGCAAGACACGATTCTTTCTGCGCTGTCTTTTCTCCTCCAGAGTGATCCTGCGTGCCTGCTCAAAAACATCAGCGGTATTAAAAATAGTGTGTGTGCAGAGCTCCTGATTGGAGGCCAGAGTAGAGCAGTTAAGGTGATCAATATGGCCAAGGCTGAGCTGTTGTTTCAGGGAGTCCTTGGATCTCCTCTTCAGGGCTCCTCTCTTGCAATAGCCAGTGGCAAGTTGTCCATAGAGCACGATCATAGGAAGGCAGTAGTTCTTCATCCTGGAGACGTGACCTGCCCAGTGCAGCTGCGTTCTCAGCAGCATGGCCTCAATGCTTGAAATTGCTGCTTGTTCTAGGACAGACGTATTAGTCACATAATTTGACCAGTGGATGTTTAGGATTGTATGGAGACAGCGCTGATGGAAGCGCTCCAAGAGATGTAGGTGGTGGTGATAGATGACCCATGATTCGGAACCGTATAAAAGAATAGACAGCACAATTTACTCTCATTTTTTGTGAGAGTTTGTGACCCTGGGATTATAAACCGAGGTGATAAGGCTGTGAAAGGTTTTTTTTTCTGTGAATGATGGCTTTAAACTCATGGAGAGGTTTATTTTCGGCATGGGTAAGAGTTGTTTCAGGGAGTAATTTAGACTCAGAAATGCAGATAGGTGCGGGGTGTGAGGGTTCCCATCTCGCTGCTGCCAAGTTGTGCACATGCACTTGGAAATTCTGTGCTTGGCGGGAAAGCAGAGACTGCGAGAGGCGGGAGCCAGGCTCAGCTAAGGGCGGAGTATGTGTGAGGGGAGGGGTTTTGTGGAAGGTTTTTCTCCTTGCGTTTGCTGGTGAGGCCACACTTTGAATGCTGTGTGGAGTTTAAGGCACCGCTGTGCTGAGGAGGATGCAGAGAAGGCTTCTCAGGGGTTGAGAGAAGTGGCCTTATGAGGAGAGGCTCAGGGAGCTCGGGTGCTCAGCGTGGAGAAGGAGAGGCGAAAGCCGCAAGCCGCTGTGAGGGGGGGCGAGTCCCCCGCTGGGCTGAGGGCAGCCAGGAGAGGGGAAGGGAGGCGGGAAGGAGCGGGGCCTGACACCCTGAGGGCATCCAGGTAAAAAGGTTATATGGCATAATGAATAGACAGCTGGGTGTTTCGTGTGTGTTATTTGCAGTCATCATTGAAACAGGTTGTTACAGTGGAGGAACTGAAGCTTGTTAAGAGTACAGCCATTGAATCTAAGGGAATGGGTAATTTAGCTTGTGTTTCTAAGTGAATTGCATCCAAGAATGGAGGTGGGAAGGTGAGTAGTTAAGGTGAGAGTGACAATATTTCTCTATGTCCAGCTTTAAACAAGGAGTTTAAGCACATGTAAAAGGTTCAAGGTAGAATTCAGACAGTCAGCCTGGGGCTGCATGCTGCTTTCTTACCATGTTTCATTCTGATGACTATTACAGGGTAGTGTGTATGTGACCTTGAAGCAGTACACACTGTCATTTTACAGGGCAGTGAGAAGGTTGTGGGAGGTAATTCCTCACACCATGCACTGTTTAGTATTTTCATTATGTTCAGACTCAAAAGGCAAACATGACAGCTGCAGCATTAAATCATTAAGCCAAGGTCTGCGCTCCAGATTTTAGCAATCACAACTGTTGCTGTGTCATATAGTGGTAGCTTTTTTCTAGACTTCCACATTTACCCATTGACAGTACAAAAAATATGACTTGAAGTGTTTTTAAAGCTGGAAGCATCTGTGTGAAATTTGAACTGCTGCTTTGTTTCTAAGGGGCAATCTGTAAGAGGACACCAGCTTTCAGACCTAATAATCTCCATCTGAACTTCATGCACTGGTTTCACTTGGTTCCTGTATGGAATGACCATTAGGCTTTTTTGCTTTTAAACCTCTCCTCAAAAATCCTATAGTACAAATACTGAGAAAGATACAAGTTGGACAGAAAGGGACAGATGTAAAGTCCAAGTATATAATAGTTCTACTGATGCTTACATGGGCATTAGTTTATTATTCCACTCTTTATATTTGTATTCATTTGATTAAATGCATGCATGTTCTCCTACTTTAGTCTTCATCTCTTTCTTTATGGGTACCCTAGGTAACTTCCTCTATTAGTACGTTAGGCACTTCTAGTGCAGGGTTCTCCCTGGCTTCTCCCTAATTTATCAGCTTTATGTGCCAGATACAAGTCAGGTGCATAGACTGAGAGAATGAGAAAGTGTGGCACTGTGTACCACTTGGGAATTTTGAGCCTTTGTAGTTGCAGCTCATCACTGCAGCCCAAACCTACTGTGTGACTCCATATGGACATGGACTCAGTGGTGTGACTCAGAACTGAGGCATTCTTCTGTCAGGCAATGTGATGTTAGTTTCACAGTTTGTCCTTCCCCTTGTTACATCAAGGTTGCTCAATTCATAGAGTTGTAAAACTGATCACACTATAACAGACCTCAGGAGGACTATAGTACAACATCAGGCTGAATTTTGAAGAGAGTTAAGCTAACTAGGGTATTGAACAAAGGCAGCTCTTATTGTTGTAGTGCAAGAACAAACTAAGCAAAGCAGAGAGATTCCTATGACGAATAACTGATAACTCTACTTTAAAGCCAAATTAAATCATTGACTTGTCAGACTTTTGCTTTCTGTAAGCCATGAAAAAGACATTTATAGTATCAGATGCTGTGTGAGTATAATTTTGTCCTTTCCGTGCTGGCTTGTGACTGCAATCCATACTGAGACAATCCATACCTGGAAGAGCTTTACTAAAGCATAGGTAAAGCAAGAACTGTTTTGTGGCTTTCCGGTTGCCTGAGCTTTGGCATGATGGTTTGACCCTTCTACAGCCTTACTGGTGTCAAAATACTAAATATGAGGTGGAGGGTCTCTTTCTCCTACCTCTTATCCTAAATTCCCCAGATCCTCAAGTGCTGCACTAGTTACCTGGTGCAGGCTCACTCTACAAAGAATTGGTCTGCAGGTTAGCCATCTGTGAGCTTGGTGATGCTGAATGAAAAACTGCTTGTGTGTCAAGTTTATCTCTTTGGTTGGAAACTCCATTTAGATGAACTGTTATAAATCTGTCATTTCAGTCCCCTGTGTCCCTGTGCAATTTTTGTATTTCAAATACTGAACGTTGAAATTGGGCAGAGTCTACATTGCTGAAATCTTCAACTGCCCAAGTATAATAGCCTTATCTCAAAGCAGGTACATAAAGATGTTTTTCTTTGCTTATTCTAAGGTGTTTTAAGAAAATGGTAGTCACAGGCTACAAGTTTATGATAGCTTTTTCTTTCCATGCTGGCTTTATCCATGTGATTTCTTTGTTCTTTGGCTGATTCTGTGATCATTGTTTTTTGATGTTCTCCTATTGGTAGTGGTGGTGCTTGTTGATGTGGGGAAATGAAGGTGTTAATCAGAATCCACTGAATTTCTAGGCACACAGAAACAGCTGTGGGATAAGACTGAGTGGAAGCAGGATAATTTCCAGGAGGCTGAGCTTGCTCAGTCAGAGCAGCACTGACTGGAGGAGATTATGTGGATTGCTCTGTGGGCAATTTGCTGGACATCCAGATCATCCATCAGCTATCAAGGAGACTAATAAAGATTCTAGTTCATATTAAAACAAATGTAGTTGAGACAGGATCCTCATTGGTGTCATTAGGACACTCAGCAGTTGCCTTACTGTTGCACCTTTGTTGTAGTCACTACTGTTAGAAGACACCTAGTCTGTGCAAAGAATATTTAGTAGACAAGTGTGAAAGGTAGTATTTGGACCACCTTGGCAGAAATGGACAAAGGTTACAAAAGTTGTTGTGTTATGTTAGGAAATATGACAAGCCTGCCCTTTGCAAGTGTGGAAGAATTCCTTGAAGGTTTGGGAGTCAAGATGTGAGAGAAGCTTTAGCTGTAACTGTCAGATCCTTCATGTCCCTGTGCTTTGAATGGAAAAAGCTGACTTGAAATTAGGGAAGAACAAAGAAGAGCTGGAGACTAGTGTATTTAAGTTGTTTGGATTTGCACTAGGATAAGTATGCATTTCAAGAATACAGCAATTCAACCAGATCCAATTTTTGGAAAGCAGGTAATGAGGAATGAGAAGCTCTTTAAGCTAGTTGCACAGACAGAAAACTACCCACTTAATCACAGATCACAGATGGGTTTGGGTTGGAGGGGACCTTTAAAGGTCATCTAGTCCAACTCTCCTGCAGTCAGCAGGGACATCTGCAACTAGATCAGGTTGTTCAGAGTCCCTAGCAACCTGACCTGGAATACTTCCACGGATGGGCATCTCCCAGCTCTCTGGGCAACCTGGCCCAGTGTCTCACCACCCTCACTGTAGTCTAAATCTCCCTCTTTTAGTTTAAAACTATCACGCCTTGTTCTGTCCCAACAGGCCCTGATGGAATGTCTGTCCCCATCTTTCTTATAAGCCCCTTTAAGCACTGATAGGCCACAATAAGATCTCCCTGGAGCCTTCTCTTCTCCAGGCTGAGCAACCCCAACAATCTCAGCCTGTTAATGATCCAACTAGAACATATATTAGGGGAAATCAGATTGTAGCTGTATTGACCTACAGGATATCTCTTAACACAGAAATAGCAAATTTTGGAGGCAATTGGCTTGGAGTTAGTAGGTACAGCATGGCAGGTATAAATAAAACCAGTAGATACAAGATAGGTGTAAATAAAATCAAGTAAGTATGGAGGTTGTATTTAGATGATGATGAAAACTCATTTGGATAGTGATATCTGTCAAATGAAACACACAGTATTCCTTACTTGGAACACTTAAATTTATGGGAGTTTTAAATCTATCAGTTCTGTGGTTGTTTGTTTTTTTGTTTGTGTAATTATGGTTGTTTGTATAGTAAAAGTTTGGGGATATTATATTTATTACACTGTGTCTTGGCCCTGTTTTTGTCATGATTTGCCTAAAAAAAACCCTGTATCACTCTAGTCACATTGCATTAGTTGAAACTGTACTGCTTACTCTCACAGTGGTGTTTTTATACCTCTAGGGAGGTACTTGATGAGTTCAGTACATTTCTCACTAGAGAAACAAGTTCTATCAAAAGTTTGCTCATGTTCATTGGATGCTATGGCAATTCTGTATCTTCTAATTCAAAAATTTTACTTCATGTTTTAATGATCCAGTTCCTACCGCTGCTCTTGCTGCATGCTCATTGTATGAGATGTAGCAATTGTGTGTCTGCAGAGGAAGTCAGTTCAGCAACCTGATCCAAGAGAGAATGAACCACTTCCCAAAATCAGCAGTTTTGTATCAGCTCTCTGAACCAATTCACTTGCCTGCTGCACAGCTGTTGGGGCTGTTTTGGCAGTAGCCTAAGGATACATGCAATACCACATGACACTTGAGAAGTGTGTTTCTAATGGTGTTGCCATTGGTTGCTCTTCTTTCTGTCCTGCTCTGCTTCTCTCTTATCCTTTTGTGCTTCTGCCTTTATACTCATATTGAAGTGAGCTAGACCAGCTCTCATAAGGTCAGCTTGCAGCTGGTTTAGCTCCTTGCTCAGCTCATGGCAGAATGACATGTGCCACTGTTACACAAGGTCGAGGGCAGAGATGTGTGAATGGAACATGAACAAGAGTGAAGCAGCTCCAATTTTGACAATGTAAACTGTAACAGACTACACCCTGTGAAAGGGGATGCCTGAACTCCATCTGTCAAGTGGTGATATATTCCTGGAACCAGACACTTCCTTCATAGCTCTGGTCACTCATATACCATGTGCATGACTATTTTGGATTGATGCATGGATAGCTAATATCTTTCATTTGTTTTAAACTGCCTGGTTTAAGTTTGCTTCCCTGTGCACACCCTAGGAATTCCAGAATCTAACAGCCAGTGGTCTACAGCTGGTAATTAGTACTATTTAGCAGCTGCTAAGTAGGGTAATAGCTTGTTATCCTTGAAGATCTCTAATACCGATTGTAATAACTTGCTTACACAGCTTCTAAACCAGCTGGCATGAACTTGCTCTGCATGATGTGAGAGTTGAAAGAGGGGCTGGGTCTTGCTTCATATGGAATATAAGTCAGCAGTAATTTGATTTATGCCGATTAAGTAACGTTGGCATAGGATCAGCATAAATGATGGGTGAAACAGAGGGGATGTACAGACCATTCAGCAGAAAATTTGTGTTGTATGCAAATTCTTTAACTATTACTATTACGCTAGGGAAAAGCAAGAGTTGGCAATAGTTTTCAAGTGAAGCTACTAACCACAGAATGAGTAATTTTGCTGATGTGTGTTTTAGTATTTATCATTTTTAATGACTATAGGATTGGAAAGTTGCAAAGTCTGAAATAAATTTGACATATTTAGTAAAATGTTGTAAAGATCTGACACTTCTATTCAATTCTGCAAACATTTGACTGTACAGTTAGGTGTGTCTGTAGCAGAAAACTTAGCTTAAAAATTCACTAGTCATTTTAAGAGCTTTCAGATTGACACACATTTCTAAGGTGAACCCAGTGGGGTATGCACTTTGGTTGGAACTGACTGTATCCTGCTGATGATGTTCATGCTATTTTTAGTGACATTTGTCAGGATCTCCAGAAGAACCCATACATAGGAAATGGGTAAAGTATCTATAGAGAATGCAATAGGTGACTTAAGGTATTAGGTTCCTTTTTTTTTCCCCCTAGTTTTTTAACCTTGAAATAAATAACTCACATAAGGTAGTTGGAAGTGAATGCTTTCAGAAAAGCCATATTTAAGTTTAGTGTATGATCAACTGCTTTCCCCTAAGGTTAATTTTAGAGTGTTCATCTTATGGTTCATTTTAAAAACCTTGTTTTTCACTGTCATTTTATCTCACTGACAGAAATTCAAAATTTAGTCAGGTCTGTGCTACCAGTTTTTGATGACACAGCTATTTTCGTCTGGGAGGTAACTATGCTGGAAAAACCCCTTCTTTGCTGTCAGGTATGATGGTAGAGGCAGTATTTTTAGCTAAGCGTATGTTTGAGGTTTTTATTTCTGAGGTGATGTTGAATCATTTTAGCAACAGTTCCATAATATATATATATATAGACTTTAGTTGCTCTAAGGTAAAAATCACAACTATAAAGAAGTAAGACCTTACCTACAAACTTTTCTCTGTGACCTGGCAAAAGCTCTAGCTCTAGAAGAGTTAATCCAAAATGGGGATCAACCAAGGGTTCAGCCCAACTTGACTCAGGCAGGTCACATTTGACTGCTGCCCATTGTCACTTTGTGTAAGGAAGTAAGTTAACTTGTGTCACTGTGCTTTGGCACTCTAAGAGTCACACAGCAATGTTTTTTAGGTTATTAGGTCTGTGGCCTTAATATTTTCCAGCGGAGGCACAGACCACGATAAATTTTATGTATATAAAAATGAGATGAAAGATAGGGAATTTCCCTGAAGAAGTTTTAAGTTTAGCAGTTATTAAATAATAGTAGTCCCTAAAATCATCAATTATTCTGGCTGTGTCTACAGTGATAGAAGTGTCTGCCCCACTGGCAGAGCTATGACCCGTCTCATGGGAGTTTGACTTAGTGTCTCTGTGGCCTAGAGACATAACCATTATTTTCATGTGGTTTTCTAGTTCAAAGTACCTCAGATAACAGGAGGGCTGTGCCCTTGACCTCCAGAGCAACAGTGTGTTGGCAGGAAGCTGTCAGGGTTGCTAAATGTCTGGTCATGGACATATAATAATTGAGAGTGCAAGGCCTGGTGGGAAGGTAGCAGAGGAAGTAAAGGATCTGTCTTGTCATGTGCCTATCTGTGCTGCTTGAAGTTTGCTTTGTGGTCAAGTCCCTCAGTGGCTTCCAAGCCTTGAGGGGTGACTGATGAGATAGAACTAATGTATGTTTTGATCTGGGCCTGACATTAAACCTGGGAGAGATGTCATCTGAGGCTATAGGAATACTTCTGTCAGAATTTTCCTGAGGTGACTTGGTTTGTTTCTTTTGAAGGTAATGGTGTGTTGAATGGAGCTTAAGAATCAGCCTGACAATTCAGATCACACTTTTAAATGTGGCATGGCATCAATAGCTCAGTTGCTGTGGGGTCATGATAATCTGTTTCCTGGCTGCCTGAAAAAAATCATAAATTATAGGACCTCTGCCAGGGAGGATGGAAGCATCAGCCCTATGCTCATTGGTGCTCTGTTCAAACAGTGGACAGTATAGCTTGGATGTGCAAGACACATGTTCTCAAATTCAGCCAGTGTGGAAAGAGTGATTTTTCCCGTCTTCATTTCTACATTCTGTGAGTGGCATAACACTTAGCTGTCCAAATGTTGTGCATATTTCCTTTATGGTTTGTTGTCTTTAATCTTCATGCCACAAAGGTGGGAATTTAAGATTTCTTCAGAAAATGAGAAGATGAGGTTTAAACATGTTTGATAGATGTTGCTAGAGATCACTGGAAATATTTCAAGGATGGAAAAAGCAGTAGGATTACAGATCAGTTGTTTGAAAAGCCCGTTAAGGGTGCGACTGCTCTGAAAAAGTGCTGTCAACCACTGATGGGTAGAGCTTGCTTTGGCAGAAAGCATCAGCTATTGCACTAGTGATGATGTGGTAGCAGTATGCTACTGTAAATGTGTTTGTTAGGTAAACAAGACAACTTAAAAGAATGATTAAATTGCCAGCCAGTGGTACTTGGATTTTAAAATTTAATTTTAAACTAATCATAGCAAAGGTGTGAGGTAAATATTTTTCTAAGACTGCATTAACTGAAAATTGATGACTTCTGCCTTGGTTTTTATTTGCTGTTCTGATTGAGAATAACTTACCAGAGACTGACGTTCATCTGTTCTCATACACAATTGAGTTGTATAATAGGTTCCTCATAAATACCTTTGGTACAAGCTGAAAGAACAGGGTGATTATTGATGAACAAGGGAAGTATACTAAAGAGGCAAGAAGGTGGCAAGAATTTTAAGTGGCACATCTATCCAGAATTGGACCTGACCATGGAGGGAATAAAGGGCAAATTATGACATTTCCTTTACTGATGGAAGTGGAGGGGGTGGAAGTATGCTATTCCTCTTCCTTCAGCATCGCTTCTGTGTTCCAGTGGTTCGATTTCACGGTCAACTTATGCCCAAACTGCTTTCAGCTGTTGCTGAAAGTGGTGACTATCCCATTCTGCCTATTCGTACCTATTACTCAGTGCCACATTCTCAGATTGCTGATCTAGCTGAAAACTAATCTTTGCCTTATGCCAGCCTGAGGCAGGTGGCAGAAACATGCAGCCTGAGACAGGAGGAGAATGGGGTAATCTATTCCAACAACTGCATGGTTGTAGCTAGGCTTCTGCAGTAAGTCATGTTTCCTGCATATAGTGAACAAGTAAAGCCTTCCAGCTAGAGTTATTCCTGCTAAACTGAAAGAACAAAAATAGATGTTAACAGGAACAAAATTTACACTAGCTAGCTGCTAGTCCCCAGAGGAATGATGAATAGAAACATATATTGGTACTCTACATCCAGCACAGCAGATGGCCAGTGGTTGAGTTCTACATATATTAGACATGTTCTTTTGTCATTTTTATTATTACCAAAACTAGGTTTGCTGTGAATGTAACATTGCCCAGCTCCTGTTTTCATTACCATCACTAGCTGATCACTGTTGAGTTACTGATAGCCCTGGGCCCTCTGAATTCATCGTCCAGGCTCTGCTGTCACTTCAGATCTGTGCTCCTTTTGTATGCAGCATATAAGGTCATGGGTAGTTCTGCATGGCAGAGCAGCTAGATGTTATTCGACATAGGAGAGTGTAAGTGCTAGTTATTGCTGTGTGTATCAAAATCCTTAACACATTACACAGCATAGGTATGCAAAGCTAAACCAAACTAAAACATGCTAGGTACTTGTCACCCCTGTCATTAACCAGTTGCCATGACAGCTAAAATAATTAAATAAAGCTCCAAGCAAGCCAAGACGAGCCCAGACAAAGTAAGCCTTAGGACCCCAGTCCCACATATCAAGACCGGTGGCTGGTAAAAAACATGGCAATACTGTTTTTACTGGATCACAAGGCTACATAATAAGTAGTAATCCAGTTAATACAGCCAATGGAGTGTGGAAAGCTATTCAGCTCACCGGAATCTTTCATTTAAAATTGTAACATCAGGCATATGTAAAAAGCTATACCTTGAGTATTATCTATCTTTACTGCTGAGGCTTTATTACTTCAATGCTTTCTAAAACATCTTTATTAGCTATGAAATTAGATATGAAATTCTACTGTAAGTAGTGGATAATTTTGCATGCCAAATCTAAAAGACATCAGAGAATGGATGAACCTGCTATACACAGAAGAAGGGCTTGTGAGTTTACTGAAAAATTTGCTTTCAATTTTTTTTCAAGTAAATACCAACTTCCTGCCTTAAAGCCTGTTTTCAGTCTCCTCATCTTTTCTGGAGACTTCTCTTCCTTGAAAGATTACAAATAATAGAAATTATTGTGAAAACTTCCTAAAAATTGCATTAAGAGATAAGTGTTCCTGGAATATAGTTATCTATGCCTTTCTGTCCTCATTAGGGCAATTCATCCCAAATTACTGGCAGTAACTAGAGTAGTTCTATCAAAAGGAAAAAATAAGCATAAGGTGAAGATTTTCCTACTGACTAGTAAAGCCTTAAGTGAATTGCATGATAGGGGAGAGCTTTTCTCTTCCAGAGCTGGGAAGGCAGAGCAGGAGGATGTCACTGAAGTGTCCACGCTGAAGGTCAGACAGCCCGGGACTTTGCTTCTTTTCTTTGTTTTCTTTTTATTGTGTTTTGCAGGAGGGGTGAATCCAAGGAAAATGGGTTGTGTTTTTTTTTTTACTTGTCTTAATGTGCAGAGAAATGTAGCACATAACAGAAGAAAGACTCTTGTCCAGGTGAAAGGAGAGTTGGAATATCATGCCCCAGTATTTTTTAAGACATGAATTTCCTGAAGCACTGATTAAGCTACATGCAATAATGAGGTAAAACAAACCAGTCAAACAAAAGAACTGCTACTGAGCTTTTATCCATTTGCTCTAATTTTTTATGTGCCTTGCTCATTTGTTCATGATTGTAGTTAATTAATTAACCTTAAGATCAGAGTTTAAGTATTAATTCTTTATGCTGTAATCCTGGTCTGCATTTCTGCTAGGGGGAAGAAAGCAAGGCAGAAACATTTGTTCTGGTGAATTTCTATTTCAGATCTAGAAATGATCTGTCATTTTTTGGTTTCAACAGGAACATCTTGCTAAATGGATTTGGTAAGGCATTGCTTAATTTTGCGTAGCTTCTCTGTAAGAGCCAAATCTTTGGTGTTTTGATGGAACGAAAAGAGTTAAATCATCCATATTCTATACCCAAGTAGCCACAGGCTTTTTCCGTCACTCGATTACTATTTTAGGCTCCAGATGAAATTCCTTTAGAATATTTTTAGAAATGCAGTTTCCCAACTCTCTGGCTTTCCTGTTATTTTATTATCAGCTTTAGTCAATGTAAGACTTCTGCCACCAAAATGCAATGTGCTTTCTCTGCCTCCACATGATGTGTGCATTTTATTCCTCTGTGTTTCTGTTAACTAACCCTGCCAGCAGAGAGAGAGAGAAAGAATAAAGACAGCCTTACTGGACTCCTAAACTTACTGGTCCAGTTGAATTTGCAGCTGCATAGGTGAGGAGGACTGGCAGAAGGTAAGAGTGGGCCATGCAGTGGATAATATGCCTTCCCCCTTTTGACAGCAGTGCAGTCTGTGAGAATACACCATAAAGACAGCATTTTCTAAGAGTTGTATACTCTCAGTTAAAGCCTCCTCGAGAACAGAGTTATGGAAGTTTAGTAATTCTGAAAATCACACTTTTAATTCCTTTTAATTTGCTTATGAGACTATCATTGCAGGTGGAACTAAGCTGTGTTCCTAAACAATAAATATTACTGGCAGTTATTCTGCTGGAGAGAGGCCTTTTGAAAGGGTCCTTCATGTCAGTTTAGTGAAGGACAGAGTTGCAATGCTAGTGTGGATTCCCCAGATAATGCCTGGCACTGTTACTGCGCAATTCTGCTGCAGGAGTGAACATGAGTAGCATGAGTTAGTCAGTGCTATGATTCCAAGTGAAAAGGTTATAAAGGCAATAAAAACCATTGGGAAGGAGTGCTGAATTTTCACACTTGAGTGAGCACCAGTGTGAAGGATTGTGGTTTTGCTTTCATTTATAACCCTGGTTTCATTTCAAAGGGTTTCGATACATGTAACTGGTAGTAGGTTTTTACTCCAGGTATCATTTTGAGAATTATGCAGCGTCAATGATCCGACAACACACTGGAAAGGTTAAATTAAGTGCAGATTGTTTAGCTTTGATATAATAATTCATTTCAAGTGATGTAAGTTATGAATACTAGTTTCAATTATTTACAGAAGAAATACAAATCTCATGAGAACTCTACAATGTAAAATAAAACCAGTGATAATATATAATCAGGTGATTGTGACCTTGAGAGATCGTCTTCCCTCTCCTCTGCTATGTGCAGAATTGACATACTCATCTGTTCACTTGAGAAGTCCTTGATACTGTTCGTATTTAACATCATTATCAAAGGTCCTTTGCTTCCAGGCTCAGCCATAAAAATAGATGAGATGAGAAATGCTGACATGATAGCTTTGCAAATGTTATCTGAGAGGTTTGCATATATTATTAAATCTCTTAATGAAGATGATGAAGAATCAGCCTATTAACAGTTCAGAATTAGGTATATTCTTGCATTAATTCTTCCTCTTTCTTATTTCAGTGCTACGGCTGTTGAAGGATGGTGCTGACCCTCATACACTTGTTTCCTCAGGAGGCTCCTTACTCCATCTGGTAAGAGGGATTGAAGATTAGTGTTGGTGTCTGTGGATAAATATGGTGGGATGCTGAGTAGCAGATTGGGCATATTAAAAAAAGGAAAAGCTTACCAATAATTTATCTACACTGCCCTCCATGGTGATTATGATTGTGTTCAGCTCTGCATGTGAAATAAATGATTTCAAATGGCTTATGAAAGGATGGATCATGCCATAGGAATGGTAACTAAGAAAGCAGAATGAACTATTTCATTTATAAATGACCAAAACACAAGAAAATGTAAGGGCAGGTGGAGAAAAGATTGACAGGCAAACAATAGAGATACTGCAGAGGTAAAATTTTGACTTTGCTTCATTAGCTTCAACCAATGGTAAAACTCATCATAAATTCCTAAGACTCATGATCTTTTACTTTAATCTGTGATGCTTCAATTGCAGACACTTTCTATTCTATGTGAAACTATTTTAAGATATTTGGATCCAACTCTGTTGCACAATGCTGCTAAAATAGATATGACTTCTCAAGTATAAGGACATAACAGGTCTAGTGAAAAGTCTGCTGGAAGAGTGTTTCCTTTCAGAACAGTTGGATTAAGTTTTTCTTAGCATGCACGTAAGAGAATCCTGTAGTATCGCTGCACTTCAGCACACCTGCAAATATGCTCTTACAAGATGTAGTTTCCCTTGTGTAATTCATGTGTTTTCCATCGTCCATGTGCATGCTGCTTACCAAGGACTTTGGGAAACTGAGGTTTGGGGAAGGAGAGGGTGCAGTGATGAACTGAAACAGAGAAAATTTATGCTTTCTTTTCTTTCTTCCAACTATTTGCCTGCTGAGAAGGTGCTCAATCACTATTTAAAAATGCAGCCCATATGAGATGTTATCTTTGGGATTACCAAAAGTAAGGCATCCCAAATCTTACCCTGTGCTGAAAGCCCTAGGAGACAATCTGTGTGGCTGACATGACATCTGAAAGATCCATCTTTAGGGATTTTAGGTTGGTTTGTCTAGTTCAGCTGATGCACACTTTTTAACTGCAGTTGAACTGCGTCTTTTTAAGTTTCTTGATCCTTAAGTGTTATGCCCCAATTCACTGTCAGATTCAGCATCTCTTCACTGGTGCCTGCTGCTTCACAGGCACACATATGCTTCCAAAGGAGGGAAAGCTTTACTGTGGTAAGAGATTTGCAATGGAGAACTGTATGTAACCTGCTCCCTTACTTTAGCCAGAGATATTTATAAATGCTTATATTTCATCTACAGGAAAATGCTGTTACTACTGGAGACAGGGAAAACCTGATTTCAATGAAACTTCAATTTAACCCTGATTTAAGGTGAAATACAGATAGGAGAGCCATGATACAGGGAAACAGATAAACCAAGATTATTTTCCTTCAAAAACTCAAAATAGGAATTTAACATGTATCTTTTTTGTATGTTAAAAGCCCACTCAGATCCTTTCTGACTTTGTGCTTTAGGGATCCTTCCCTAAAGTTACTGAGATTGTATGTAGGCCAGATTTAGGATCTTAACTTGGATACTCTAATTGTCTTTTAAAGTATTATCGATAAGCACATCCATAAAAAGAGAGAGGCATGGATTATTTCCAGGAACTGCATACAAGGCATAAGTGCATGTACCTGTGGACATATGTACATATGTCAAATACTTAGATGCCTCCACTCATGGTGTGGTCATCATGCACTGGTGCTCAGGTTTGGAATGACAGTATGGAACTGAAAGAAAACCTTAACTTTGCAAATTTTCGTATAATGTTTTTTCCCAGGGACTCTGTGATTCATGCACATGGAACTTGTAGTCTTCACAAAACTGTTTCTGTAGATTCATCAGCTGTTGTCCCTTGCAAACACAGCAGTTTAACTATGGTGCATCATCTGCTTACTGTTAATATTAAATGGAGACAAATTTGTATGTAATAAATTCAGTTGTACACTGAGTAAAACCCTCCCTAATCTGCTTTTCTTTCTTCCAGTGTGCCCGCTATGATAATGCATTTGCTGCAGAAATTCTGATTGACAGAGGAGTAAATGTAAATCATCAAGATGAGGATTTTTGGACATCAATGCATGTAGCCTGTGCATGTGATAATCCTGATATTGTCCTTCTGCTGCTGCTAGTAAGTAAAGCAATCCAATGCATTGTGTGCCTGAAAAGGAAACAGAATGTAACACCACAAGGTCTGACACTGCCGTATGAATGCAATTTGTTATTGCTAATCATATCAGTGAAAGCATGTATTTGTGTGTCTTTGTTTCTTGAGGTTGTTTTGATGCTCAGGATTTTTAGAAGGCATCTAGCGATGCATTTTTAGGCCTAGATATAGAGAATACAGTATAAACATCAATGTCAAAGCTCTCCTATCTCTTCCCTGTGGTCAGGAGATTTATATCTCTGAAGAGCATTCAGTCCCAAATAGGGTATTTTGATAATTTCTTTTCTCTTCTCCTTGTCACTTTCTGTTAAGGGTTGAGTTCACAGACAATCTTATCAAAAACTCCTTCTTAAAAGCAAGTATTCAATCAGTTACACTCAGTGTTCATAAAGAAGTGTTTGTGGACATGGTCAAAATGAGGCCAATTTAATATTTATCTACACAGCTTTGACTATTTGAAGCAGAGTTTACCCAATATAGTAATGGATGTGGCATTCAGCCTCTGTAGCCTTGTTCAACTTCGTTCCTGCTCTACCTGTGTTCCTAGGATCACAGTCCCTACTTCTACACCAGGGTATTAATGCAGCTCATTCTCCCAGGTCATTTTATGTTGCTCCTTGAAACACTAGTGCAGAAACAGTAACAGTCTGAATTACTCTATTTAATCTATTTGTCTAATTCAAATGTGTATATGTTTTTAATAGGTCGTGGCAAGGAGATCAGCATTTTTAGCATACCTATAGTGGTATTTCAATGTTGCAGGTAGAATGAAGTGAGAAATATCTTTAAAGACTGAATATTTGATAATAGCTCTTACAAAATCACTTTGGGAGATTGTCTAGTCCAATACCCATGCTGAGAGCAGAACCAGGCACAGTAGCTTGTCCGGGACCATATGTCAAAGGATGAAAAGTCTACAAACTCACTGGGAAAAAAAAAATTATTAGATTTATATAGAATTTCCTGTGTTTCAGTTTGTGCTTCTTGTCAGCCTGCAGCTGATGCCTCACCAGTGGGGTCTCAATAGGCTGGCAATGCAGTCTAAAAATTCTGTGGCCCTCATTGCTGCAAGGGTACATTGATTGTTGGCTCATGCTTGACTTGTCTTCCAAATCCTATTCTCAGAAGTATTTTTTTACAGGTGATATTTTATCTCTCTTATTACTTTGATCTGTTCAATGTATGTACTTCAGAAGCTTGTGTATCCTTTGGATTGTGTGTAGTCCTAAACCAATAGACAAATTAAAACAGAGAAGCTAATCTATAAAAGCTCTTGTAATGTGGGAAAATCTTGTAATGTGGGGAGTTTTCAGAGATACTGAATGCTGTGGTGTAGTTGACATTAATAGGAACAGTTTGGGTTACACAGGGCACTTCTGAACTTTTCCCTGCCTTTTTTTGCAATAAGCCAAATCTAATAAAACTCATTAAATATTTTACCCAGAGTTGTACCAAAATTTTTTCAGCCACCATAATTTGAATGTTGTTTGATTTAGTCCCTGTTTATTAGAGGATGTCATCTTCTGAAGGTTCTCTAAGTATCTTCTGATAACTAGGAATATATAGGTCATCTGATGTAGTAAAAGTTTCAGTAAACAGGGGCATGTCCATGAGGATGTTTCCAGGTAGTGTTTGAATCATTTATTTTTTTTGCAGTAACTTCTGATAAATTTGCCCACATTTTAGGAGGCCAGAACTTTTAAAGGCAGGATTTACTTGGCTACATAAATAATAACTTTATGCTCTCCCTTCTGGAGTGTGAATAATAAATGGAATAGAGTGTCAGAGAAAGGGAAATATTCTTAGGTAAGCAATAGTTTTTGAAGCATGACATTAATGCTATCTTTAATAGCATTTGACAAAGCAAAGATGGAAATTGAGGTTAGAGGAAAGTATGTTTTTCACAAGTGTGAACTGTCTTTGTGTGAGCATTTGATATTAGGAATTTCTTTGCCTTGAGGTTAGAGTGTTTCATGGACCATGTCTAATGTGTAGCATGAACCTAGATAATGCTAATATGAGCTACAGGCAGCTTCTATTATGCCACAGCTTTTAGTTGGAAGAGAAAAATTAACACTTTATATCCCTTCATGAATTACTTTTAGATAAATATTTCTTCTGGAATGACTTTGCAACATAGAAAATAGCATATTATCTGTTTTAAAGATGCAAGCTAAAAGGTAACAGCACAGTCCCTTAATTGAGACCTGTGCAAATTCTGATTCCTGGGAAACTGTCATAGAGGACAAGGAGGTTTTTTCCATGGGGACTCCAAAATGTTTCCTGAAAGGAAAATAGAAAAAAAGGAATATAGGGTGTATTTAGACCCTAAAAGGCTATTAATGAAGACTTAATTAAGCATGACCAGTTTCTGATTTATCCCATTTTTGGTTTTCTTCATGATTCTCTGGCTAAGACAAGACAGTGACTTGTCACTCATCAGCTTAGCTGTAATAACCCACGATTTCTATCCTCCAGTAAAAGACAAAATATGAAAGTAAAGCTTGTTAGCCAAAATGTCTTTCACTGACAGCTAGGAGGGACTATGCTGTTTTTGCAATGTGATAATCTGCTATCATGTCCTGCTGGAAGCCTGTTGGAATTCTAGGTACTGATTTTGGAATACATGCAGAATGAAATGCTTGAAATATTTCTTTCCATCCCAACATTTTATCCAAGATGGCATAGCTTGCCAAGGACATATTTAAGTCCTCTCCATTTCATAGCTGTTAGCAAGAGGGTAGGGAGGACATTGGACAGTACAGCCAGGAAATTTATCTGCTAAATAGTTAGCCAGCGAAGAACTTGCCCCTGAGACTGCTGCTAGCACATGAGGAAATGTAAAGATCAGAGGTAATCTGTAGAGGTCTGGTTGCCATACATGCAAATGAGGTGGTAAAGGTCACATTCATCAATTTTTGCCTGACCACATTAGTGTTGGGCATTTTCCCCTTGGGATGAGGGAGTATTTCAGTGGATGTTGCATGAAGGAGGCTCCTGTAGCTGATTGAGGAGAATGCTGAAGTGCTTTTTGATTAAGATGTGTAGGCTTGTATACATTTGCTCACATGAAATCTCCAAGAAAGTACGAAAAGCAACCAGATTTATTAGAAGCATCTGCTCTGTCTTGCCCCATGCTTTTTGGAGAGTGGACACACTGACAATAGTTCTGTTTGGTTGGGGTGAGTTCCTTTTCCATCATCTCTAAACAAATGACAGCCTTACATTTTGCATTACTTTCCAGTACTTGTTTTTATATTGAATTTAAGCACTAGCTAAGATTTGTAACTTAATATCCAGAGTGTTTTGTCCTACTGAAAATGCTACCTGAGTTGCAGAATGTCTAAGCACCTGTATGTGGATACTGCTCATGCTTTGACAGCTGGGGGAAAGTGTTCAGTCTACTGTCTATCACTTGAAATGGCTGTAGGTTTAAACTGGTTCTTATCACTTGCAGTCTTATTGAGGCTTCACAATAGACACTTTCTAGCTGCAAATACTCTTAATTGTTACAAGCCATTAACCTTCACTTCACTTGTGTACCATTCAAACTGCCATCTGGTACAGTAATATTAATACTGCTGCAGTTTAGTAAATTAACGTTAGCTACTCAAGCAGGAGGTTATATAGATAAAAATATCACTTTGTAGAGCTTTATTTTTTTCTTTTTCCCTTTCCCTTTATTTTTCTTCAGTCAGTATGATTTATTATCATGAACTCTCGGCATTAAAAAGGCAAAGGAGGTCAAGCTGTTGAGGTGCCTTACACCAATGTTTTGGTCCTCCGCACCAAAACATTTGAAAATTAAATGGGAAAAATATAACTAGTCTGATTTGTGTCCCTGAAATTCCATTGTACTTTTAGTTGCATCATGACTAACTCTTTTCTCTATTTTTTTAAACATGCTGTTTAGGTACTTAATAAAAAGTTCACTGTTATATTGAAGTCCTATATTTAGTTCCTTTTCTCAAGATAACTATGATTGTGTTACAAACTACAAGTTTATCTATGACTTGCTGTTACACTTCAGATTCAGAGCATGTCATAGATAACTCATCATTGACCTATGTTGGCCTTACATATAACAAAACTGATAGTTATGAGTTTTCTTTTTTAATATATCTTTGGTTTTGGTTTTGGGGGTCGTTCTTTCCCCTTCTCCGTACTCCCAAATAGTCATGGAGTCTTCTGATGTTGACTAACCTAAGATGCTAGAAAGGTAGTATTTAAAACTCTGCAAGGGTAGATAGTGTTTTTTGCCTCTTCAGAGTGAGCTTGAGGTACTCTGTGCTTTACAGACCGTGTGTTGGAGAATCTGGTGAAGATGTGGATGGAGGAAGTTTTTATCACACTACAAACTTGGGTACTAAAGCAAAAATCTCATTTCTGTGGGAGCAGTACAGCTGTATCTGTACTCTTGTGAACTCCAAAAGTGTATGTGGTTGTCTGGGAAGTTTAGTGGCATGGTGGTGATAGGTTGGTGGTTGGAGTTGATGATCTTAGAGGTCTCTTCCAAGTTTAATGATTCTGTGGTTCTGTGATTCTCTGTCCTTGCCTGTCTTTGTCCTTATCTTAGTGTGATAAGAAAGAATTTAAATTTGTAAATTGTCAATTTTATTTCCTAATCTTCTCACTCAGTACTTAAGAGCTGTTTGGAATTTCAGTGCAAATCAAGCAATCAATAGAATTAATCTGTTATGGAAATTTAGCTTTCTCTGTGTTGAAACTTAATGATTCTACAAAAAGCTCATTACGTGCTCTATAAAGGAAAGAATACAGAAGAAACTGCAGAGAAGTTGCCATTAAACAGAATATGATTGCGCGAGTTCAAAATCAGCCATCTGTACTATTCCACTTTCTTATAAAACACAAATGAAGTTAAGTGCTAAGTAACATTTTGTAGCTCTCATCCAGAAGCTCAGCACCTTAAGTGTAGTGCTGGGCTACTGGTGAGAGCAGGACATCATCCTAATTATTTTTTTCTGAGTATGCTTGAATACCATGTATTCAAGTGCCATGAACTGCTCTGACACCATTCAGCTCAGGAAGCTTGCTTGGTAGATTTCTGGTTTTGTGTGGGGCTTTTGGAAACACGTATCTAAAAGCCTTCTACCAGCACTGCTATGTTTCAACTGACAGGGTAAAACCTGAGTTTATTCAATTAGCCAAATTTAATTCCAGGACTTGTGTTAGTTTAATGGTTTAAATTTGACTGCCTCTTCACTTATGGAATTTATTAGTTACTTCATCCTTTCCTCATTTAGTCCCAACTTCTTTGATAGACTTTTAAATATTTTCTGTGGAATGTCTACTTCAAATTTTAGTGTAAAATCCCTTTTTACAAAATTAGATATAGTTTTACTGGAAAAAAATACAGGAACAGGTTTCCTGGTACTAATAGAAAAGAAGCCCTTATGGGGTTATAACTCTCTTTTCCCCTTCCCCATACATTGGGTATGGCATACTGCTGAAGTAATGTAATCAGACAGCAGTTGCCTAGTTATTTTGTCCTTGTTCTTTGCAACTGCATCAGACTATTTTAGCAAACGGAGGTGAACTTAATGAAAGATCTTTATCTTTCATAGTTTCAGGAACAATTAAAGCAGAATAAACAATTGCTTCCTCAAAGAAAGTAATTCATCCTCCCACTCAGTTTTGCTTAATATGATTTCCTTCTCTGAGACAATGTAAGCAAAGAGGAAAGAATGAACAGCAGTTAGAGGTCAGGTGGGGACTGTGGATAACAGTTTATTAAATGTATAAAGGAACATGTAGTATAAAAGAAAAAAATATTGTTCTTTCTAGAGGTAGTTACCAATAGTAGTTGTAAGAAAGTTTAAATAGGAAGATTTTCTATAAAAGCTGTGTGTATCTGTTTGAATTTGCTCACAATCTGAAGAGGCTGGTGGATGTGCCCTGAGTGTAGGAGGAACCTTCAAGGGAGCGTGTGCTACTGGCTTGCAGCCTTTCATCATTGCTGACTGAGCTAAGACAGAACTAATCTAGGTGGAGGCTATTAATGAGTTGCTGAACACCAGATAGCAACACTCAGGTGAAATTGTAGAAATACTCATCTTTCTCCTTTAAGACTGGGAAAAAGGGATGCAGCTAGCTAGTAATGCAGCACTAAAGGTGGTCCAAGGAGAGGTAAAAACAGGAGCCTAACTGGATACAGCAGCTTTGGAAAGCATTTTGTTTCTGAGGACTACCATGAGAGTAAATAAATGAGGATAGTATGAAGGGAAAAGAAAAAAAACATCAGAAACTTCAGCTAACAGAAGAAATAACCAGTGAAATAGATCCTGTAGTTCATAGTACAAAGAATGGTAAATCATGGGATGAATCACAGTCTTTTTAGGCAGGAACTAGTCACAGAAAGTAAAACCTAACTTCAGACAAAAGAGTCTGAAGAGTCTGTAAATACAAATTGGGTTGCTAGAAATTGCCAAGCACTCTGTGGACAACAGTGAGAGAAATGAATCTTGATGGCCAAGACCTCACAAAGAAAAGTACTGCTGGCTAACAGAAACATGATGAACTATTGTAGGAGCTGGCTAACAGTAACACTACTCAGTACTAACTTCAGATGATATAGAATATACCATATTTACAAGATTTATCTTATTAAAGAGGGGAGATGAGAACATGAGAACAACAATGAAAAAGCTGCCAGTAAAAATCAGTAAGAATTAGAGGTTTTTAGCCTGGACTATGAGTTGAGAGCCTAGCTTTTCTTCAATTTCACAGATAGGAATAAGGACTCAGTCTAAGAAAAGACATGGTTGTAGACAACAACAGCAAAACACTATGCACACACTCCCCCATTCCAGTTGATGGCAGAAAGAACCCGGGCTTGTTTTTAGAAAGCATCTGGGGTTGGAGGAGACTTATGACATATAGCAGTGCTAGTGTAATGTGGAGTCAGAGCGATTCCAGAAAATAAAAATTCCTGGAGGTAAAAGACAGTTAGATCTATTGGGAAAAATAGCACTCCCAGTTTTAGCTGGAGCAGTTCAGGACTACATACACAAAGATGGGGAATTTTTGGATCGGCTCTCCAGAGAAAGAGGATAGAGGAATGAGGAGATAATGAAAAACAACATCTGGCTTTTGATCTTCAATAAACATAGTTTTGTGCTATGAAGATGATGGTCTGGGGATGTTCCATCACTGGGGAATATTTGTAGAAGATGAGATTCATTCTTTATGCCAGGTGGCCTCTGCTTGACTCAGTGAAACAATTACCCTGGAAGTTGTTCATGCAGAGTATCTAGGGAGTATGAGGAAAACTGTGAGTTAAATTAGAGAAGTGAAAAGCTGCCTGGTAGTCAGGAACTTGGTAACAGGAAGAAAACAGCCTAGCTATTAAAAGAGAAACTATGGGCGAGGGAATTACTGGAGTTTCTTTAGGATTGATCCTACAATGCTATTTTTTTTTAGAGAGATATCTGTGATAACCTTGGGAGGAAAAATAGGAGTATAATAAATGAAATATGTTGATGACAAAACTGAAATGCTTTGTCAGTTTGGGAGAGGATTAGAATGTCGTGCAGAAAGAATAGGGTATCTTTGAAGATTTCAGTAATAAAAATGGGTTGAAATTTAAGTGCATGAAGTAAAAGGTCATGTTCTGAGTTATGAGTAACAGGCATTTCTGTGATATGCTCGGATATAATAAGTTGGGAATAAGGAAAGAGACCTTGGAGCTTTAGTCAGTTGTAAAATATATATTATATACAAATATGTAGCTGCTAGTAGGGTAAAGAAATCCTCAGAATTGTCAGAATGATGATGTTTCCAGTCAAAAGGGAGAAGTGTTGTTTCCACTGTACAAGGAATGACAGCCTATAGTTAATAATATACAGCCATGTTTGAGAATAGTCAGTTGTGCCAAGGAAACCTGCAAAGATACACAGAGGAATAGGAAGCTTGTGAGAAGAGGGTGAAAATAACTTGTTTAACTGAAAAGATCAAGGCATAGAAGTTAAAAAAAATCTGTAAATGTATCAGGATAGAGTAGGAGGTAAAAGGGCTATTGAAGTCTGAAGTTACTACTGACCTGAAAACAAATGATTATAAATGTCCAGGAATAAATTTAAGACAGAAGTTAAACTAACTTTTTTGAATGTTAGGAGACGTAGGTTGGAAAACAGCATTCCATACAGGAGTAATGGAGAAGAAAACCTCCAAAATCTCAGGTGGCTCTAAAATTCATCTTAACATTGTGAATGAGATGATACATTTTGTGTTCACCTGCACTACCAAAGTACTGCTTCAGGAGATCCGTTCTAGTGTTACATTCCCACATGACCTCTGTTCAGAGAGCATATAATCGAGTAGCATACAGAGGATATTAAAAAATGTAAAGTTTGTTGTGGATATTTGATGCTTGTCAGATGATGGCTAAATTGCTATGGCTTGAAAACAGGTAGAAAAAAGTTCGTGGAAGAAAATAATTCAGAAAGAGAAATAAAACATTAACATCTGATTCTCAGCCTCTAGAGGAATCTTGTCAGCTGCTATCTTCTGGGAGGTTGGGGGGAGAAGAGAGGGATATTCTTTAAGGCAAGTTGATACCTTGTTATTTGGATAGAACTGTCCAGCTATGCTCAAAAAAAAAAGGGCCTGAAACCAGCACACTGCCCCTTCCCCCAATCTTATATGTTTTTTTGTGTGTTTTCATTTGAGAAACATTGGAATGAAATATGACTATGGCATAGTTTGCAATGCATAATTTAGAAGGACTTGGGAGTATGAACCTATGAAAAAAGAACCATCAATGAATCTTAATGAGTTCTTGAATTTTTGAGTGAGCTAGTAGGGAAAAAAGCAGCACTGATACAATTTATCAAAAATTCAAGGGCAACTTATCTTGATATGCTACCATAAAGATAGATGTGGGAAGTTGTTGGAAAGAGAACTGCTGCAGGAAAAACTGGCTTACATATTGAAAGCAGATGGTTTATGTATATTATAGCAGTGCAAGGTTAGTGGAGGTAATAAATGAGGTGATATGAGGGTCAGTAAAAGGCTGATATTTGCATGTTTTTGAAGACTTTTCAGTTAGAATAGGAAAAGTGGAGAAATACATTGACTTCTCAAACCTAGAATAATGGGTGTAGACTATGTGCAAAAAAGTAGGTAATTCAGCTGGGGGCAGAACAATGTAAGATAATGAGCTTGGGATGCCTGATGATGTGTAGGAGTTAAAGACATGAACAGAAAAATAGTGGAAAGTAGGAAGTAGGGCTGGGTTTTTTGGTTTCAATAATGAGCTTGAGCAAGATATGGTTGCTGTCTGCAAGGAAAAAGAAAATATGTATAAAAGCTGGAATGAAAGCACAGGAATAAAGTGGCTTTTTATACAATTTCTGAACAACAGATGAATTTTCAGCTGTCTAAAAATAAAAGTTTATCAAGGCAGGCTTTCCTTCATTTCAAATTATTCTCCTTAACAACAATGATGTATTGCAAACTTTAAAAACACAACAAATAACATGTGCTACAAATTTGTCTTTATTTTTACTGTACATGTGTATACATTAATGCAGACTTTGAATTTTTGTCTCCATTAGTGAAATAGCAATATCTAATGTTATACCTGAAATAATGCTATTTATTTCCATGTGCCATTTGAAGCATATTTAATTTATAGATATATATTTATGTGTGTGTATGTAATCTCAAGGTGGACTGGAGAATGAAAATCAGAACATTTAGCAACTGTATTTTCCAAGTTGCATGGAGTCACAGATATGACAGTGTGCATAGATGGGAAGAAAAGACTAGCTTCCCACACAGAGAGTGTGGAGAAGACTATCATGTTAAACAGGGTCTTCAGTTTTGCCCCTAGTGAGTTTTTCCACCATTTGTGTTATTTACATTGAGCCTGGAATCTACCAGCTCCTCAAAATCAGAGCCATTAAAATCAGCTTCCCTTCTTTGCTGCTTCATGTGGTTGTTGTGTTTGTTCTGCCTTCAACAGGTCAGAAACCCTTTGAGTGAAGCTATTAGGCACAACTTTTGGGGTGTGTGTATATATATGTATGCATGTACAACTACTTCCCCACATACATATGTGCAAGCTGTGTGTGTGTATATGTATATATAAATGTATACACACACACAAGTACACATGGAACTTAATAGGAAATATATTAGTAAAAGATAATACTTGCTCTCCTGTTTTCCTCTTTGTGCCCTGTATGTAGCAGTACTACAGCTGATAGTGGATGCTTCCTTTTCCATTTTGCCTGCAATAAAATTGTACCTTACTAACTCTGATGCTGCACACATATGACACTTCTTACTAACCCCAGGGAGTGATCTTTTTATTTCCTCAAAATATGAGATTTGAGTGACCTTTTGTAATTACAAGCTTTATTAATGGTTATAAAGTGACTTTTAACTGTAACTGTAGTGTCTGAATTAAACATTTTCTGACAGGGAATTCCAAAGGCTCAGTCTTTCCTGTGTGAAGGAGAATTTCCTTCTGTTTGTTCTAAAAATATAAAGCAATCATTTCAGAAAGTGACCTTTTGTTGCAGTATTGAGAGACAGGGACTCATCATTTTTCTGCATGTCTGTCATAATTTTTAATGATTACAATTAAAATAAAAAGAAAGTGTGCTCCTATACTGTTATCAAAGGCATCCAGTGCTTGAATAATTTCATGTTTTTCATAAGCTCAGCTACTGATGGGGAGTATGTAAGTCCCATGTGCACGAGCAGATGGGGAAATTTTAGTCTTTAGTCATCAATGCTCTTTGAAGGTTCCCTTCTAATTCCCTTCTCTTGCCAAATACTTTGAGAGCTATCAAGCCAAATACCCATCCTTACGTACTTCAACCACCCTTTTTGTTGACCTCATTCTGATCTTTTGTATTTTTGCTGCACTATCTTAAAAATAGAACTCAATGCTGTTCCAGGCAAAAAGAACTTTGCTTTGTGATATAGTATCATGCAAATAGGTTTTGCTGTGAAGTATTTTCTATTTGCTATGAAGTATCTTTACCTTATCTTCTTGTATAAATACTAACTTACACTGAGAGAATATATTCTGAGATTTCTTCTTAATCTTTTTGTTGCTTTCAAAGAAAACGTTTTTATTAAAAGAGTTAAAAATGTATCTTAGCTTAGTTTTCTGACATTCAAACTGGTCCATCAAATTCATATAGTTTTTCCAATTGAACTTCCTTTTTTTTGCATACTGAGCAAAAAGAAGGATCATTATCATCATGATGGTTGGAATGGACCTTCAAGATCATCAAGTCCAACTGACAAAGCACGTGGCATATGAGGATCAAATCTGCGAGCTTGGCGTTATTAGCACCATGCTCTAACCAACTGAGCTTCTTCATGCTTTTAGAACCCTCATGATACCCTAACGCCTCATTTTTTTGGTCTCTTTTCTGAAAAGCCCTCACCAAAACTGTGCAACAGGTACTTTGACCCAAGAGGTACCTCTGTAAACAAAAAAAAAAGAAAGAAACACAGATATGGTTTTCTTTTTGTCATGCTTGGTTTGGAGATGAGAATCATGGATATACAATTCTTCACTAACTGTTGTTTAATATCATATGGCTTTGTTTAAATGCAAGGCAATTTTTTGGCAGGTAGAATACTGAAATACTGATTCAAGATAAGTTCCTAGCTTGAGGGCAAGATCATCTCCTGTAATCTCTATTTGAAAAAAGCTTATGTGTAGAGGCTGGATGTTAAACTCATGACTAGGTGGGAACCCTGGTACTGGACTTGAACATGTTCTGCTCATGGTCCAAGCTTGTTGGTGGAAATCACACCAAAAGCCCTAAAACTTCATTTTACCCACACTGTGGCTAAGCTAAATTATTCCATCCCTGACCTCACATCTAGCCAACAAGAGTAAGAGAAAAGATATTCTTATGGCCTCTTTCCTCATCAATTCAAAGCCAGCAGTGATTACATATGAAGAAGGGAAACCAAGGATGATACAATTAGTACTCAAAGTTTTTTGCAAAATTTGTGCATGCATTCAAGCTGCAGATTTTGATTTTAAGAATGATTAGTTGGAATTGTTGGAAAATACATCTTTTCAGTTTCTGATCAAATTAGTTGGATGATTCTGTGTATTTTCAGATATTTAGGTGAGAGAAAAAAAGAAATAATGATAATTGCTTGAGGTAAACTAAGTCATGGAAAACAGACTTTATTTAGCTTAGAAAAAAAACCCTTAAATTCCAAGAAACCTTGACAATGTATGTTAAGAGTAAGCATATGAAGAACCACCATGAAAGCTGATTTACCAACTAATTAAGATCCAAGTAAATATCTGTATGCATTTAGAATTAATAGAATGTTCTCATATCCTCATGAATGTTGTAGTTCTGGGGCATGGAAATAGTTGTAACTTAAGAAAGGTACATTATTTTTTGTTTGATAGTTTATGGGCTAGTAGATTTTAACTTTTCATCTCCTTACTGTATGCTTAGTTGTATTTTACTTTGAAAGATACTTCTGAAAACATAGGATACTTCTGCAGTGGTAGGGCTATGTTCAGGTACTGAATCCAAGTGGGATTTTATTTGCCTTTTACATGCCTTCCAGCTGATGGGTGGAATTTAAGTCCCCATGGTTCACAAACAGATGGGAAAGTGTTGATCTTTAGTTTTCAGTCATCAGTGCTAATTCTTTTATCTTCTGAATGCATTAGTCAAACAGACTATGCCTGTCAAGCAGTCTGTAACATGTGCCATGACAGCCTTTATTTTCTTTTTTTTTGTTGGTTTTTTTTTTAACTGCTGAAAATAATTTCTGTGAACTGCCATTGCCTACATTCGATTAGTTTAAAGAAAAAATGCCTTATTCTGGAATTTAATGATTGATTATATGAATTTTAAAGCACTGATTTAATTACTTGTGTGAAGTAGTGTAATTTGACAGTCAAGAAGTGCATTTTTAAATATAATTGTGTATTTCTGTAGGCATTGGTGATCTTACATATGTACATCTATATGATGCTTTTTATAAACAACAACTGTATTGGCACATTTCTTTATCCTTTCTTAACCAACACGTCACAGAGTTTAAGATGCCTGTGAGTTTTGGAACACTATAAAGTTCTTTATACATGTTGACATGAATCCATTAAATCCTGTTTTCTAGATTCTAAAATCTATCTAAAATGACTTGACCAGCAGTTTGGTTGCAAATTTGGATTTTGGTGCCTGTTTCAGCAATGTGGAACCCAGAAGTGTTGTCAATTAAAGAACTTATATCCCCAGGGCAGCTGAAATATTTTATTTAGACAAGGTTGAGTGAATTTCCCATTGCATTTGTCTGAAGGTTCCTTAACTGGCCTTGCATGGAGCTATGAGCAACAAAGTGAGTAGTAATGGCATAGCATAAATTTATATTAATAAAAATGCATATATTTTAGCAATTATGTAAAGGTATTGGCATGAAATTGTTGACAGTGTGTTTCCTTTAAACTGTCTTTTTGGAGATATGGGATCTCTCCTCTTCAGTTTATTTTATGTGCCCAGAGGGCACGTATAAGTCTCTAAATTCAGCTTTGGTTCTGTAGGCTATGTAGTCACAGACATAAGAGATTGAGCTTTGTGTTGATGTTTTTATGATATGGAGTCAGGCATGCCAAAAATGAATTCAAACTTTTAGTTATATCACAAGTTAAGCTCATCCAGATGGCAGACAGTTCCTGCTTCTTGTGAAAGAATAATTTTGGTAATGTGACAGGCATGAGTTTCTAGACAGTAGCAACTTTTACAGAGTTTAAAGCCCTGAAATAGAAGAAAGATTGCAGAGAGCTGATAATCAGTATGTTTCCTCTGTGAGAAGTAGGAACTCCTGCTTTAGAGAAGCTGAAGGTAACCATTGACTCAAGGCTATGGAAGAAGTCCTGTACCTAGTGCACTGGGCCAGCCTAGCTTACATAGCTGTGCTCTCTGCAAGTCCACTTAAAAGGAAGTGGAAGCTTTTCCTTTTATACTAAGGGAGAATTTGTTTTTCTCCTCTGGAAAAGAGGAGCTTGAGGGGAGACCTCATTGCTCTCTATAACTACCTGAAGGGAGGTTGTAGAGAGACAGGGATTGGTCTGTTCTCCCTAGTGGAGAGTGATAGGATGAGGGGAAATGGATGGAAATTGTGCCAGGGGAGGTTCAGGTTAGACATTAGGAGGAATTTCTTTGCTGCAAGGGTTGTCAGCCATTGGAACAGGCTGCCCAGGGAGGTGGTTAAGTCACCATCCCTGGAGGTGTTTAAGAGACAGGTAGATGTTGCATTGGGGGGGGGCATCATTTAGCAAGTTGATAGGGCTAGGACAAAGGCTGCACTGATAATCTTCAAGGTCTCTTCCAGCTGTAACTGTTCTATGATTCTATGATAAATAAGCCTTAATATGATGCCCTCCTATGGAGGAAATCAGCTGAGCAGGAGGGTCTCTTCCCTGGATTTTCACTGTAGCTTCACAAGCCCATGTAAGGCATGCATGGAACATTTGTTAGTGTATCAGATTGCAAGTATGATAGATGTTATTTTGATTTGTGAGCCACAGATTTTATTTCTCAGTTGCTGCATGGAGTTTGGATTCTTGTTCAGATTACTTTGTAAAGAGTCATTGGCAAGAAAGAAAGAAAATGTTTTCAGTTTGGAAACTCCTGCATGATGAGACTGCTGTTTGCATTTCTTCAATAATTTTTAAAATTTATGTTTCAGTAAATAGGAATTTACTGAGGAAAACCTATTATTTGGAAAAGCTATGCCTAGATCTTATGTACATTATGGGTGAAGGGTGGTGGTATTTGGATGTGGAGCATGGCTACTTGCAAATGACTTAACTGTCTGAGAGAAGTAGTAGTTTGTTATTTGTAAAATACAATACTTTGAAGCTCAAGTCATCAGCCTTGGCTTACTGAAATTCCCATTTAATCAAAAATTCAGGTGTGTCCCCTCAGGCTACAGTGATGGAAACTTCCCTACAAAGGATGGAGAATAGGCTTGTGAAAAGTTGCTTTTGCTGTATAGCAGATATCCCTTTGTGGGGAATGGTTTTCTATCAATCTCATTCCTGACTTCTGTAAAGGGAGCATGTAGTCTTTTATCCCTCTTCTTTTGGCAGGCTATGTTTTGTCATTCAAGCCAAAACAGAAGTTGAAGTAGCTTTGAGGTGATTGTGCTGTTTGCCATGGGCTACACTGGAACTTCCTTATCTTTGTAGATGGTTTATGATCATTTGTGATCCTTCTTCCATTCTCTGTCAAGCCCAGTGGGAGGAGGAATAAAAGTAAAAATTTAGTGAGCTGCATGGTAGAATCCTAGTCCTGAATCTGCTCAGGGGATAGCTGCCTTTTTCATGGGCTTCTTTGACTTTTTGTTCTGGAACAGGAATCCTTGCTTTATGCTAGAGTTGACAGAAATCAGTTAACTATGTCTCAACTTCAGAATCTGTGGTGTCACAGCAAAGGAGCTTCCTGAAGGATTTAGTAGAAGAAATTAAAATGAAAGTATAAAGACTGCCATCAGCATTTTGAGAGACAATATCTGAATTTAATAAATTATCTTTAGAATGTTCTATACTGAAAAAGAAAAAATGAAAGAGCTTGTATGTGTCAGTCTGAGTTTTAGTAAGCAGCTAAACCTAGATTATGATAGGAAAAGGTAGGAAAACTGTCAACGGAGAATCTATACTTGTAATCACTAAAAACCTCATTTGTTTGTTCCCAGCTCTTCTAGTAACTAAATTGTTATTTCTCTGAAATAATTTCCTGCCTACAGAAAATCTGTTGTTGAAATGAGTTGGAAGGAAAACATGCTTTTGAACTGAGAACAGCTGTTCAATCTCATTTAATCTTTTATTTCATTGTCTGTCGTTTGTAAATGTGGAGAAGTCTTTGACTTTTATGAGCTCTGCCTTGAGAACTGTTCATGTTCTACTTAGCCCTGTGAATTTGTGAAAATTGAGATCCTGTTCTAATGACCTGAAACATAGAACCATGTAGAGCAACCTTATCCCTTTCACTTTGTTAATAAATGACAGGCAAACAAGTCCAAGAGGAGTCACAAAAAGAGAAGCAAGTTAGATTTCTGGGATTTGGTATCTTGAATGAAAATTTATTCAAGCCTTTGAGGTTGGAGACCATGATCACATGGGACCATGATGCACATAAGCATTTGAGATTTCCTCTATGTTTCCTTGTTCACAAGCAAATAGAGCATTAAATCCTAATTACTGTTGCTTTCATTTTAGCTGATAGTATACTAAGGGCTTTTGGAAGGATCTACCATTTGTGAGAGCCATCCATATGTGTGCGTGTAAACCTTGGACATACTTCAATGAGCAAAACTTTGTAATGGAATTAATGAGAAACAGCAGGTCAATAAAGGGGGGAAAACTTTAAGTATTCGTGTTTACAGGTAGTGAAATACCACAAATATTTTCTGAATAACCACATTTAGTGTTGGTCTACTTACATGGTTAACATCATCTTATAAAAAGGAACAGTTTGTAAGTCGTGTGGTTCTGTTGAAAAAACTGAAGAAAAAGTGAATTGTTCAAGCTGTTACTGCAAAAATGCTAGCCTTTCCTTTTTGGAAACATAGTGGTTAACACAGAAGAGAGAAATACTATGTAAATTTTGGTACATTTACAAGCATATAAATGTATGCTTTTTTATATATATGTATTATATATGGGGTGTGTGGAATGGAATAAAAACAGATTGCTATTACAAATACGAATATAAGTAGATTTTTAAAAAGTCAAGATTTGTGACAGGTGGCTGCACAAACTGCACACAGCCAGCATGCTCTGGAGCACTTGAACCATAGTAACAACAAGAATTTTCTTTTAATATATATCCACACATGTTCCTCAGGCTATATTTTATTTCTGATTGCCTTCATAAATCCTAATGAAGCCAGTAGTGATAATCCCAGATAAAATAGGCAGGCACTGTGTCATTATTTCTGTCTTGAAAAGTATTTTATAGCACACCTGGGACTTTCTGCTATACAAATAAGGCTAAATTACTTAGGTTATTTAAATATTTTAAATAACTACATGGAACATGAAGTGAAAGAATAATTTAAGGCATGCAACAGAATACTGGGCTTTAAGCTTGAATTTCAGTGGATCGTACTCAGACTTTCTGGAGTCTACCTGGCTTCCACCTGAAATGGGCAGATGCTGGCTTCTAGTTCAGAAAGCAGTTCAACCACCAAATCTGTGGGAGCACAAAGTTCCCTGGGTATATAAGCTGTAGCATCCTAGCTGGAGATCTCAACTCTTATTTTACCAGTGGGAGTTTGGACATTGATTCCCTGGGATATAGCTAAGGCAACATAGTCTTAAAAGTTTGTGACTGTGTTTTAGGCTTTTGAACCTGAGCCAAATGGCAAGGGGTAGCTTGTAAAGGGACAGAGCCCAGCAGAGGACTGAGCTATGCTCATAGCCCATTCACATGTGACTGTGTGATGAAGTCACTATTTTTTGTAAGTTCTTGCAAATCAAAATTTCCAATAGTAACTGCATTTCAGAAGCTGTTTGGTTCTTTCTCCACGTTCTAGAACATTATTTAGGAAGGAAAAGTTCAGCTACTACTACAGCTTCATGTGCAGAGTGGCATTCTTCCCTGTAGTGTCCTAAATTTGCTGGAAGTTTAACTATACAAAGAGATGATCATGGGATAAGTTGCAGTGGGAATGTCTATTATATCATGTACTCCACAGGGAATCTGAAGTTGTTTATCTCTTCTCCACTTAATGAGAAGTTGTCTGTACTTTATGTTGGAAAAAAAAAATGGGGTTATGCACAGAGATTGGTACTGAGAAGCTGTTCGTATCTAACCTACTTCAGGCTGTATGGCTCCTGAGTTCAGTGTCTAATCTTTTTGTATATTTGTGGAATTAAGTTATTCTACCCAGTTTGTTTGAAATGAAAATATATTTGAAATTCTACAAATAAGTAAATAAGAAATCAAAACAGGATTAAAAAACACACAGTAAAGTGATCCTAAGATAAATTGAAATCTTTTGAATTAGAAATCTTACTGCTTTTCACTAGCAAGAGCTATTTTCTCTTTGGCAGCAGGCTCTAATTTCTGGTCATACAGGGATAGTGTGCAAATCTGGCACCATCTCCTCAGTTATTAGTGATCACCAGAGTTCAATCTCATGCTCTCTGCACATATGTTGTTCTGCATAGCAGAGCTTGCACTTCAGTTGCATTTTGCATTATGTATTGAAATAGATCTCTTTGGAACCATTCTTTAATATCTTTAAAGATGTTCCTTCTACAGTCTTTTTAAAAGAGAAGTAATTTATCATTGCAGATTAATATTTTTCTCATAAATATTTTTTGTGTTGATGGGATGTATTGGATGAAGTTTTGTAATGCATGTATCTTTTTATTGAGAAATGATTTGAGAATGAGGATGTGTTGAGAATGGATGAGCCAGTAACTTTTCATGTACACTGAGCACTGCATGAAGAATTCAAGCAAGTGGATAAAATATCTGAACTGAAATGGAATATATATGGAATTGCATTTTGAATATAGGCAAGGTATGCATATAAATCTGGAAACTAATATCACAGCCTAGGGACAGTATTCCTCATTTTCTTCAAGAGCTATGAACTGAAGCCCAAGAAAAAGTAGGGCTATGTTCAGAAAATTTGAATTCCATTTGCATCTCTTAGCATATCTGGGTTTCTTCTTGCCTGGCCTGCAAGGCCATATATGTAACAGTACTGCTCAAGCTCTTTAGCACAGTTTTGGCTGTCTGAATTTGAAATAAAGGTACATTATTTGTGATATTTGCTACCTGCAACATCTTTGTCATGCTCTGTCTACACCTTTGCTTGAGCCTGCTGCTTTTCTTCTTAGTTTGCCTCTCTCTCTCATTTTTTTCTACTCTGACCCCAATCAGGCACCTATCTGAGCTTCTGCTGTGTCTTATACCACCTGTGGGATTGCCATCTTGTCTTTACTTATGCAAGTATTTAAATTAGAAGTTTGCATTGTAAATAGAAAATAAGATCTCAAATCAGCTTTCAAGATTGGCCATAAGTAACTGGGAGTTGTATGGGAATAAAAGAAATCCTGAGCAACTGGAAAGTCTGTGTCACGTTTAACAGCTTTTTATCACAGGCAAATATGTAATCAGCTTGAACAGGAAGAAATTTCCATACTATGAACATTTAAAAATATTGATGTGTACAATTTACATTATATTGACAACTTGTCATGCCTCTTTTTGACAGGGTATCATGTAATATACTAAGCAGAGGAAATACAGTGGAATTTCCCACCTTTTCTATACCTAGAATGGTTTTCTTTCTACAGCACCCTGGAGTTTGGTGCTCAGTATTAACCTGCATGATGCAATTAGTGAGGCACTGCAATGAGACTCAAGCAAAAGAAAGAGCTGCCCAAGCAAGGACTGAGCAGAGGGCTGGGGGGGGAGTTACCTCTCTGGCAAGACTGTGGCCAGTGAAGGAGCTCATGCTAGAGCAGTGGAGGAAGAAAGAAGAAGCCACCAAAAAAAAAAAGGAACCACAACATGCTGACCCAATCTCTTGTATTGCCCACTGCAGGGCAGGGGGATTGGAGATGGGAAGGGGAAGGAGCAGTGGCTGAAGAGGAGTTCATGTGTAGTTCTCTTAAGTGTTTGTCTGTTTCTATTTTTTGATAGCAGAATCAGTAATTAAAAGTTCATTAGTTGGCCATTAAATATAGTAAAACGTAAAACTTGTTTTATAGCCAGCAACAGACTTTCCAAATCACAGTGTTTGTGGCTATTCTCAACACATTTGGTACATTTGTTAAAATTAGATTCGCTGAAGTGAAAGATGTGAAACAGACTTCTCCAATGAGATGGCTAGCTTGGTGGGTAAGGGGTGAGCAGCAGATAATCATTTACCTCTATTTTAGTAAGGCTTTTGACACTATTTCCCATGAAATCCTCCTAGACGAAGTAGGGGTTAGGTAAGTAGGCAGTGAGTTGTGACCAGCAGCACAGAATTACGGAATGATAGGATTTGGAAGGGACCTCTAGGGGTCATCTAGTCCAACCCTGCTAACAAAGCAGGTTCACCTAGATCAAGTTGCACAGGAATATGTCCAGCTGGGTTTGAAAGTCTCCAGAGAAAGAGACTCCACAACCTCTCTGGATAGCCTGGTCCAGTGCTCTGTCACTTTCAAAGGAAGGAAGTTCTCTCTTATGTTTAGGTGGAACTTCCTGTGTTATAGTATGTGCCCATTGCTCCTTGTCCTGTCACTGGGCACTCATTTGATACTTAAGTCTGATAACACGAAGTCTACATGAATTTGCTAGTTTTTCATGTCATATTTCAGTCTAGGCCAGGAGCTGAGCCCATTAAGAGTATTCTTTGATACAGTGCTTACAGAGTAAGCTCCTGAAAGAAGCAGTCATACCTTCTATTAATAGTTCTTTATTACAATTGACACCTCTGCTCCTGTGATTTTAAGAAAAGCTGTCCTTTGTACCCCTCATTTTTATTAACTAAACATCTTATTATACAAGCTGGTAAGAAGAATAATTAAATGTACAAGAGGTCATTCTTGTTTCATAATTCCTTGCAGTTAAAACCCATAGAGAGAACACTTGAAATTAATTAAATTTATGACCTCTTACAGTGAGATGTCATGTATCTTCTTTAATGTAAGCTTTTATGTCCACCAGACATTTATAATATTTTCAAGGATAAGATGAGAGCTTTCATAGTTAAAAAATTTACCCTTCATAGTGCAAATTCTTACAGTAACAATGTTTAATATAGAAAATATAAGTTTTCGTGTCACGCTAGTGATTTATTTTCAAGCTTCTCATGAATCTATTTCCATCCTTCCCTCTCCAGTGGCTCTTTCTAATTGTCTGTCCTTTACATTGAATTTTGAATGAAACTTAAATGAGCCAGACTAGCATTTCTGTAAGGACTGCAGCTGAAATCAGCAAGATCACTTTCAATGCCTCCTGTTGGTGACAAATGGCAATTGTATTTAGCAAGGGATGGTTCTGTTTCAGGTGGGATTGATGGATGAGGGCATGAGAGGTTAGGCCCATCCCTACTGCATTGGTGTCTGTGCTGCTTGTCAGTCAGCTTTGAAACGACTGCTGTTTACTGTATGTTCTAAGGCAGACTGGAATCAGTGACAGCTTACTTTTCTTTAAAATTCTGTGCTGCCAAGTGTGATGGTTCCAAAACTCGCTGAGGAGCAGCTCAGACATCTGTGCAGTAAAGGCAAGCTGGACAGCTAAGGTGGCCACAGTGTCATCTGCCCCAAGCAAAGCCACCCTTTTTGACATTCAGGACTCGTTTATTTTGTCTTTGGTTTTTTTTCTGTTTTGATTTGTTTTGGCTTGTTTCAGGTTATTATCACCCTGCTGTCTTAGAACCCCAGTGCTGAAATGTTTCTGAATGTGAATGTAGAAGAATCCCAGTAGTGATTTCAGATTTCACTACAAAAGCCTATTTTTATTTTAATTGTTGTCTGTAGGCTGGAGCCAATGTGCTGCTGCAAGATGTTAATGGAAACATTGCACTTGATTATGCCATAGAAGGGACTGAATCCAGTAGCATCCTGCTGATGTACTTGGAAGAAAATGGTAAGTTTATTCTTTAGCTTCTAGAATGTTTCTATTGGTGTAAAATCAGAAAGAATAGATATTGATCTGATGCAAGTCAGCACTGATGCCAGGGAACTATATTAGTTTGGAGATGAAGGGGAGTAGGATGATTTGGATGGACAGAAGTTTTTAGTGCTTGTAGATTGGAACAACTAATAAAAGTTAGTGGGAGTGGTCATTGGCAACTCTGCTTTTGCCCATTCATGTGGAGATGCTAGACTTCAAAGCAGAAAAACTGTAGCAATGCAGAAACTTTTAAAACAACTCATTTAACAGTGTGAGGACCAGGTTTCCCATTTGGTTTCATTTCCGGTATGACTTACATATAGCCTGAGAGTACATTTCTTCCAGTGACAGATTATTAAATAAATTAATCTCTGCAAATCATCTGAATGGAAATGTATGTGAAACTTTATCAATTACAAAAAATATTAGTATTGATTTTTGTTTTGTACTGAGAAAATACTGTAGCTAGATTTCTGTTATGAAATATGCTTAATGTGTCATAGATGACAGGACCTGTATTGTATGTTATTCACCAGTTCCAAACTTAAATGAGAGTTCTCAAGGGAGATTTCTAGCATTGTTTTTGACTCTAAGAGGTTGCCTTAATGTTTTACGTGGTTCATCATAACACAGAGGAAAATGTATTAAGCAGTAATCATAAGCAGTAATGTGAAAATGTGTAATTTGAACATTGTCTCCATATCAAAAATCTGTTTTAACATAAACTAAGTTATGTTATATCCTGTTAATGAACACTTAAAAGTTAACTTAGACTGGCAAGGAAATCACACTCAGTGTCAAATCCTGTACTGTTAGTCCACAGGACATACAGTGTGTTACACAGATATATTTTATAATTTTGCTTCCTTGGTACCTGACAATATCTTCACAGCTCATGAACTCTGGTTTTGAATTTTTCTAAAGCCAAAAAAATGTATTAGCTTCTAAAAACTTGCTTGCTTTGCAAAATGCAGATATTTGGAGTGTAATTCTCCAAATACTTTAGCTGATGTGGTATTTAATATGTAGCATACAACAGAACGTAGTATGCTTGCTTACAGTTACTAATGCAGATATATCAGGATATGCTTCCCCTTTCCGTAGTTTGTATCTTTTTGTTTGTTTACAGAATGCTGACTAATAATTCTGGATAAGAGTTCTAGTATACTATAAGCTTCATTTAAGATATCCCAAATCAAAGATGGAAAGGAAAATACAGCATCCAATTTCATATTTAGGAAAGTGGTGGAAATAGCTTAACTGGATGATAACTGATTATGTCCTAGGAGCACTTGGAAGTCTAGTGTGCTCTTTTGCTCTAGGACTTTGTTGGGGTTGATTTATCTAAATCAGATGTCTGGTAATCACTGTTTAACAAACAAAACATCATTACAGCAAATGAGTTTTTTCAAAGGGAGATACAATCTGAACTGCATGCTTCTTTTCTAGGGCTATGAAGGGAGCCTAGAATGGCTGGTTGAGATGTAGAAGTCTGCCACACAGGATGGGATTTGATTTAAGGTTATGATATTTAAGTCTGTATGTAGGAGCCTATACACCAGCTTTGGTGTCTAAATTCCTATTACCATTAGTGGAGTTTTGCAAATAAAATCACTAGAGAGCAGAAAGGTCATTCAATTTGACCAGCTGCTAGGAAAACACTTGTAAACACTGTTAAATTTGTGTCAGTGTAACTCTGTGGTGTAAGATCCTTATGGTTCCTCCTTTTGTTTTAAATATTTAATGTTTGAAGAACACAACATTTTTATTTACTTCCTTTCTTGTTGTTCAGTTGCACAGTGGATTAGATGACTCAGATATAAAACACATATGCATGACAAAGATACCTTGGTTCTATATTTGACAAGTGACAGGAGGTGACACATTCTCTGTGTAATTTGTTTCCAAAAGAGAGGTGTTCCCTTTTGTCCTACAAAATCTCATTCTTCAGCTTTCAGTAGGATAAGTGTGTATTCCAGGAACATCAGCCTTGTTATTTAATCTGAGAAAACAGTTTCTGGATGTTTACTTTTGTTTTTAAGACCTGTCCAAATATCCTACACATCTGAAAGCAAAATGATCTCTCTCTTGTCTATTTTAGAGTGAAAGATTGTGCACCAGTAGATTATTACAAAAAGAAAAATATCTCTTGTGATTTTTTTTCTAAGAATTACTATGTTTAAATAACATACCTGCAGGTATAGATGACATTTCTTTTTCTACTATGTCACAGGTACAGGGAAAAAAAAATGCTATTGCTTGTCTAGAAAGCATTCTTTTTGTTTTCAATAGTTCACTTTCTGTGAGGTAAATGAATTTAAAAATAGCTGGCTAAAGGTTATTGATCTTTGATGGTAAGAGAGATGTCATGTACTTAAAATCTTTTCTAGTATTCCAAGCTGTGTGAATAATGGATCTCTTTTGTTCTCTCAATTTTAAGGGGATCGTAGTCAACTGTCTCAGAAAACTTGTTATAACAAGTCCTATCCATTTAAGTAGGTTTTTTTATAGTTTAAACTAGTTAAAATATTGTGAGGATTTCACAAGAATATACCATGGTTTATTATATTCTTGCTAGTAAGTGGATTAAGCCTTACTTCTCAGTTGCAAAGTAGAAGGAAAAAATTTCTTTTTCTGCCTTGCAGCAGTGGGTAGAATAAAAAATACAGAACCTAAGGGTTAGCATAGAATCCTACACTGAAGACAATGTTATCATTAGCCAGAAATAGTCAACTCATAAATTACTGCAATAAGGAGAATTTCCCTGAGGCCAGCCGTTAACAGCATAAGGGAAATAACATGCGCAGAGGAGGCTGCCCCAGAAGTAGGCAAAGCATTACAGAAAAAATTGTTGTAAGACTGACACTATGCAGTAATCTAGAATGTGATAGGAAGATACATCCAAAACATTATTTTAGTTTAAAATTTAAAGTAGTTTGAAATTATTCATAAAACCTAGTGTGCTGGAGCTAAAACCAATCACCCACTCAGCTGCTCACTCCTTTTCCCCCTGAGCAGGACAGAGGGAGAAAATAGGATGCAGAAGCTCAAGGGCTGAGATAAAGATAGGGAGAATGCTTACCAGTTACTGTCAAAGGCTCAACTTGGGGAAAATCCCAATTGGAATAGGTTCTGGTAATGAGAAAGACAAACATTATCTAGTACCTTTCTTCTTCCTTTCCCAGGCTTGACTTCACTTCTTCACTCTAAACTCTACCCCCACAAGTGACACAATGGGCTGGGGGATCTACTGTCAGTACAGGAGTTTCTTTCTGCCACTTATTCCTTATCACACTTTCTCTGCTCTAGTGTGGCTTTTACATGCAGTTCCCTCAGGAATGCTCATCTGCTTCACTGTGGGTTCTCTACGAGCTGCAGGGAATCTCAGCTCCAGCACTTAGAGCACCCTCTTTCCCTCCTTCTTCTCTGACCTTGGTGTTCCTTCAGCTGTTTCTCACTTCTTTTGTTCCCCCTTTGTGTCTCTGTCCACTGTTTTCTGCCCTTCCTTAAATACATTTTCACAGAGATGCCACACTTGGCTGGCAGGCTCAGCTGTGTCCTGTAGTGGGAGTGCTGGAGCTGACTAGAACCATCTGGTGGTCTGCAAGGGACAGCCTCCGGCCATTTCCCACAGAAGCCATGCCAACAGCCCCACAACTGCCAACACCTGGACAATACACCTGGTCATATGTTTCTCAACACTTTGGCACTTTTCATGAGAATAATTGAAAATGCCATAATTGAGAATGCTGATCTGGCCTTTGTGTTTTCTATTAGAAGCTTGAATAAGCTACCTTATTTTTTTATGTTTCTAACTCTTGAGGAACTGACTTTGAAGTCTTAGACTCTTCTTAATATTTGTGTGTTACTAGGATATAAATGTGTGTGTGTTTAAAAGTGGAATTAAAGAAAAAAGTCCATCATATGGAAACATTTTGTTCCCCATATGCTTCTATGAAAGGGAAAACCTTTAAATTCACTGTGCAGACTTTTGGCACTAGAATTAACATTTTAAATTATAGCCAGTGGTTTATGATCCTCTTTGTAACTGATACTAGAAGGAAAACAGGCATCTCCTTCACTAACAGACTTTGCAAAGATTTGGAAAAATGATTGTGAAGAACATCAGAAACTAGGGATTGCCCTTTTAGTATCCTTTCAACTTACCAGTGAATAATTTAAATCTGTTACCATCAGAAAAAAATGATCATTTTTTTAAATAGAATTCCTAAAACTCTAACCTTTAGTAAGTTAGGAAAAGAAAAACAATCAGTGCCTGGAGTGCACCCACAGGCCCTGCAACATGTCCCTCTCTGGCTCCCAGGGGCTTGGTTGTCTTTGCTCAAAGCCAGCCCTGGTATGGTCCAGCCATGCAACCTGGGAGCAGTTGCCTGAGAAAAGAGCTAAGTGGTGAGGCAGAGCTGAGAAGAGCCTTGTCATGACCTTTCACCCGTCCTTTGACTAAGGAGCCACATTTAGGCTCAGGTCCTTGCCTCAGTTTTTGCTTGAGGTGTGCCTGTGCCCTGCCACGAACATTTCTGAACCCAGCACTGAATCACCATCCCTGAAAGAGTCCAAAGAATGTGTAGATGCGGTGCTTGGGGATGTGGTTTAGTGGTGAGCATGGTGGTGTTGGGTAGACAGTTGGACTTGATCTCAGATGTCTTTTCCAACCATAGTTATTCTATGATTCTATGGCTGACAACTTCCTGGCTTGGCCTGATTTGTCTGGATTTGTTGCTAGAGGCTTTTCTGGCAATAGCAGGACTGTTGGTTGGCCCAAATTCCTATCACTAGACCTACTCCATTTTCTCTTTGGGTGCTGTGGGGCTGTGCTCTGGTCAGCAAGGACACTGCCCTGCCTGCTCTGTGTTCACTCTCGGCTCCTGGCACTCTGGCATGTGTTGAGTGACCTGCTCACTAAGCAAAAACTGCTCTCTCACAAAAACATCTAACCATAACATATGAAGACCTTGCAGAGAAATCCTGAGTATAGAAATACTGTATGTGAAGAGCTCCTTTCAGATGTGATACTTATTGCAAAGAACCAGGGATGGTAATTTTTTAACTTTGCTTCTGTGTTCTAGTATTAATATCACAAAATAGTAAACATGAAAGACATTCACAGATGAATCCCTTAGTATTAAGCCTTGAGATTGTGCTAGTCTGTTCAAGTAAATGAATTTTTGGTTTTGTTGTTGTTTTCTTATAAGTTAAGAAGAGAGAGTTTATTCAACTAATTTCAGCTGGAAGGGTCATCAACGTCCTTGTTATAGAGGAGAGGGGGGGATAGAAAGCCATGTTTCACTAGAGTGGGGAAATTGTCACTGATGTCTACATGAGGGGGAGATGGGAATTCATTTCTGATAGTATTTTCAGACTAGAAGGAAATAAACTAAACATACTTCACTAAACATACTTCACTAAACATACTTCACTAAACATACTTCACTAAGCATATGTCATGGTATCTTGAAAGGCAAAGATGTAAACTGCAACAACAATCAGTCTGTCCTCTTGCAATGAATTAGAGCTGTAGGCCACAGTAGTTTTGCAAGCATAGTCTTCTACAGATACTGAAAACTTTGGCTTCCCTTCTCACATTATAAATGTTGCTGAAATATATCTGTTCTTGTATGCTGACCTTTGAAAATCAGATGCGTATAATGCCAAGTGATATGGACAAGAGTTACTGAACAATGTTACAAAAATAATGCTCTTTACAAAGCTATCTACTAAGTAGTCAGAAAAATCCTACTGAAAAAGCTTGGTAAGTAATAGCTACATCTGAATATTTTCATGAAAGAATATGAAGATTTCAAGACTTGGTACCATGACTTCTTTTTTCCCCTTATTATTAGTGAACATGTCTATGCTACAATATGCTGTCCAGGAGAAAAATAGAAGTTCTAAACCACAATGTCCCTGGAATTACAGAACAGTACAGCCAGGCTTGTCATCCTTGTGCAGGAAGGGCAGATATAGACAGAGTGAGAGAAGAGCTAAGTAAGAGGAAAGGAGAGATTTACTTCTCGAAGCTGTTGCAAATTTTTAATGTATATTTCTGTTTGCAAGACAAGAGGGTATTGATCTCTCCTAAAAACTGTTAAGCCTGTTGGAGAATGAGATGTGTAAGTTACAGAAAGAGTGGCTGCTAGGTGTGTGCAGTGAGTTTTTCCCAAGGAACGCTTCAGTGTTTTGCTTTGTACTTCTCACAGGAAACGTGTATTCATCTCACAGGTGGAGGGACTTCTTAATACTGGACATTTCTGAGGAAAACAGTTTTTATAGCAGTTCTCAGTTCTGTCTGCTGTGTATTTCTGCAACTTTTTGGAAGTTACTTTCCCTCTTTTTATCTGAGAGTTTTATGTTCCTTTGTGTTGCCAGTTCTATAATCATATTCCAGGGAAGGTGAGACAGCCAAAGCATATGAAATGAACTTGTCAGACGTTTTTCTTAATTAGTGAGAAATAATGTATTTTGTAGCTTTTAGGTTATTTACCTGCCTGTCATGAGCACTGATACTCAACACCAAATGCTGTGCCCTTCAGGGTCACTACTGTTTTAACTATTCCTTCTCCATCTCATCTCCTGCAGTATTTGAGTGTGGAGCTCGTGTTCTGATTTTACAGGGTACTTGGAATGTGTTTTCCATCCTATGCCTTTGATTTTGTGGTTTGAGGTTTCTTTTTGACTTTCAGTTTTTTAAAAAGTGAATCCATTCCCATAGTGCATGCCAGTTTGGTTTTCTTCCTCTATTTATTCATGTTGGCTGCTGTCCCGTTTCAGCTGAATATCTAAAGCACATTTCCCTTTTGAAAAGCAACCTGAAGGTCATTCTTTGATTCAGGCAGCAAGAGTGAGTTACTGTATGAGTAACATTATGTTGTTCCATCTAAATTCATGAAAAGTATCGCTCCCTGGGGAGGGAGAGCAGATTCTCCAGGATTACAAACTTGATTAAGGAAAGCTAGTTACTGACAAGGTCTCCTTGTTTTCGGCCTCAGAAAATGATACATGTGCATGCTTGGTAAATCTGCTTCTCAGCTGGAGAAGCCTTCACTCTGAAGCCTAACAGCTTCTGAGTTCTTGGAATTCAAAACACTGCAATTCTATGATAGGAATTGAGGGGGATTTTTTTTGCATGTTTTCATTCTATTTTCTATGAAGGCAGAGAAAGAGAATCTCTGTTATTTCTGTAGCATTTTCAAAACTCCTTTGGCCATTTGAAAAACAAAGCCTGTGGAACCGTATCACTGTGGTAGCTCACTTGCCAGGCTGATTACTGATATTTGTTTAATGAAATGTTTATCATTCCTTTATATTAGTTTGAAGCCAGGAAAGCTATCCTGAGATTCACATACACTGTGCCTTTTGTTGCTATGTAGCATTGTTTATGCATTTTCTCTGTATTTGTGATACAAGGTATATAGCAATTGATACAGCTGAACTCTTTTGTTGATTTCTCCTTCTGCATGAGCAAAGTTAATCTTTCAGCAGCCAGTTCTGTCGCTGTGGCAAGTGTCTTAAACTATCTTTTTTTTTTCCTGCAAAAAGAAGGAAATGGGCAGAAACAAAAATAAAACCAGAGATTTAATTGATGCCATGTGGCATCAGTAATCTGTAAATGTCATCAGGTAGTTTTAAAGCACTACAGAGAGATATGATGAAGGTATAAAAACTTCAATTCTGACAAAATTAATACACTGGTTGTTAGAAAATACTCAGAACATACTATGAAATCTGCATTATGTTCCAGTCTAGGAAGTGTCAGGCAATAGGAATTCTGGGTTTGAGTGGTTTGTAATTTAAACTCTAAATATAATATTTATCTCAATTATATTTATGTGAAAGATCACAGATTTTAGTCCAGATACAGAAAACATCTCATTTTTCTTCAGCTTTAGTTTAGACTTATCTTTTAGATTTGGTGTCATTTAGTATGATTTAGGTGAAGAGTGTGAAAATAAGCAAGCCAGCAAGTCAATGTACACATTGAGCATTTCACTTCAGAGCTGAAATTCTCAGAAGTCTCTTCCAACCTTAATGATTCTGTGTGACTGGTCTGGGCACTGTGATATATACACAGGGTTGAAAGAATGCAGACAAAAGTATTTTTCATTAAATAAGATTCAAACACTTGGGTGGCTTTGTAGAATGTTTAATTCTTTTTCTGTTCACAGCTATTTTCACAATCCCATGGATTTAATGATACTACAACTGCTCTTGCCAGTCAGTAGGAGGTCAGGCCTGTTTGATATTGCTGACTGACATTTAATCATCTATGTAGTGACTGATAAATAAAGATACGAGCAAACTTGTTGGTAAACAGAAGTAAATAAGTGTGTTTATAAATATACACTGAAATCTATTTAAATGTTGATTATGCTTCTGTAAACCTAGAAGACAAAATCAGCTCCCTGTTCTGTACTGATGAAAGAAATAGCAGAAGGTTTTAGCCTTTTCATTTTTCCAGGTGTAGAGCTGAATTCCTTGCGCCAAATGAAGATCCAGAGACCTATGACAATGCTGACAGATGTCCGACAGCTCATATCCAGTGGAGGAAGTGTGAATCAAAAGAATGATGAAGGAGTTACTCTGGTGAGTGGGAATATGTAATCATTGCCCTGGAATATGCATGTACTGCAGCTGTGTACTGGTGAACATATTTGCAAGGCAATTCTCTCAGAAGTGATGTGATGCTACATTTTGATTCTTATTTGGCCTTTTAAAAATAGATAAAAGTCAATGCCTTGCATAGTACAGAATTTAAAACAGGCTAGTGCAACCACTGTGTCTTAATGACAACTTTCATCTTAGCCACAGAATATGCAACACAATAATTAATAACAAAAAATAATATTGGCACTGTAGTTTAGAACTGATACTTATGATCTCAGACATTCTGTGAAAGAGAGGGCCAGAAGCTTCACTTAGTGATTCTTATTTTAGGCTTGTATCTTATGGCTGAGCCAGGCTAAAACACTGTTTGATGAAGCTGTCACATCTTGGTTCAGTGTAATGAAGCATCCACCATATCAGTGGATAAGTATTCTTTCTCACAAATCTGCATATTTGTAGTCACTGAGTCTCATTATACATTTTTCTACTAATAGACCCTCTATCTCTTTATTTTTTCAGGATCACTACTTCTTCAGCTGTCAAATAATTTTAAAATTAATGTGATAAAATAATTTAAAAATGAATATTTTTCCTTAAGTAGCATGTCTGGAATGTTCTCTTTGCATAGAAAATCTTCAGCATCATTATCAATCAGTAAATGGTCAGCAGCAGCATTAAGATATTGAATAATTTGTAAAAAGTCTTTTGTGCTTTTTTGAAATACTGTACTAAAATAATTAGAAAGACAGGTATTACTGAACATCATTATTAGTATTATTAGTTCAGTATTTATGCTGTTTCATTGCATAATACTGAATTAATACACTGAATCTTTAGTATTTAATTCTATATTTTAATACTTGTGGAGTGTTTAAACTAGAACTGAAAGTGAGCAACCTTGTATCTGGGATTGTTGAATCCAGCCACTGGCTCTGTCTATACAGAAAACTATGACTTTTGGGGTGGTAACCACAAGGCAGTTTACTGTAATTGCAAGCAGGAGGGAAGCAGGGGAGGGGAAGAAACAACACAACTTTTAGTTTAGTTCATAAAAGCATTCATTTAACTTCCAGTTTTCTGATATGTTTAAGCTAAGCTGCTAGATCACAGTAAAATGCAAAGTTGTACTTTACTGTTATTGCTACTTTAGTTTGAATTGGCTTAGTTAAACTGAGTTATGAACTTACCTAGTTATCACCATATAAAACCTTTTCTGTAGTTAGCTGGACTAGCTGAAATGCATGTCTGGAATGTGTTTAACAGTACTAAAACTGCTAGGAGAAAAGTGTTGTGGATGGTTTGGTTTCTGTTGTTTGCTTACTGGGATATTGACAAAGGGGATATTTTTTGCATGAGCAGTTTTTATATCGAACATTGAATTTTTGAATGTCTTTCATAGCCTTGCAAAGAAGTAGCTAGAGAATGGATCATTTTGCTTTTGTATGAGATTTCTATTACGTGAAACTTTTTGTCTGACAAACTGGTGGGAAATCTGGAATTTGTTGAACTGCTCTGCCTCTATTCATGGCTGTGGAGTCAGCCAGTCTGTGATAGCTGCATGTGTATCAAAGGCTTCTGGGAATAGTTTGTTGTTGCTCTGCATCTCTTTCCACAGAGGAAACAATAAGTATCTCAGCTGTAAGCAGCAAATGAGATGTGTAAGTTAAGATGAATCAGGCAAAAAACTGATGTTACGGATATATATACCCACATTCACTTAGGTTCACAGTACATACATATGTGCACATGCTTTACAGGCACAGAATGATAGATAACAGAATTAATTTTTCTGCTAAATTCTCCTGTAATAACTTTTTCTTTGAAAGACTTCAATCACAAAATATTTCCTTTGTCCTGTGAGCTTTTAAACTACTTTAAAATAGCACTTGTCAAATTCATGTCTGAATAGAAAATGTAATTTCTTATGTTAAAGTAGAAGAAAAGATGAAGCTATGTCAAATAATGGAAAAATTTTGAGGGTTTTATACATTTGAAATTAGAGCATTTATTTCATACAGAATTGGTGTTCTGCCCCTTTCCAGGGGAAGGTTTTCGATGAGCTGTAATGTGCTACTTCCTACACATCAAGTTACGTTCATAGAAAAAAAACTTTATGCATACTCTGCAGGTGAAGCTGAACCAGAAATAGCAATTGCTATTTGTATTAATTAAAAAATAAAAGCTATTTTATTCTCTTTCTATGAATACCATTTATAGTGGGATTGATTGCTGCTATAAATGCCAAACACTATGTATAGAGTCTTATCTAGTAATATATTGCAGAAGTTAGTCTCCAGTTTTTCAAATCAGCCATTAACAAAGATACTTTCCAGTTTCCTCTCTCCCCTTCTTGTCATAACAGTTTTCAATACCTTAACAGTCATTGCTGTATTTACTACTCAGAATGACACAGCTACCTTTGAAATTGTCCCTGTTCTAGCAGCAAGTTGTGCTACTTAACCTACTGAAGTTCATGCTGACCTGAGCTTCTGTCATGCTGTTACTGTATTTTCCACCCTCTCTCTGTTCCACTTGGACTGTGAAATGAAGTTTACTGATACAGGAAATAAACTAAGATTATTCAAAGAAATACCACTTAAAAAAAAAAAGTATCCAGGGAAGCAATGCAAATAAAAAAAATAAAATCTCTGTGGTTCAGAATTGAGAAAGTTTGGGAATTTTTTTGTGCCGCAAACTCACTGCTCTTGGTTTGATTATGTGCCGATGAATTCCTTTTGGAGTAAAGTAGTGTCAGCTTACATCTGAGATATTTGAACTGCCCCAAAAGAAAGTTACATCTAGGCCAAGCTCTTTTGAAATGTATTAATGTACTCAGGAAGTCTGTGAATGTATTTGAAGGGATGTTTGCTTGAAACTGTATGAAAAGTATCTAGTGAGATCCGATTGTTTAAGTAGTTCTTAAAGCGCTAACATTCTTGGGCTTTGGTGGGTTTGTTTGTAAATGCTAAAAAAGGTTCTGCAGTGGTTTTCTAGTCTGTTGTTATCTGTATTTTTCATCATGGTTTATCCAGTTAGGTCTATGGAACAGCCAAATTACAGTAACATGTCACAAGTTTTTCTGACTTCTTTAAACTATTAAGATACTCATATATTGCAGCTGCATGTGGCCTGTGCTAATGGATACAAGAATGTTGCATCACTGATACTGGATCATGGAGCTGATCTCAATGTAGTGGATAATCAGTACTGGACACCCCTACATTTAGCTGCAAAGTATGGACAGGTAAAGCATGATTTTTTTCACTTGCCTCTCTTTTCATTGTAGAAGTCCTGTGTTACAACAGAAAATATTTTTAAGTTAAGAAGGCCATTCTGGTTTAAATGTGAAAAGCTTACACCTTCCTGTACTATAGGTGACATCTCCAATGACTGAGATCATTTAAGAAGAAACATTGTACAGCTATCAGCCCAGTATAGTCCAGTACAATTTGGAGATGCCTTATTATCATTAGAGATAATTTGCCATCCTTATTTACGAGATAAATATGGCTTTCATATGGATTTTGTTTGTAAGAAACAAGTAAATCATTTCAATACCTTTTTAAGAGAGATTTATTATATATCAGGGAAAATAATTTGTCCAATAGCTAACCATTAGGGTGTTTTTAAAATTTCTTTTATTATGATCATAATTTTGAAACATCTTTTAGCCTTAGTATGAATTCATATACATAACATATTTTAATTCCAGCTTGAGTAATTAATTACAGGCAAATATGAGCATTGTTACTATTTTGGGAAAAAGTATTGTGGCAGAATGGGAATAACCTTAGTCAAGACATGATTTGGGTAGTATGTTTTAAATTAAAATATATTTATGAAGCAATAGTCATTCTTTAGCCGAAAATATTAATGTTTACTGAGAAAGTCATTAATATAAATTCTGGGCTCCATCCCATAAAGTTTCACTCTCTTGTAACACAATTTGTGGCAGGTTTTTTTTTTTCATAGTCTCACTTAAAAATCTCCCTGCAGTGATAAATCTGTATATTCTTTTAGAAGACTGTAAAATAATCTATTTGGTTTGAGTTTGATGATTTTTTTTTTTCAGTTACTGAGAGGATTTCTTTCCTTCCAGGAATGTATCCGAAGAGAAAAACAACCCTTTCTTGTCTTGTAGCTTGTCTAATAAGTTTCAGACAACCTGTTTGAGACCATTGTTTGCTGCTACCACGCCTGCAGTATGTTCAGAGTCTAACATAATACTAAAAAGCCTGATATTATTGAATTATTTGAGTTGCTTACCTTAATAACTTTAATGAAATAACAGAACCTCTTTGACTTACATGTGAATCTACATCTGTGACACACAAAAGCCTCTTCAAAATAAGATTATGAGGACAGCAAAACTAGCCTCAAGAAATTAGAAAAATGCCAGGATTGCCTGTGTAGATTTAATAGGGGCTTTTGGACATATAGATTCTTAATGCTGTTATTTATGGCAGTTTGAACTCCCTTGTCTCATTCACAGGCAGCATGGGTATATATGGGGCTGCTGCCTGTGCACACCAGAGCAGGTCACACATCATCTCTTAGGTACTGCCTATGCTGGCACTGATACCAACTGTGGAAGGGCAACTTGTGTTCCTCAGGCTGGCCCCCTAATTTGAATTTAGCACAGCAATCACTTTGTGAAGAGCTAGTAATCTGGCATTGGTAGTGCTGTCCCTGCTGGACATCTTCCAGGCTGCTGTGATCAGGAGAGCATACGCTCACCCTCCCCGTGGTGGGAATAGGCTGCAGCTCTGACATTTGCCTTGGGTACTTTGGCACAGTTCCCAGGCACAAGCTGTTTCTTTGTTGTTTATCACAGAAACGTCACCTTTCAAACCAGCTATCAGAGGCATGCAGGTCAGGGCTGATTCCCCAATAGCTTAAACACTGCCTCTCCCAGAATTTCATTCTTGGGAGATGCTGTCTGTGTCTAAACTGTAAAATTGCTATATAAAAGGAGATTAAGGCAGGCAACAGCCTGGCTCGCATCCGTATTGTTTAGAGCTAGTTTCCCTTATAGGAGATTAGTCTTGTTTGTAGAGAGATGGTTGGAGTGGGCCAAAGTAGAATCAGGGACAAAGCTAACAGTTAAGTGGTGTGGATTATAAAGGATACTTAAGCTTGCTCCGTTGCGCTCTCTTACTTACTGATAGATTAAGATTTAGCCTCTGGCTTTGAGGTTTCACAGTTTCATGATGTCAAAAAAAAGAAAAAAAAGACTGAGTTGTTGAACTGCTGACTGTACCTCTCCAATAGTAACTCCTGCGTTAGCAAGGATTTCTTCCCATTAATAAATTGGAAATATCCCAGATTAATAAAGAATTGTTTAGAGATCTGAGATTGCCTATCTCATATTTCTTATCTTATTATATACATCATGTGTCACTTTCAAAATTTGTGTGAAATTTTGTTCTGTAAGTATATTGTTTGTTTGGACTGAATCATAACCCTCTTTCTAGTCAGTTCATCTAAACACAGCATCTCTTTCAGGTCATGGAAGGGACTCTGCTTCTTACTGAAGTCTGAGAGAACACACCTTACTGTGTGACCTAATTTGCTCAGCATTACTAAAACACATTAGTCATTCCACTCAGCTATGAACTATACTTTCATTTTAAGTGCATGTTGACCTTTAGATAGAAAAAAAAAATCATCTATCACTAATACATGCTTCAATGCAGATGGGATATTTGAACCCACTGTAGATAGTTATATTTAATCTCATTCAAGTTTGATCATAGCCAAAACAGTTCTTTGAATGCAGTTTCTGGACTTCTGCAAACACATTCAGCAAATATTTTCAATGAGAAAAGCCTAAAGAAGGGGGTGCTTGTTCAGTATTTCAAAAGGACTATAGTCTAGTCACTCAGGGTATACATATTTTCCCTGTCAAGCAGTAGGAACCTTTCATTTACGGTCAGAAAATTCTCTAGAGAATGTTTTATCCAGATGTATCTCACCCTCTTTTCTTTAGTCTTTTTGTTCATCTTTGGCATGTGGGATTGTACTCAGGTAGAAGAGCAACATTTTCCTTCAGATCAAATGACACTCATTTTCCTGAAGCAGAAAGACCACTTTGGGATTTCTGCCTCTGATATCTTTCTTTCACTCTCAGTATATTCAGAAAGTTTCTGAAAATGATTCAAATGCTAATTATGGGTACAGAACACTGAGGCAAGAAAAGCTAGACTCACACAATACCAAGTGATAAAAAAATAGGTTTGCAAGTTTGAGCTTCATATACAGACTAAGGACAACTTCAATATACAAAATTACTATAACATTCTCAGTGCTTACATGTGTTTTTAAAGCTGAGATGTGCACAGAGAACTCTAGATACTTACTTGGTTATTGCAAAACCTCAGTGATCAATATAAATGTAGTTTTTATAAATGGGTAAAATGACTTTCATATATGAAAAAAGTCTAATAAGAGTGTTCAGGCACAAACTTTGAGAAGTGTCAGATTTATGATCCTCTCTGTAATATTAATATATAACTTCTAGGAACATAATTTATTAGCATCTTTAATGACAATATCACATAATCTTTTCCCCTGATTTATTTTATTTTTTTCTATCTAATTTCCTAGTGGATTGCAAAATAGAAATGTAGGTTATCAGTCTTGAAGCAAAGACAACTAAGTCTTTAATTCCACTGCACAAAAAATATTTAAGTAAGCTTTGTCATTTGTTAAGGTAACTGAAAACAGTATTAGGTTGTCCTTTTTTACTTGAACTTTTTCAGGTGTTTAAAAGGCACACTCTTAGGCCATCTAGGTTAAACATGCTGACTGCAGGAAGGTACTGGGGATACTTGGGGAACCTTAGTTCCATTCCAAGCTCTGTGTATGAAAAGACAGTCTTTACAGTTCATTCCTCCCACACATAACCTTATTTGTCCTGTTGCCTCCACTCTGTTTCATTCTTGTCTTTGTTCTGTTGCTTTATTGTCTCGTTCACTTGCCTGGTTTCATGTCCTTTCCTTATGTGTCTCATCTCAATACTAATTTCCTTTGACAGCCAGCTTCTGCCCTTCCTCCTCTCCCTGTTTCTTATACAAGCTTTCCCTTGTCTCTCTGCTTTGGCTTCATGCCAGCCCTCCTCCTCTTCTGTTTTACTTACACCTTTTCTTCATTTGCTCACAGTCCCAATATCCCTTGTTCAGTCTCAGTGTTTTTTTCCTAAGCAAGTCACTTTCTTCTTTCATTTTCTTTTTCTGCATAATCTGTCTCTACCTACATCCTGGCTCCTTGCCATGTCTCTTTCCTTTTCCCTTTCACTTCATTTGTTTCATGCTGTTAATTCCGAAGTCCAGCATTTTCTCCATGCTCTGTTCTGTTTATTCCTTCCTCTCTTCCTACCCTGCTGCTAGTCTCTTTCCTGCAACCTACTTTTTCTAATCTGTTCCACTTTGCTGACCACAGGTGGTTATGGTCCCTTTTTTTTTTTGCCCTCAAATAGAAAGAGTATTTACCTCATCTGTTCTGTAATAAGAAGGGAGATCTGTAGTGAGTTTCAGACATGGCTTCCAGTGTTTAGAGCTGTACTGTGGGTAAGATTTTCAATTGCAGAGAAAATGCTATTTAACCTCTGAATGATACTGCTCTTATGTAGGGGTTTACATGTGAGACTCTGGCTTTAAGGAAGGCTCAGTCTTCTAAGGCAAACTGTTATGTAATGGAGAACAAATACATGACCTTCAAAATTCAACTCACAGTAACTCAGTTTAATAATTACCTTACTCCCTAATGTTGGAAGTGTCTCTCTTGGAATTTGTTTTGTTTGTTTCACTCCCCAGTAGCTTTTCTTCATAATGCCCTTGATGCTTTGTGAAGTGCCTGTTATCACCCCATTCCATTAGTTAAATAGTCTACAGTGTTAAAGAGTTTTATTTCTACCTGACTTAACTGTTCATTTTTTTACTCCATAACTTATCTGATCTTATGTATTCCATCTGCTGAATATGACTAGCAGGAAGTTACAGCACTTCTACCACAGAAGCTTAATAATGATGATAATAATGATAATAGTAATAATAAATACGGAAACTACTTTTCTGATTTACTGTTTTTATTGCAAGTCTTAAATATCCAAATGGATGCTTAAACAGAGCCACTAATACTGATTAAGCTAAGATATAGGCATACAGTAAAGCCATACTAACAAGTTGAGGAGATACATGTTTGGAGCTGGGAGTCTCAGCCACAGGGAACAGAGAAAAAGAGACTGAGGAATGATGGGGAGATGTGAACAAAATGTTGATGGTGAACCAGGATGATAGGAAGTGTCTAATGTTGAATCAGAAAGAGATGTGTGGAGAAGTGGAGAAAAGTGATGGTTTTGTCAGGGAAGAAAAGTGAAAGACTGAAGGATTTACCGTTGAGGGTACATGCAAATTGGATGAAGCATATTCATTGCCATGCAAAATAGCACATCAGGACATTTGCATAAAACCTCCAGCTTTCTGAATTTGCAACTTAAGCAGTTGTGTCTCCAGTGGTAAGGAAAAGGGAATAAATGATCTGAGGTACTGGCACGGGGGCTTGGATAATAAGAGCTCAGCCAGAGCCAGCAGCTTACCCCTTGCAGGTATATCCCAGATACACAACGCTGGAAAATAGGAATAGATATATGGTCTTTTCATTCTTAGGGTCTACAATATTTCATTAGATGCTTCAGTTTCTCTTAACAGTCATATCTACTTTGTACTTTATTTTATGTAACTCTGCAATTGAAATACCTTTAGATGGTGGTGATTTGCCATAATTTTTCTACAAATAGTTCTACTATTAGACACAGTTCTGAAGATTTGGCAATTAGATCTTAAAATACTTATTGTAAAACATAAGTGAATGAGGTTAAAACTAACACAGAGAGTTCTGTGTTTTCAAAACCAGGTAATTGAAATTGCTAGTGACCTGAATACCTTAGCCTTGGTGACATGCATCAAGGTTTCCCAGCTGGAGATGTTTCATTGACAGCAGGAGCATGGGGTTTCTTGTGGCACAGATCCCAAACTTTGGTAACCTAAAAAGCTGTGTACTGTTACTAAATTGAAAGTGCATTTCAAACATTTGATAAAACCACTACTACTTTTCAGAATGGCTGTTAATGAGATTATGCTACTGCTGCAGACTTAGCTCAATGACGAAGCATGTTCCATTTTTTCATAATGAAAAACTGCAGAGATATATGTGTTGAGAGTTCTCAGTTGAAAGCAAAGCTAATTGGATTTGGAAATAAACCCATTATGGCCTTCTCCCTCGTTCTGGTTCATACCAGAACTGTATTTTATTCTGCCTCTTGTGATTTATCCAAATGTACATCTACAAATCCTGCAGAGCTCCAGGAGGTGGGATTTTGGAGGTGTTTCCTATGGTTTGTCATATGATTTCAGCTAGGGCAGAAAGGAATAAACAAACTGAATGACAGACTTACTACTCCTGTCTTACTTCTGACATTTCAAACACCTCTGGTTTTGCCCATTTTAGACCAATCTTGTGAAGCTGCTTTTGATGCACTGGGCAAATCCCAATCTTCTTAACTGCAATAATGAAAAGCCTTCAGGTAGGTGAAAATCCCTGTATGTTATGTATGTGCTAGTTACTGTGACACTGTTTCCTTTCCTTGATGTTTTCTTAGTTACGCACACAGAGGTGCATATATATATATATGTGTGTGTGTGTGTTTAAATGTATATTTTCACACGTGTAGAGTTATATGCATATATGCATGTGTGTATGTTTTTTTCAGATACTGCTGAGAACTGCTAGTCATGATGATGATGATGCAGGATGTCATATCAAATGACAGCATGTTTTTTCCACTTGTTGCATTTTCTGTTTATTTCTAGTTATATTTGTTCCTTGTAAGTTCTTCAATGCACTGTTGGTAGCTGGATTTGTACTTCCTTGGTGACTTCCTACTGAGTTCCTTTCTGTTTCTCAATTGGTGTTAGCACATAGCATAATGAACTGGAATCTCTATAGCTGTTGACTGAAAAGAATTCACTCTCCAGTTTTGACGTGTCACACTTGTTTCACACAGAAGAGGGTACCTTCTTAGACCAGGTATCTACAGGGAGCTGAAGCACTGGCTCTAAAGATAGTAGAATTATATACTATATTAGTTTGGAATGGACTTCAGAACAACTGGTCTAACCCCGTTGTCAAAGCAGAACTAATGTCAGTAATGCTAGATAGCAGTGTTGAAAAGAAGAAACACATGGTTGTTCAACCTTCTGTGCCTAGGGTAAAATGAAGAAAGAAGCTGGTAATGTAGAAAATCAGATCTGTCATATTATGAGGAGAAACTTTCTTTGCATATTAAAACAAGAGATGTTATGCTTCAAGCAATTTGCTACCTACAACTACATTCACAGGGAACTTCATGACACTTCATGTCAGGAAAGGTGCCCCTGGTTAGATACATGCCAGTTTGTGTTTGTATAGAAGGCTGTGGACCAAACTGAGATTGTTGATAAATAGGTTGATAAATACACAGATAGTTTGTTTTTAACACAGCTAACTGTATTTCTGGTCTGCAAATAAGTGATTTCAGCACTTCATTAGGTGCAAGACACATACCTCTAGTTTGTAGAAATGTTAAAGGTTTGAAAAGGATGTAATTACATCCTCATTGAAATATAGAGCTGAAAACAGCTGTGTTGTTTTTCCTGAAGTACTATGAATTATTGAATAATACTTTGGTTTGCTACACGGGTGAGAATACTTTTGAGGTTTTGCAAATAACAACTTAATTCCATACTGAATTTACTTTGCCTTTGTTTCCCCAGTAATTTCAAGTATTGTTTTATGCTCAATATGTGAATGATTCTTTTCATTTTTATCTAGCTGGATGCTTAATCTTAATCTGATATAAAGATTTGAATTTAAAGGATCCTTCCTCCACTTTGTCTGATATCTTGGTATTCCAATGTCTTAGATGTTGCAGCTTCTGAGTTTATTGAGGAAATGCTTCTAAAGGCTGAAATGGTTTGGGAGGAAAAAATGAAAGACCCTTTAGCTGTTTCTGCTTTATCTCAAGAAGAGCCATATGAAGAGATCATCCATGAACTGCCCACAGTTTCCAACAAGCTGTAAGTGTTCTTGTTGTTAGAGTGATACACTGAGACCAGATTATCATCTCAACTGTATTTGTGAATCTGTGAATCCTATCTATCTGTCCTTGGAGACACATACACTTCTAGTTTAGAACGTGTACTTTTATAACTTTTCTTGGTGTAATAGTCCCTGTACACACAGATAGTGTAGTCATTTAGGTAGAAATAAATACAAATATATGAGGGCTTATACACCTAAAAATTAAAATGACTACATCTCCATATCACATGGAAGATTTTTTACAAGACAGATATGCCAGTAGCAACAGTCCTACCTTGTTCAAATAAGATTACCCTAGGTAACTCTCCTTCCTGTCTATTATGCAACATTATCTTGGCTTAAGTCCCCCTTTGTGGTTAATTACCTGTTATTTATTCACTAATTTTCACAAAAGAAGACATTCAGTGCTAATCCACTTGCCTACATTAACATAAAATCTTCCCTTGCTCTGTCCTACAGTCCAACTTTCAATGACATTGCTGGACCTCATCTTATCACTAATAGAAATACATCTGAATGGTAATAGAAATGTTTTTCTAAAAAGCCCCAGTTTTCTGGAAACATTTTATTTTGGTTTGTTTTATTTTTCACAGTGCCTTCTTGGACCCGAGTCACATTAAACTGTCAGAGTAATTTAAATATGTTCTTCCTTTCTTGTAATCCTTCCTGTTTTCATTTTAGTGTGTATTATATATCAGCATTTCCATCACCTAAAGTCCTATTAATACCTCACAAATGCACATAATTTGTAGACTATTCTTCTGTACATCACTACAGGACATCAATAACTGTTAAGTTATTATTAAGTTCCAAGTGGATCTGTGGAAATGGTAGGTACCTTTTTTCCCCATATTTAGCTGTGATTTACAGCTTCTCTTTTGTGACACCTGAAATGTTTATTTGGTTGCAAGAAGTTTACAGCTGAATTTTAAGAAGTGTTTCTAATTCATGTTGTATAGTTAGCACAAAAATGGTAAGTTTAAATGGGTAAGGTTCAACTTCTCAGCAAGAAAAAATCCTGGATTGTCACAATTAAGAATGTCATGTGAAGAATAAAAAGTTATAAGTGGCAGTGCTTTGGGTTTTGATATTGAATTCATTTGGTTATGCTTTTCTTTAAATCTTTCTTTTCTTTGTCTGTTATTCAATCTTAAAATAATTCAGGCCAAAGGAATTCAAGCAGTTTTAGACAATAACAAAAGACTTCTCAAAAAGAAAACTTTGTTTAATTATGTTTCATTGAACTCTAGGTCTGGGTTAAATGTGAATTAGTATTAGTCATTTCTGCTTGTGGGTGTCACAGCTATTTAATTTCTTCTGCAGTCTCAGCACTGATATATCTTATTCTTATTTCAAGTTCATGAAAATAGTTGGATAATGGCTTTTTTGTTCTGCAGTCCAAATCAAGAAAAAAGGTGAAAACAGTTGGATCTTCTGTCCATGTGAAATTTGGTAAACAAATCTATGACAAAATTATTTTAGGTAAACAAAGCAGTAAATGCAAATTTTTATTTTGACTAGTGTTCATCTAGACATTTTACATTAAAAAGTCTGAATCAAAACATCAGGCAACTGTGTACATTTAATTACAAAATGTTAAAAATAATGCTTTCAGTGTTTGCACACTGAGGGTTTCATCAGAAGAAAGGTTTTGTTCATGTCTCTTTCATTCAATGAGAAACTACTTTAACTTGTTTTCCAGTGAGTTCTTCTTAGGAGGAGATTTACCTCTCCTTAGGACTGTACCTTTCTAAAACTGTGTCTGTTTCAGTTCTATTTTCAACAGCAGTTCTTATCCTGAATTGAAATCAGGACTTCCTTAATTTTGTTTGATTTAACTATGTGTAAAATCCTGGTTTTGTTATAATCAGTGATAAAACTCAAGTAACATGGAGTAAAAATGAGTTTTGTTTTTTGGTTGTTTTTTTTTTTATTAACTAAGTTTGACATCTGGGCTTTATCCCATAGTGGAATGCACTATTCCTGCATTCCCACATGGAGTCCACATTTCCTTTCAAAGAAATTATGCACGCATTTTGGCACAGAGCTGCTGTACCCTCCATGAGATTGTCTCATTTGCACTGTCAGAGTCCAGACAGTTTTTTTAAGATGTTTGTGTTCTCAGCTCCTGGGACTGATTCCTCACTAATTCCTCTAGATGTACAACACTGCCAAAAGAAATCATCCAAGCTTTTGTCATTGTTGGTTTTCACAAGTGTGATACATTCTGAAGTGTCAGTAGGGAAAACATCATGCATGTAAAAATAGGTTTAACTTGTATGTGACTGTATTGTATATTGTTGCAGTAATTTCAGGAGTCTGCTCTTTGCTTGGGGGTTTTTGTAGTGTATCACAAATTCAAAGCAGAACTGTCATAAAATACATCTTGCATATTGCCTGATTAAAAGCAAGCTTAAAAAGTGGTGGAATTTAATTTTGTTAACCACAATAGCAATATCTGTATTAAATTATTTTAAAATGTATTTTTCAAAGGAGTATTGCATAGGTTAATTATGTATTTTAAATTCAGTTTCAAAATTGGCTATTGATTTGCCAGCCTGGTGCTGTCAAAAGCAGACTCATGCATATTCTCTTTGGCTTGCACTGTTCTGCTTCAGAAAAAGATATGCATAAAGGTGAATTTTAAATCAAAGTGATTTGCTCTGTGTCTTTGGGAGCAGATCAAGCCATGTGAACTGTTTATTTCCCACCAATTTCTTTTTTGTACTTGGACCAGGAACTCATGTCTCAGCCCTGCACTCTATCTCATTTCTATGTTTGTGCCACCCACATTGGGCAGTCTTTTGTCTGAGATCTTCAGGAGGAGCCTAATTGCTCTATTGATTCTCTTTGTAGCAGTCCCCTGGCTTTACCGATCGCCAAGCAAGACAGTTTGCTGGAGAAGGACACCATGTTTAAAGATGCAGCTAAAGGCTTGTGCAAGCAGCAGTCTCAAGACAGTACATCTGAAAACATCACTGTGAACACTACAGCCAAGCTTGAACAGGTAAAAGCATGCAGTTAGTTCAAATGTTTTAGTGCTTAGGTCAGGAAATTTCTTAGGTCTGGTGTAACCTACTGGTGGCAGGTGAGGGGTTGTGCCTGTCAGAGGGCTCTGAGCTCCTCAAACTCTACTAGTTTACAAGAGGGAGAGAAAACTGCTAGCACTGCCCAAAGTGTACTCTTGTCTCCCAACTTCAGTTTACAAAGGAAAAAAAAACAACACATGCTGGTAGACTGCAACAAGAATGCCTAGGGAATATTATGTTGCAACATAAGTGACTGTAATTAAAGATAGGAATTGCTGATTTACAGCTGCAGTGTTACCTCCCTTTCTTGTGCTAATGCATTAGGATGCAGGCACTGATTATTTGGATACCTTTTAAAGTTTTCTCCTCAGGATCACAATCTCATTCAGTATATAAAGTGAGTGCAAAAGGAGTCAATTATCTGTTGCTTGTAAGTCTGTCATGTCCTAACTTTGAATGTTTAGGACTTAAACATTGTTTGAGTTGGGGTTTGCTTTTGGTACAAGGGATTTTATTTTCTGTTACATGCATTTGGGAAACATATTCCAGAAGTATTTATCCACTTGAGAACTGGGGAGGGGGTGAGGGAGTGCCTTATTTTGTCTTTTCAGAAGTGACATAATGGTAATCCTGGAAATACAGTGATTGTATTCTATGTTGGTTGCCATGCTTTAGGAACCTTAAGTGTGTGTGTGTGTGTATATATATATCTCATATCCATATTTGTATAGATAATATGTAGATATTTCCAAGCAACACTATTAATATTATTGCTATTAATAGTAATAATAATAATATTTTATTTTACAACTTGGGAAGCAAAATTTTTTAGTGCTTCTACCAAAGGAAAGCTCTGAACAACCTCTTTTTGCTGTCCCTGCCTCTTGGGTATGCTAATTCTAATGAGTTTCACTATGTTTTACTCTTACTGGTTTTGTTCCAAACTATACTCAAAGTAATCATGTTCTGTTTAATTTTTCAATAGGATATGTGAAGTCATTACTTGGATTTTATGTTCATATATTATTGAAATAGACCAGCATGATATTTCATATGCTTGTGTCAGAAATATCATACATTCTTAGGCAATATGGCATGCAGATTAGGCCTGTATTGGGGGATTAGAGAGAAAAAATTCATCTTACTTTATCTGAAACATGCATTTTTTAATAGAGAAAGCTCATAACTTTTTTGGCTTTAAGAAACCTAACAGCACAAATTTCTGTGTAGCCTCAGGTTTTTTTAATTGCAACAATGATGGAAAAGAGCCTTAACAAAATTTTATTTTCTCATGTAGTACGATTTTTATTACATGAAGCATAGGAGATGGGAATCAAATGACTGCATTGGTAAAACATTTTGGGTCCCTCTTGGCTTGTATTAGCTTTTGCTTTTTCCTAGGTAAAAGATGTTCTTTGATCATCTGTGATGTCAAAATCTGTGCTACAAAACAAAGAAAGCAGTATGAATAATTTTGAGTATTTTATCATAGCTGGCAATTTCTCTTCCTCTCAGCTGGGAAGGATATTTTTCTTGATAGCAGATTGAAATTAGTGGCCTGGAATTCAATTATGTGCTTCATGCTACAAACAAATACAGATTAAATCCTTTCTTTTTCTTAATTGGGTCTTTTAAAAAGAATATTTTGTCTTTGTCTTATAATTCTTGTTTACATACTGTTGGCCATATGAACTGTGTGATAGAGTATCCCTGATGTCCATTTGATTGTTCTATCACACATACACAAGGGACAACCATGTATACCATAGTATTGCACATAAGAGCTAGAATGCTTACTTATTTCAGTGACACAAGTACATAAGAAAATGAAAATTATTAGAGATTGTTATATGAGCAGATTGTGAATGCTATTAAGTATATGCAATGAATACTTATACTTATTACTTATACTTATTACTTATTACTTATGATTACTTATACTTATGCTACATTTACAGCTATTTTTCTGTTATGTCTCATAAAATATGCATCATGCAATCAGTCTGATAGCCAGATACATGCATCAAGGTGAAGACATAGAGAAAACTCATCTGTAATGCTCAGAAAAATAGATAGAACAGAATTTGAAGGTGCCCACAAATAAGTTATTAGTAATGTAAATAATGTTGACTGCCAAGTTAAAGTGGTAGTGAGTTGAAGGCATTTAAAATTTCTTATTTCTGTGTGATTTATTTGATGATTGAGCTGTGAAATTTCATGCAAAGAGTCTCTTGGAAAGTGCTGAATTACCAAATACTAAATTTCACAGAGAAAAGACAATTGATGGAAAAAGATTTTGATTTCTTTACCTGGAGTTTAATTTACACTTCACATTTCTCACCATCTATCTGTAAAGTCAGCATCTGTGACTATACCTAGATTATGAAATAAAAAACAAGCGAGGGGATGTTGTCTGGCCAAGGGCTACATGAGGTGGGTCAGTGTACATCCATAAGACAAAACTCTTTTCTTCCTCAAAAGGAGGCGCCTGTGGGAAATGACCTTTGACATGTGACCTGTATGGCTTCTAGGTGTTACCTGCATCAGTACTAGCTGGCATAAGCCAAGCACGTACAAGGAATCATAGAATGCCCTGAGTTGGAAGGAACTCACAAGGATCATTGAGTCCAACTCCTCTGTGCACAGGACAATCCCCAAAATTAAAAGCATGTACCTGAGAGTGTTGTCCAAAATCTTCTTGAGTTCTGTCAGGTTTGGTAGTGGTGTCTATCTCCCTAGGGAGCCTGTTTCAGTGCTCCACCACCTCTGGGTGAAGAAAGAATAGAAAAGAAAGTGTATAGTTAAAACGTATCAGAAAATAAAGCATATAGATGAAGCTTTTGTACCATCTTTCTCAGCTTTTTTCACTAAACCACCAATATTATAAGATTTCATGACTTACACTCAAGTATCATCTTTGAACCCAACCCGACATGCTCACTACATCCTCATTCTGTTGTGCTTTCAGGCACCTTGATGATAGCAAAGAATAAAATTGGCTCTTGAAGTTGAAAACAAAAAAGTTCAGAAAATATGGAGAATACCAGGGCAGTGTTTGAATCCCAACCTTTCTTTCATTTACAGATTAAGACATTTGTCTTTGTGGAAGCAATGGAAGATTAGTAGTGTGGGATCAGATCTCCAATATTAAATACCAGTATCCCTGGTTTTGGGTGTCCTCTCCTTGCCAGAAGCACACTCTGTGTTCCCACCAAAAGCTCCAAGTCTGCTTGCTGCTTCTGTCACTAATTTCCTGCCACTGCCAGTGGCTGAGGATGCCGAGTTGTTCTCCAAAAGAGGGCAGTGTCTGCTTTCTCTTGAGCCTTCATCTTAAGCAGAACAATAGAACTAAGAAGTTTCATCTTCATTGCTCATCCTCAAGATAGGCATGAGGAAGAGTATTTTAGTAAATTCTGAACAAACAATTCAAATAATTCTACTATTGTTAATAGTAGAGAGTTTTCTGTTCCTACGTATTCTGCTAACATGCAAGAATGTTTGTCTTCAGGCTACATAAACAAGGAATCTACCTACATTTTAACTGTAGATCATAATTTATAAATACACTGCTTAATCTATCAGTGTTTATCTTTAATCTTTTTTTCTCCTGTCTGCTATTCTGTCTTTTGGATTTTTTTGTTTGTTTGTTTCCTTAGTAGTTTCTTTTCCTTGCAGAGCTTGGATTATTCTCTCTGTATCTCAAAACTGTTAAGCTAATTTCATTCACTAGTTTTGGCTACCATAGCTGCTTCTGAATCTCTTCTGGTCTCCTTGACAACTGTCCTGGTTTGAATTCTGTTCAGTGATTTTACTTTTCAACTGAAGCTCTTCTCAGTAACTGAGTTTCCGAAGTTAACAGCATGTTTTCACAGACATTACCTGCTTCCAGCAGTGATAAGACCTAACGTTTAGATTTACTACCAAGGATTGGTATGCAGGCCAAGGTCACTGCTAAATCTTGTGTACCGTGAAGGGGAGTGCAGAGTAAAAGGCTGCACCTGCAGGGAGGAGTGGACAGTTCAGGAGACCCTAATGATCAACTAGGTATCCTATTCCATGTATGTCATATTCAGTATAAAGCTGAGAGTTCACGAGTCTCAAGCCTCCTCTTCAGTGGCTGGCATCTGAGGAGAACTGTCCATTCTACCTTCAATCCCAATCCATGAGTTCCTGGATCCAGTTCCTGTGTGCAGCTGAGTCAGCATAAGTGGGGACAGTGACTAATTGCCATTGATGGATTGGCTTCTATATTTTGTATATAATTTGGTATATTGTTATTAGTTTCATTAAGGTAATTTTAGTTTTCTTTTCCAGTCCATAAGTCTCTCTCCCTTATTCCCTTTGTCTTTCTCTTTGGGAAGGGAGATGTATTAATAGAGAGAGTCTGTCACTTGTTTAGTGGCTGGCCCAGCCCTAACCATTGACAAAATGATTCCCACTTCTTATTAACTTCCTTCTATTCTTTAGAAAAAATTCAAACAGAATTTTAAATCCTGTGTGATGAAGAGTAGTATGACAGTTTTGTTAAGTACCAGGCAATAAATAGATTACAAGCACACTAACTTTTATACTCTCAATTTCTTCTGCCATAAACATTTAATGAAGAGAGCAGGAGAACTGCATTTGAGCTGGGACTCTTCATGGGTTCAGGGATAGCAAATGGCACTTTAGTAGGGGTCTGTGATCCTGAAAGCCAGTCAGATTCATGCAGTTATACACTTTAACATTGATAATATTTTTTTATGTTCGTCTCTTGCTTAATATTAATGGCATGTGATTGTTTGGGAGGGGTGACAACTTTCCAGTTTGCTAATGCATTTTTTTCCATAAATTCTAGTGATCTAGCTTAGACCATTATGGTACAGAATGATTGTTGTGAAGTTACTATATTTCTCTAATTTGTGTTTTCTAGATCAAGCTAATGCCTCCAGCTCCAAATGATGACCTGGCTTCTCTGAGTGAGCTAACAGACGGCAGCCTGCTGTACGAGATTCAGAAGCGTTTCAATAATAATCAGATATATGTGAGTTGCTATTCACCTATCAGCAGTAATCCTTCAAAAAAGAGCAAAGCAGAGAATAGGAAAAATAAGATCACTGTCATAACTACTGGAAAATAACCTGGCCTGCACTCATGGCTAGTATTTAAATGGATCAGGACATATGTGTGTGTAAGCACTGCAATTCCTGAAGTTTCTATAGGAAAAACAGAAATAAAAACTAGAATAACAGTTCACATAGGTTTGGATACAATTTATGTGTGTTTATTTCACATAAGAGGTGTATTGGTAAAAATCGAGAGCATGTAATCATCCTTCTGAAACCACTAAAAGATCCTTCTTTAACATTATGTTAATTTTAATAGAGCACATGTTTACTAGAAATTTAAAATAAATTTAGATTTTAAAAGCTTACAATTCAGCATGGGAGATTTAATTAATCTTTGTCTCTTTACTACAGAAATAATTTTCTAGATTGTCATGCTAATCATGACAATTGATCATTAATACCAAATGAAATAATTATAGCAAAATTTTTGTAAAGCAGGTTTTCCTGGTTATGCCATATTAAACTTAGGAGGCATCTGGTTAGGCATAGATTACTTTTGGAGAAAAATCTACATTTGAAAGTTTTTGTATCCCTGTTAATATCTTATTCATAACTTACTTCTAAGTTATTTACCAGTTGAGTGGTATGTAAATGTAAGGAATGCAAATTGGTTTTAAATGTACAAGTTGATTGCACTGTTTAGACTAAAGGAATATAGAGAATTGACATGTTGTGGTGAATACCTTTGAAATTATGGTAACTTCAATTCTAGGTGATATAGCATTCAATGATAAAAAAATCTGGGTTTTAGAGTCATGGATCAAAGTCATGGATCCTATTTTAGTATGAGTATTTCTTGTGCTTTATCTCCCTTTCAAAGATGCCAGACACAGATAACTGTAGCTGAATGCAGAAGCATCCAAAGATACTTGGTATTTATAAAAAGGGAGTCTTTTATTTTAAAATACCGAAGATTTCACCTGAGCAGATCTCTTACTTGCTCTGCCATTCTTCTTAGCTCAATGGGAAATTATAGGCAGTGATGCTTTGGTAGAGTGTCAGTATCAGTGTTGAAAACCTTTATATCTGTGGGCGATTTGGTTCTCACACTTAGAAGGAAAAGTCCTCGGAGTCCAATCCCAAACCAAAATCCACCCTAGCATTGAGCACTTCCATGTTTTGCAAAGCTAAAAAGTTCCATTCTTCAAGAAAACCCAACAGTGAAGTGAGGCTGGGTGAGACAGAGGAAATAAATTACTACATTTCAGAAGAAAAAAACAGTACATTTACTATGAAAGGCAATATTTTCCACCTACCCAAATCAAACCACTTCATTTTGAAAAAGGCAGCATGACTGGGATTACTCCCATGTTGGTTTGCTGCCTGTCCTCTTCAGAGACAGAGGTCTGGCATTTTTGCATTCTAAGAGCATGATACAGCAGCAGCTACTTAGGTGGAATGAGTAATATAGCAGCAAGAGTGACCTACAATCTTGTACTTAAGTACATCTTTCACGTATGAGTGTTTAAATATGGAATAATAAAATCTTGGCACCTTTACAGTCAGTCTTTGCTATTTTTAGTATGGCTAGAGGTTTTTATTCTATTTGCACGTGCATATGTTCATATACACATACACAAGCATAAATATTTATATATGTATCAATTACTCTGTCTTATTCCACAAGCAACATATTTTAAAGTATCAGTTCTGGGTAATCAATATAGTATTTCTAAGTTATGTCTTCTCTCCAATACAAGAAAATAGTTTGAGGAACTTCAGTTGTAGGCATGTCAGATTTTTGTAGTTTAACAAATAGTAAATTACAAATTAACTTTTAAGTAATCTGCCAATAACATATGCAGTGCAATTCTTCTATGCATACTTCTTTTCTGTTAATGAAGAACTCAGTTTTGCTACAAAAAGAATAATTAATACTGTCTGAATTGTAAATTTTGATCTCAGTTTAAGTTTATGAATTTCAAGGCTCTGAATTCACTAATTTTGTTTAATATGTTCATAGCTGGATTTAAGAGGCTTTGCCAGAAGTTCTTTATGGAAGAAAACCATTAGCCTCCTTAAAGATTTAATTTATTATTTAATAAAGCAATTATATCTTTTCTTTTTTTCCAGACTTATATTGGTGATATACTATTGCTTGTTAACCCATTTAAGGAACTTCCTATTTATTCTACCATGGTAAGCATTCTCTCTTTAAAATGTTACAGTGTGGGGCTTTTTCAGTAGATTTGTATAGTTGATTAACATATATGTTAATATATCTTTTTATGTATGTTTTTATTTTGGGAACATCTTAGTATTTTAGCAATTTTTAAAATTATTTTACTAAATTTCTTCCAAGATACCACTATTCTGTGCTGTGTCTTATTTGTAAAACAGCTACCTTGCTAATGTTTTGTATGGGCAGTAGCATTTTGCACTGTTTAAGAAAGGAAACGTGATTATTTTGAACTTTATTGCTCAAGTTCATTTTCTACAATTTTTCAGGTCACCCAGCTTTATTTAAGTAACTCTGGAAAATTGTGTTCCTCACTTCCTCCACATATATTTTCCTGTGCTGAAAGAGCTTACCACATGCTATTCCAGGAGCAGCGTCCCCAGTGCTTTATCCTCAGGTGAAAATTTATCTTTCTATTAACTAATTTGTAACTCCTGCCTTTCAGCTATTTCCCCCAGGACTCAGCAGTTGAGATTTTGATATTATTTTTCCCTCCAAGTGATGTCTTTCTGTGTACTCATGTCTGTATCACACATTAGAGCAAAATAGAACTGAAAAAGGTTTAATTACATCTCAAGCTCATAAATTCTCTTGGGGAATTGAAACTTCATCTAGCTGCATCTAATTAGGAGCAAAGAGTTAATGGTGAAGAATTCAAAACTGCTATGTCTCTTTGCTAGTATCCACAGATCAGGATTAGAAATAGAATCTAATGGTAATAAAAATGCATTGAATATTAGGAATAATTTCTTCACTGCAAGATTTGTTAGGCATTGGCACAGGCTGTCCAGGGCAGTGGTGGAGTCACCATCCCTGGAGGTGTTTAAAAAATGTATAGATGTGGTACTTAGGGCCATGGGACATAGAGACAACAATTTTATTTGTGAATTTTGTGTTCAGAGCTATCAGAGAATACAAATACCATATCAAATGTGAAAATAATGATTCCCCTCTCTCTTTCTTACCTCTCATCTTGCAGTGGAGAAAGTGGTTCTGGGAAGACTGAAGCCTGTAAACAAATAGTGAAACACCTCACTTGCAGAGCCAGCTCCAGCAGAAATACCTTTGATACAAAAATAAAACATGTAAGTAGCATTCTGATCACTGAGTAGAACAGAGGAGAAACCTGGCCTCTTGGATGTGATTTGGTGACTTTGGAAAGCAGTATTTCAGTAAGCAAATGTATTTGTATGGTTGTGGTGTTGCTTCTCTGGACATTGTAAGAAGTGCTGAGGCACCTGTATGTATGACAAAAACTGAAAAGCTGGAGGAAAACTACAAGCGCTGAACAAAGTTATATGACAAATATATATGCATTATATGCATCATTCAAAACACATCATTCACAACAGTATGTTCACCCTATTCTGCAAAAGAAGAGGAGTTAAATGTCTGCATGTGAACTTTGGCATGCCATTTGCAATTGACATTAGAGAGTCCTACTCCTGGTCTTATTTCGGTTAAGGGTCTAAGTGTACATGTGAATGAGTGTTACTCAATGCAGGCAGAAGAGAATAGCACAGATTAAGAAATTTGTAACTAGCTTAGACAGGGCATGTTACTTCAGACAGCAAAGGCAGACAGCAGATTCTACCCATGGGAAATCAAGTAGAGATTGTGGTTTAGTTACCTTTTAAGGTGCTTTAATGAAGGTGACAGCCTGGATTTATTCCTGCTGCAGTTATGCATCGCACGGTTAATAAAGCTGCGCAGGTTAAACCAAGTGCTGAATTACCCTAATGGGCAAATAACATCCTAAGCAACACTACTGGTGTGGAATCTAAACTAGACTAGCTAGTTTTCTACTGCCACCTACTGCACAAATACCTGGTTTTATTAATAATTCGGAAGGGTCTGGTTTTTAGAGCTTCCACCTTTGTGATTGGAAGCGTGTGTGATCTATGCCACTCCATAGCCCTCTTCCCTCCTCAGCTATGCCATCCAGATTCAGCAACAACGATGTATTTGGGCCACATTCTCTCTCTAAAGGTGATATATGGAAATGTAATGGCAACAGGTGCCATAAAAAAGACTGAATCTGGTTTTTTTTCCCCTGCTTTTATTAGTATAATGCTGAAGTAATTCTATTTGAAATCAGTAATTAATGCTATTTCTGTCATTGTATAAAGGTTGTAGATTCCTTTGGTTGATTAGCAGTATTGACTGACTGTAACTTTACAAGCCCAGCTGCCTTCAAAGATTCTAAAGTTTTTACTAAGTCAATGCCAGCTCTGGGCATGTGACTCTAGTCACTTGTATCCAAACTACTAGCAAGGACATGGCTTACGTGTGAGCCATTGTCTTCCCCCTGATACTTACAACTTCCACTATTCTGACAGCACTTTCCCTTTTCACTATTTTAATTTAATTTCGATTTAAAAAAGAATTTCCAAGGAATTTGTTAAATTCCAAGCTGAAATATGTTTTAATTTTGGTTGTTGTTTTTTTTTTTTTGTCCCCAGTTACTGATCCCAACTAACCTCATGGGTGTTTATTAAAGTATCTTCCTGTTTATTTATTGTCTTGCAGGTAAACTGTATATTGGAGGCCTTTGGTCATGCTAAGACACCCTTGAATGATTTTTCTAGCTGTTTTATAAAATATTTTGAGCTACAGTTTTGTGAGAAGAAAAAAACATTAATTGCAGGTAAGTATCATTTGCTTGCTCTATTTCAGTATCCTCCACAGACTAATAGATGAGGGATCCTAGTGTGCCATACACAGAGCTGGGCACTAGTGGCCTTTAAAGTATGTGGAAGAGGCAAGAGGGTTTTAGGGAATGTTAGAGGAACATGTTTAATGCCATGTGAATTGATACCTTGTCAAGAGCAGTGTGGAGAGGGAGAGCCCCGTTCTGGACAGCCACTAGGTGGCAGGGAAAGCCAAGGAATTTCCCAAGAAATCCTATTTCCCTTTATGCCTGAGCTTACCAAACTGTGACAGCTGTGCATCTGAAATAAAAGTAGCAAAGAGGTTGCATTTTGCATTTGTATGTAATAATGTATTGAGTATTTTAAATATCCCTTAAATAAGTGATAAACTCATCTGTTTAGTGCAAGCAAAACTAAATATACTCTGTATTGCTGAATTGAGAAGTAATTTATTACAGCTTTGAGCTGTTAAAGTGAGAGGTGTTTGCAGAAATAACTGTACACAGAGAGCTTCCTGCTTGCACTGATCTTCCTGGATGGAAAAGCTGTGTGGTGAGACACACTTCTGATCCATGTAAATTAGGTTCTTCTGGAAAAATATTTCCAAAACGACTGACTTTTTATCATTTTAAAAGTGTTCATGCTTTCAGAAGAGTTTCCTAAAAATTATTCATTGGAAATATTTCATAGTGGGAATTATGATTAATTTTCTTGAGGAAGTTCATTGTACCCTAGCAAATACAATATTTTCTTCAGTGAAAATGTAACTACGTAGGGAATTACTATTACCTTTTTTGTGGCTTTTTTGTTTACAGTAAATATAGGATATTTCTAAAGAAAATGTAAAACTAAAAAGTGGAGCATTTTTTCTCATTTATGAGTGGTTGTCGGAGGAATATAAAGTGATGTAAGCATTAGGATGGACTAAATGGCTTGTAAAAATCAAGTTCTAAAAACTAACATTTTATAAGTCCTCTGTATTTTATATGTTTGAGTATATTTAGTTACCAAAATTGAAATTTCCTGGATTTTCACCATAAATGAGAAAAGAATCAGGCATGTTGTCTTTGGCTGGTTTAAATCCCACCCAGTGGTTCTCTGTATCTATTTGCAGGATCATTTGCAGCAATATTTACTGTCTTGCACTGTTTAAACATGAATGACAAATGTAAATATGCAGAGCACCTGATTCTGCTGAGACATGACTTTGTAAGTCATTAAGGCAAAGTGGGCTGGTTTCTAAACAAAATCCAAGTGACACTAGACTGCGTCCATCAAAAGGTTTACGTTGTTTAAACTCCTTAGCAGACAGATCTTGGGTGGAAATGGAAAAGGTTGGAAATGCAGAACAATTTATTGAGGAAGGAGCATGCAAAGTACATGTGTATGTTTTTGTTACAGAAGGCAAGCTTAAAGGTAGCATTCCTTACATTTTGAGTGGACAACAGTGATGTTTGCAGTTTTTTTTTATGCTGAAGTTCTTTTAGGCCTAGACCCCGGAAATGCTCCAGGGTCACATAAGGTGTATTTTTATAGCAGAAAGTCCAATATACCTAAATACCAGAAATGTTGGCCCCAATTTTAATATACAGACTTGATTTCATCTTTCTCATAAACTGCATCTTTTCCATGAAATCTTGAAAACAAGGATGGAGCTTTTAAGGTGTGGTTCTCCGTAAAGCCAGGATAGACATCTGTAGAGGTGTTATGTATCTTCTCTGACTCTTGTTTCTGCTGAAATGTGCTGTGATGTTGAGATCAAATGGAAGTTTTTCTGTGACAAGTGGCTTTGTGGTCAGGTATTTTGATTTCTTCAATCCAATCAAACAAGTGGAGAAGGTATAAACTAGATTAAGTCATTGTTCTTTGTGACTGGATAAGATAAGAGAGTGGGAACTAGTAAAAAGTCTTGCATCAGAAAAAATACAGAATAAATCACAGGACAGTGATTTAAGTTTCTGGAATAAATTCATACCTAACAGAACTCAAAGACTGATCTTCTGCCAAAAAATCAGAATTATTCATAGACAATGGTTCACACCCACACTGCATAGCAGTCATTCATTCATGGCTAGGCTTCGCTAACAAAGATTTAGGGAGGGCTCTAATGTAGCATAGCAGTAAAACACTGATTATTTATTTCCAGAAGTAAAATTGCTGCATTTTATTTTTATTTGGAAAGGAAAAGAGTAGTCATTCAGGTAAATTGACAGACTCCACAGAATCCACTTGCTGACTTCGTAGCTGCTCAGTAGATCAAGTGATCTGTTAAAGGAAGTATAAGTTTCCTTCTGCCTGTAAGCACATTGCAGAAAAGTGGCAGACTTTGCTCTGGAACTCTGTTATTTTTCACTTTTATTTCACACATAGATTAACAAACATATCACTTTGTAGAAAAGCATATTACTGTGATGGTCTTCTGTATGAGTTCCTTTAGCTCTGTGTTCTCTATTTCATTCCTGCTGGGCAGAAACTGGACTTTTCTTAACAGCTCTTCCCTTTGCTGGGCATGCTAACTGAGATGAACTGCATTTAGACTTATTAAAGTGAGTGACTTGATGTACCTGAAAAAGGGCTGAATTAGCATCATCTGCATAAGCGTTGTTGCCTGTCATTAAAATTTAATGTATTAATTAGTCAGATGACCTCCAGTAACATTTTTCTTGCTTTTATTAATCAATGAGTGTTAAAAACACCAGAGTGATAGTTATGAAAGCCTTAGTGAAGATTATTGGACACACTAAGAAACAGTGATTAAAGATTAATTTGGCCTGTTTTCAAGTTAATTGAGAGGAGGGTTAGTTTTACTGAGAAATAAGTTACAAGCACAATAAAAGATGGAAATCATCCTTCAGGTTCATCTATTCTTTAGGAATGGCAGCCAGGAAATGATTGATTCTGATGAAAGTGTGTGTCTGGGCCAGTCCTGCCATGATAGGTTAAGATTGCATTGCTTCAATTTGTAGCTTGCTGCAAAGTTACTGGAGCCAGAAACCTCTTGCTAACAGCTTAATGATTTCCCAAATGTTCCCTTTTACTTCCAGCACTGTTCTTTTTCCCATAGTGTAGCACAGAGAGCTAAATGGCTGCTACACAATTTCTCATAATATAGGTTCCATAATAGCAGGAGTTCACTTCTGCTCTTTGTAGGATTATTAAATGTGCAGATCATGTTTCCTTGGTTCAAAAAGTCAGTCATACAACTATTCTCTCTCATTCCTACTGTCTCTTCTGTAGCTAGAATCCCAGGCATGGTTTTTGTTGCCAGCACACATGTCAGACCCAGCCTGTGCTGTTAAATAAAAGAAAGGATGGAAGATGCCTCTGGGTAGGGTACCCACTGACCTTTCATACTGCTTTGCTAGGATGTCTGGGATGGTTTAGACTGTGCAGAGTAACACTTTGTGAGAACATTTATAGTTTTACTTAGTTCAGGAACAGCACTTAACTGCTGAGACCTTTCTCAGAATGATATGTTCAAAATTCACCTATTTTGTTTCCCTCTACTCCACAGTGTCTTCAACAATACTCTCACAGCCGTGTTTTCTCATACACGTAACTTGAAGTAACTTCAAGTTTGCTATGTTTAACAGTTTAGACCAAAACTTAGAGCTCTCCAGAAGGTAGGAGGATTCTTAGGTGAAATCTAAAATTTAATTACCCAACAAATACTGATGGTTTCCCCAGGTACCTTAGTGACCTTGTTGATGACCAGTTCTGCAGAGAATTTGTCTCTTTGTAGCCATCTAGGAGTTAGGTGGTTAATCTTAACTATCTGAGTGTTCTTGATTACTAACAGAGAAAGAGGAAATGATTCCAAGAGTGTTTTTTCCAAGATGTCTTGAATCTCTCTTGCATCTATCTCTTTCCATTAAGAAGCTTAGTGTAGATGCCAATGCTCAGATGGGTACATTTCAGGGTGATGATTAATAGCTTGTCTCTTAGAAAGACTTGCCAAATATGACAACTTGTTCCTCAAAAAAAGCAGAGTACAAATCAACATCATTATCTTTAAAATCATGAAAGGAAATTTAAAGATTTAAAGATAAATTTTAAGATAAGACATTTTTTCCATTAATTTTAATGGAATTAGGCTTTATATGTGATTTACATAGAAAACCATGGTAGAATGAATGTAATATTTTTATATGCTCACCTCAGATCATTTTGTAAGAAACATTGTTTATTCTTCATTGTTGCAATGGTGAATGGTTTAAAATGTAGAAGTTTAAAGCAATCAGTATAATGCTGAATTTGTTTGTTTCTCAATCAGCTAGGATTTATACATACATGTTGGAGAAGTCTCGTGTCATTACGCAGCCTCTCAACCAGAGTAATTTTCATGTTTTTTACTTGATGATGGATGGGCTGTCTGCTGAAGAGAAATATACCCTGTACCTCAGTAATATGTCTGCACACAGGTAGGAAAACTACTTTATATAAAGAATTCATATTTTCCTTATATAAATGCAAATTTGGTTTTGAGGTTCTTCCTCTACCATTTGTGTCCTAACTTTTCAATGAGCTCTGAAACTATTGTTGAATATCTGTTAATGAGTATTTCATTCTGGAGTACGTGTGCACACTCTTAACAAGATCGGAGTATTATATCCATCAGGTTTATTTCTTTAAAAGAGAAAAAGGAAGGAAACTTTGTAGTTAATATTTCCATTTTCTGTGGACTAGAGTAGATCTGGTTGGTTGGTTTGTTTGTGGTTTTTTTGTTTTCGTTCTTTTCTCCTGATGAAACACTCTGTCTTCAGGAAAAACTGTTTCATTAAAATTAGATTTTCTTACAGATTATGTCAATTTTGATGAAATATCTCAATGTGTAACTGATATTCCCATTTTCATGTTGGTATTTAATTTGCTTCATGTTATTAGGAAAAATAGAAAGAGAGTTGCATAAAAACCTGTCTTGATTCTGATTTTTTTTCTTAAACACAAGTCTTCAAACTACTGATGTGTAGTAATATTTTAAGCTGTTAGCAATTATACTATTATATAGAATATGTAATGCACTAGCTCTGAAGAAACCTGAGGCTTAGTTACTTTACTGAAAATGACCCACTTCAAAGTCGGGGAAAGGAAGAGTTAAATTCTCTATTTTAAATCATTTGAAGGCTTTGAAGACCAAAAGGATTCTGAGTTTCCAATCATTAATTTATTCCTCTTCTAGCACAAGATGCTTACAATCTCTCAGGTTATTCAGAAAATGAAACAGTTTGAAGTCACTTTGCAAGAAGCTCCAACAGGAAAGAACTTAGCAAAAACCTGAATAATTAGGTTCACATGAACAAAGCTTTATCTGATCAGACGTCTGACAAGCATCCAAAAACCCCAAAATAGTACTTCTGACTAGATGTCTGAACATTGTTGTGCCAAAGCTTTAGAAGTAATTTATAGCTGAATATTTGCATAAAGCTGCTTTTATCAATAAAGCTCTGCTTTGGCTACGTAAAGTAGATTTTATCTTACATTATTGAGAGAATTTGAGCCAAATATTTCTTACCTTAAATTCCTGATTGAGTACCTTGGTGGGCTAGATCTTTCTTGACTGATAGAGTAAAACTAGGGGTGAACTTCTACTGCATCAAACTCATACACAAATCAGGAAGGCAGGTTTTGGCTACTAGTATAAATTCATTATTTCTGGCTTACTCAAATTTTGATGAAATCATATCATTGTGATAACATCAATAAGTGAATTTGTCACGTTTTCTTTAAGCATGTGTAATCTTGCCCTAATAATAAAATTAATTAGATAACAATGCTTTTTTGAAACTATAGGTGGTTCATGCCCAATTGTTTTTTTGATAATTTCCATTGCTCTTTGTGTGGGTTAATAGTGCACCTTTATGTAGAAGTTTGAACAATCTTAGTAAGTAATGGCTGTTAAGATCACAAGATAGCCCTGTCTTTTCATTGTTCGTTTAAACCATTGCAATATGAAAAATGAGACATGGCATTGTTTTTTTATTCTCATTTTAAATAAAAGCACCTCAAAGAGTAAAAGTAATATGGTCAATAGAGATTACTGTTAGACTTGATACTGTAAAAGGTAAGAGGTATATCATGTATTAAGCAGTATATAATCCTAGATTGAGTTAATGTAAATAACAAAAGGGGAAATCCCTCCCCTCAGCATTTACTAAGAGTTTCAGTAAGGCTGAGGTTTCACCCCAACCTGAGGAGGGAGTTTTTAGGCTGTAATTGTGTGGGGTTTGGTGCCATTAAGAAGAGGGAGTTTGAGCTCAGAAACTTAAATGTATGTTCTTGCAAGCATTAGGACTGCTAGGGCATTGTATGAAGACAAATAGCTGGCCACTTTTGATTGAACCTATATACAACTAGGACCTTAAAGTAGTAAGACATGTAAATCTCTGTAGAGAGGGATCTAAATGAATATATCTGCTCCTGTATCTGCATGTAGAACATGATGGAAGAAGCAATTCCTGAAAGGTAAGATCATTTTTCGAGACTGAGCGGGGGAAGCACATGAGAAATGGAGAGTCTTGAAAGGGCAAGTTGAGGCTTTTTGATTGACAACTGCTCCCATGTATTCAGTACATTCAGAAGCTGATTTTTATCAGCAGACCTTTGACTGAAATTTCCAAAACTTCTATAAACTTAGTGTGTTTCAAAAGAACTGCAGAAGTTTATCTTGATAATGGTGAGTAATACACCAACTAACTACCTGAAGGGAGGTTGTAGAGAGGCAGGGACTGGTCTGTTCTCCCTGGTGGAGAGTGATAGGACAAGGGGAAATGGATGGAAATTGCACCAGGGGAGGTTCAGGCTAGACATTAGGAGGAATTTCTTTGCTGCAAGGGTTGTCAGCCATTGGAACAGGCTGCCCAGGGAGGTGGTTGAGTCCCCATCCCTGGAGGTGTTTAAGAGACAGGTAGATGTTATATTGGGGGGCATCATTTAGCAGGTTGATAGGGCTTGGACAAAGGCTGCACTGATGATCTTCAAGGTCTCTTTCAGCTCTAACTGTTCTATGATTCTATGATATTTTAAGTCGTAGTATCAGTTTGCTTTATATTTGCTCTTGATTTTTTTTCTCATTACTGTAAGCACTGCTTTTCTGATATGTGAAGTTATATCTCATAATAAGAGTACGTACTAGCTTTTTTAGCACATTTAAGTTTAGTCTCATGGTTGCAGTAGGTACTACCTTAGTAATGAATCTTGCAACCAAAGTGAAAGAGAGCAAAGAAGAGGTGAAAATGGTGATGTATCAGATTTAAATAGTTTTCAACTCTAATGAAGAAAGGGTATAAAAGGAGAGACTACAGAAAGACAGGAATAAAAAAAAAAGGTGGAAGAAACTTAGAGAAAAAATTCTGTGATTCTGAGTTTCTGTGTATTTGTGTAATACATGTATAAGATACTCAAACATACTGTCATTAAAAATCATGTAATTACATTTGTATATGTATATTAGAAATACAGCTTAAGGCTACTTAGATGAAGAAAATGGTTTCAGAAACTATGGTGTGTTTGGCATCTGTTCAACTTGATGTCACCATGTTCAGTTTAAACACAGTTGCTAGTTCTCCTAATTGATTGTACTCTTGCAGCTTTTGGTAGTGCGGGCACATTAATACAATGCTTTCAGTATTGCAAGGTGATTCTCACAGACCTTTTTTAGTGCTCCCTTGTAATGTCAGTTCTCTGTCACCCCACATTTATAGATTGAAGTATACTTCTTGTAAATAAGCTGTAAGTGTAAAGCTAAAAAATTTCAAGCTGGAAAAACTTTGTATGAAAACGAATGTATACACATTCATGAAGAAGCTGGAGTGGGGTCAGGGAGTGTGTTTGGTGTTTGCATTGTCAGAGTGTGTTTCCCAGATGTGTAAAACTCTCCTTCCTCCCTCCCATAAAACAATGATGTTCAGTGCACTGTGTGGTCTCTCTGCCTCTGCTGTTTCTCTCAGATAGCTATAGAGCAGGCCACAGAAGTCCATTTACAGTTTTTCTGCTCCTATGCCCTCTTCACTGTCAAGAAGAAACCCTTCCATTGATTTAATGTATAAAATAATTATTTTAGTGCAGTGATTGAATTTCTCGTTTAAGTCTAAACTGATTAGAATCTCTTTGCTTGATCACTGAGGAAATCATTGCTCACTCTAAATTATAAGGTTGGTCTTCAAAACTGGCTTAAAATTATAGTGCAGGAAAGCAAATGGTATAGAAAAGATGCCAGTAGACAAGTTTCAGAGGCATTCTATGCAAAGCCTCATGTTTTTGTGTGTGTTTCCAGTCATTGTCTTTTTTAAGAAGCATTCGTGGACTTATTAGACTTCCTGGACTCATTAGAACTCTTAAAAATATTTCCTAGAGGTTCAAAGGCAACCTGTGTTTTCTATACTTAGTATCTCAAATGTCTCAAAGTAAGGCATCTTGAATCTGTGTGTGCAGGTACGTGTATAGACATATTAAGTGTATGAATACTCAGCTTTTTTTTTTCCTTTTTCTTTGCTTCTTCTGTGTTTTCTCTTCCAAAAGTCTCTTAAATTGGAATCAGATATTCAAGTTCTGGTTGAACAAGTAAATCTGTATTTTTTTTACTACTGTGCAAATTTTCCTGTCCTGACTTGATTCCATGCAGAACATTCCTTTTCTCCAAAAAGCTTTAATTTCAGATACATTAACTCTTCCAAGACAATACGGTGATACACATAGCACAAGGTATGTATTTTAGCATTCCTAGACAGCAAAGGACTTTTAGGGTATAAAGATTTTCAAGCATGTTTGACAAACTTTCTAAAGATGAGGATGCAGTTTCAAACACAGATTTCAAAAACTGAAGGAGCTAACTTTGAGTAAATTTTGCTGGAATTTGTTTCAGTACAGTAAATGAATGGGTTAGGTGAAAGCCCTAAGTAGAAGTGTAAATAGGTTGCATTTGTTTTTGTTTAAACTACATGGTAGCAAATAATGTGAAAATTATACACATCCATCAGTTTACATCTTTCAGATACGATTTACTTCTATTTCACCTGTCTAGTGAAAGGCTTTAAATGTGAATGTTTATTTCTTAGCTATTCTCATGCAGTAGTACTGTGAAAATCTGATTTGCCACCGTTAGCACCATTTTAAGGACAAGATCTATAAACTCCAGATGAAGTGAGGCGATTCCATTTACTTAGATTCCAGTGAGATCTGATAACTAAACTACACCAGCTAGTTATTAGGAAGGTAATGGAGAGAGGAGAAGCAGATACATTTGTCTGAGTTTCTGGAGCAGCTTTAAACTGGAATAATTGCAACATCAAAAGAATTGTGTACTACTTCTCTGTTGTATTTTTTGTTGGTTTGTTTTGTTTACTTTTGCTGCATACCATTTATTCTTTTCCTGTTTAGCCTGTATTTTCTGATATCTGAATTATTTCACTGTTGGGTTTGGTTATTTTGTGGATTTTTTTTTAAGTTGAACCTTCCCTACTGTTTGTATAACATAGCCATATTCCAGCAAAATGTGCGTTCACATTCTTTTATTTCAACTAGTAACAGTCTTTACCCCAGTAGTCTTACTTTCTTTAATTTTTCTTTGTCTTCCCCATTCATGCAGATTTTCTGAGTAAATAAGGTTTATGAGATTATTCAACTTGCTTTCTTCTTTTTCATCCCCGGAAAAAAATAGGAATTGAACCAAAATGAACTTTTTTTTCTTAGCTCTCTTTTTCTTGCTCTATTATTTCTTTGAAATTCAGGCTCCATTAATCTCTTAGAGCATGATCTTCAAGCATCAGTGTTGTTCTTTACACTTCAGAGAAGGAAGAGTTGAAAGGCAATACCAGTAAATGGCTGATGTGTGTGCTTTGTTGTGCTGGATAGAAATAATCATGACTAACTTTGTTAAGGATGGACACCAGAAAATATATGTTCTATTAATATACATCTTCGTATTTCAAGGTGATATTGATTAACCAGAACTAATTTTATCTAATTCTAATGTAACATTTTACATTACATGTTTTCAGCTGTATCTGAGATTGGAAAATACAACAGAGTTGTAACTAAGTTTGGCAGGAGGTTGCATCCAATATTGATTTAAATGTTATTCTGTGGTCTACTTTCAGTTTTCTTACTCATGTACTTCTGTTCAGCTAAGCTTTTAGTCTTAGTCTCTCATATTTTGTGCTTTGTCTCAAATTTTTGGTTTAGTCTCTCATATTTTAATGAAAATTAGATGGAACCATAAGTAGCCTATTAGTGTACAGAAGCTAACACATTTTTCAGTGTTCTTTAGCAGGACAAGTATGAGTGGAACATGTAGAACTTCCTCCCTAAAATCATTACCATGAACCTTAGTATTCAGGACATAACTTTAATGTTGACACTACTGTTAGCTAATGTTCTACAGTATCTCTCTGAAAATTGACTACATTTCCTCTATCTTAAAAGACTTCTTTCTGTGAGATACTTGTGGATACTTGTGTCCTACAAGGCATTACTAAGAGGTTAGCTTTGCAATTGCAGAAGATAAAATCAGGATCACAGCTTAGTTTTCAAAACAAGACTGAAATATTCATTTATGTCATCTCTTTTATTTTGCTAATTAAGTGGTTCTTTTTCTATCTGCAGAGACATACATAGACCTCTATCTTATCAACTGTATTTCACAATATTTATTTTGAGTGTTTCATCCTGAATTCAGGGTTAGTTGCATGCACACTTGCAGTCTAATTGCATGTAAAGATGTTCAGAACAGTATTTTTCTACTTGAAAGCAGAGATACCTTAGCTTTGTGTTTTGATGTTTAATTTATTTTTTCCCGTTTTTGACATTGGCTGCTTTTGACATTACCACTTCATTCCCAAAGGATCCTTTAAGAAAATGTAGCTCCAATGATGGTTAGTAATTATTAATTTGCATGAAGTCCAAGAATAATTTTTATTTAGCAAAGCAAGGATAGTAAAATAAGCCTGGGACTTAGCTCAGTGCCTTTGTCTTAGGTCCCAAGTGGGCTTGTTATTTGTCTGGGTTTCAGAATAAATGCTATAGAAATTCTGCTTTGTTGGAGAATGTACATTTGAAACTCATATTCCTCTGGGTATTTTCTTTCATTTGATGTTAACAATCCCCTCCTCATTATAATATTCTTCATACATATTGATTGAATAGTGGCAAAGGATGTACAACGCTCCATTGGCAGGCTCTCAGAGGTAAAGAAATCACTCATTATGATTATCTCTTTTCAACAACTGCTTTTCTCTCCATCATAATTCTAACAAGCCAAAGTAGAAGAACTAACTATGCATAAATGAACAAATGAGATGTTTTTTGACTAATAAATTGTATGTTTAGAGTAGTACTAAGGAAGCACTCCTCCTTGTATTTCTGCATTGTCATAAAGGAACTTAGATATCTCATAATCTTTGGTATTTTACATTCTTTTGGTGCCTGTCAGCAGTTTGGAATAGAAAAAATAACATCAGACCATATAAAAACCACTTTGACTTTTGCCTTTTTATAGTTCTAGTTAGTTTACTACTGCAAGTTTAGTTTTAATCCACAAACTCGCATTTACTTCGTTTGACTTGATATGATACCATTTGCTGTTTCTTTGACTGAGAGAAGCTTTGTCTTTCATGTCTCTCTTTTGGGGTAACTGAGATATGGAAGCACATGCAGAAAAGGGGAGCAGAATAATCTTGTGTGTGGTATGAAAGATAGAGATTAGGAGGCAGGAAAGAATGTACTTAATCCACGAGAGAGAAACAAACTTGGTAATTAAGAGAACTGGTATCTGTAAGTCTACGGAAGAGAGAACATAATCTCTCTTGGTTTTAATAGAAAACTTAAACATAAAAAAAACAGTTTGGGATAAATGGCTTAAAATGGAGAAAGAAAATGCAAAAATAAATATAACATGGACCAGATGACTTTCCAATTTGTTGTGAATTCTCTTGATGACTATCTTACACTCTGAAGTTTCTGGGTCAAGTTCAACACTTTGTTAAAAAAACCCTAATGTTCAGAGATCCATGGATTTTTTATATATGTATATTAAGGATAAATTTGGTCCTCTGTTGAAGGAAGTTAGTGCTGACTGCTTAGGCAGCCCACCAGTATTTCACATTAGATGTGAAAGGAATGTAACTCCAAAGGATGAATTTGCTGTAAAAAGCCTAACTTAAAAGTAGATGTGAGTACTCACTTATTAAAATAGTAGAGGAGCTTGTTTGGCTTTCAGTTTTAAGTACAAAATATGTCTCTGCACTTTACTAGGATGCTAATCATTTCATATGTGGGGGAAGATTCAGTGGATTCAGCTCCTGAAACCACTTAGCTATTACACTGCATAAATCTAGAGTGATAATATAGTTCTGCAATTTATATTTCAAAAGTCACTCTTAGAATCATCCTGACACAATTACTGCAGATGAATTTCCAGACAGGAATGGGTCATTTAAGAAATTGCTATTGGCATATGGAAGCCCCAGTTATTGAACCCAGCTCATCTCAACTTAATGTTACATCTAAGAGAGATGATAACTCTCACCGTTGTTTGAACTTACTGTCTTCACTAAGTTCCTTGAGCTAGATTGGATTTTTCACGGCACTGGAGAAACTTTACAGTTGCTGTAGCCAACTCTCTCTGGCAGAGTCAGGCAAGATCAGCCCAAAGTGTAGCATAGTTTTCTTTGCATAGTTCTTTCATCAATCATAACTCAAAATGACCTCTATACTGAGGTTAAGCTTGATTTTCTCAGCTTAGTGCCTTTCACAGTTTACTTTCATTCTTGCTGGATTTGCACAGGAATTTTTTTGTAGTGAAAATACAACTACTTTGAGTTTTATATGAAGCCTACAAGTAAACAATCAAAGTCTTCTGAGTATGTTATTTGAGTGCTAATGACCAGAAGATGTTAAGATCTCAGTTTTATACAGCTCCTAAAAATGGCCATTCTATAAGTCTGGCTTCTACAATTCTGTAATACAATGTAATGCAGGACAGAACAGTGAAGGAATATCTTGTACTGACTCACCCATCACCCAGATTATCTTTGGAACCTCTTTATTCTATGTATAGGTCTTGACTATCTCCAGTTAGTTTATGACACATCTCTTGGAATCACGGCACAAAGTGTTATTGCTGCAGCTTAGTACAGTACAACATAAATCATATGAAACTGGATGTACTCAGTAGTTGATATCAAAAGTAAACAAAAGTAGTTTCAAGTATAGTTTCAAGTCACCTTAGATTGGTAGCCAACAGATGGAAAATATTACAGGGTCTTTGGGGTTGCTTAGTGATCTTCACACATCTATTAGCCTATCTAAGCAGGTAAAGCTGTGTTTTTATCACATCTGTGCAATCAGCTCTCCATGGATCAGAAAAGGAGATACTTTGAGGGGGGAGCTGAATGGGACTAGCTCTGTGATTCAGAGAAGCAACATACATGAGGCTCTGTGCTTCCTAATATGTAATTTTGGAGTCAATGATCTCAAAGGTCTTTTCCAACCTGAATGATTCCATGATTTTGGTCTGTGACCTGTCTGTGCTAATAAGGGCTCTGCTTATCTGATTGAAAGTGTCAACCTTTCTTGAATAGCAGTAACATGGGTTCGAACAAATCCAGTTTGCACAAAGAACTATGCAAATCAAGAAAGTACTCTGAAATAAAACAGTAGAAATGTTCTGCTGTTTAAAGTAATGGAAAAGAACCCTGAAATGCCCAGTGTAGAAATACCATTTGACAAACAAACTGCTTTTGTAGCCATAATTATGGAGAAGTGTAATTTATGGCTTGTGACAAATGCTAGCACCTTCTAATTTTTGCATTAACCTTTCTGAAATTTTAACATAACTGAATCATTAAATGGATAGAAATCAGTTTACTAAGCTGGTGTTGCAGCTTAGTATTAAACTTACAGGGTAATTGCAGTGTTTGTTTTGATGCTGGTACACTGACGCCAGTTTCATGGTCTGTTTCAGTCACCCAAGGTGAGGTTTACAAAGACTAAGAACAGTGCTAATCACTTTTTAAAAAAAAAAAAATCTGTAACCTTTCACAGTAAAAGTGAAAATGGTACTGTTAAGTAGGAAAATTATTTAGTGTAGTAATTTTTGGAAAACAATGTCATTAAAATTTTCAAGTAAGGAATGAAATGCCGAGGAAGTCTGTATGATATTTCTTTCATACATTTTTCTGTTGAAATCATTATTCACTTGAGCTTTATTTGCTATCACTTTCCTGTCCCAAACCCAGATGAGTTAACACTGCTACTGCTAGAGATTGTACATTTAAATCCTAACATTTCTGAGTATTTATTTGTATTTGCTTCTACATATGTCTTTGGTTTCAGGTGCAGCTAGAGAAATCAGATTCACTATTAATAATGCAACTGTACTTTCCTATACCTTCAGTTCTTTCCCCATTTCCATCATGCTCTCAGTGATTGCTTTCCTACTATATTTTCATCTCCTTTAAATATTTGTCATATATCCAGACCTAATCCCTTGTTTAAACAGGACTCCTCAATCAGGTGGCAGTTCAGAGGAATGGAGCAGCATATGATAAAGTATGTACTATGATGAACTTAACTTCAGTGAGTATGTTAAGAAGCAACTCCTTAAGTCAAAACTGTGACAAATAGGAACATCTTATCAAATTCTATGATTCTGTAGTTTATTCTGGAGCCTGGTTTGTAAATATGTAATTATAACCCTCTCCAATCTCTTCCCATTCCAGTTTCCCATATATCTCAGGGGGGAATAAAGGGCTGCTCTGAGGCATAATTTATTCTAGCATCTTCTGTGTTTATTATTTGATTTGATTTGATTTTGATTTTTACCTTTCATTTAGAAAACTGTGTTTGGATACAAACATAGCATGCCTACACAAACTGCAAATCTCTGTGCAAATACAGTGTAGATTTTAGCAGTGAGACTCAGCAGGGAGTCTCTTTATCCTATTTGAAAGCACAAAGCATGAAAGTACTGAAGTAAATCTGCAAATTCTCTTGATTTAGGAAGGTCTTTTACATAGTGTAAAGTTAGCGTAACTTCCACACCTAAGTAACATGTTTAGTTTAGATGCAGCCCTTCAGTTGAGCTCACAGTGTGCAACCTCAGGTGTGCTAAGTATACAGCGTACAGGTCTTTAGTACTCTTTATTTTACGAGAGGCAATGGAAGATATTGTGCAACATTTAATGTCAGAAGTAGTTAATTTGTGAGCTTTTATCAACCATGATTTTACTGGGAGGGCGTGGAAGAAGTAAGAGAAACACACATATCCATCATGTTGGCATTTTTAGCTGTCCTAGAATACATTTGGGAAAGAAATGGGTCCCAGGGCAGGGGGAGGCAAGGCAGGTCTTACTGAGCATGGAAAAGCAGTCACGGATCCCCCATAACCGAACCCTGTGTTCAGTGCTGTGTAGCTCGCTGGCTGTGTGAAAAGGAGGACCCCTTGCTTACATTAAGGGGATGGCCACTAATGATTGTGGATGGTTGATTGCTAGATAGATAAAGTACATAAACACATAGGTATTTACTCCTTTTAAAGTAGGAAGGAGAATATTCTTGTTTTGTAGAACAAGTGAGTAAAACTAGGTACTGCACCAACTCACATTTGTGTATTGTGTGAGACATCCTTAGCCCATGATAGCTAAAAAATTGGTATTAATTAATTATATTAACCCCTCTTAAAAATGTCTCATTCTTGTGTAAATAATGTAGATTTTCCAGTATTTCAACAGTCGCTAGAGTGACTAGTGACTTTTGCGGGGAGGGGCCTTAACATTTTTTTGGCCAAGTTAAAGGGCTTTAAAGGGCTCTTACTCTTCAGGATTACTTGTTTAGTAACCAGAATACCCATGGGCATACCTGCATGTACAGGAAGAAGAGGGCTTCTTGTAGATCAGCGGTTGATCTGAAACTGATCCATCAGCTGCAATCAGCAGTTAAATGAAATCATTTTGAATTATATTATAAACACTTTAAAGGGATACTGGTGAAAGTTATAAGCAGCTACCCAAAGCACTTTCTGGTCCCGTGGCTCTTAACTCAGAAAGCTTTATTTAATGACTCAGCATTTTAAAGGTAACAAATGTGGTGGAGAGATGCCTTCAGGCTCGTAAACGTGATGACATATACCTGGCAACTAATGCCAAGGTCTGAACACAAGAATACAAAATTACTCTTGGATGTAGGAGCAAAGTTCAAACAATCTCTGAAGCATTTCAACACACGGATTGGACCAGTTTGCACTTGCATGCAGACTGACTTTCTTTACATGTTCAGCAACGCTCAATATTTGCTCTGTTTTATTATCATCATCATCATGCTCCTTATTTAATGTATATTCAGTTTCAAAATTATGCTTTCAAAGTTCACAGAAGTATGATCGAGTGATTCTGTCCTATAAAATACTGAAGGATACAAGACAGAGAAATAGCACTACAAAGTATACTGCCTTTATTATTTCTTTTAATGTCACCAGAGGGGTGAAAAATTCTATGTTGATTTACTCTTGTGCATTCAAATTTTTCTTTTTGGAATTATCCTTGATTTACATTTTCATGTAACAGAAGGCTTGAGTCTCTGATTTAAACCTATTCCACAGGATTATCAATATAATTTAAAAAGAAAAAGGTTACCTTAGTGCAGCCTAAAGACATTCGGCATTTTGAGAATGAAGACCAAGCTGTGTTTCTTTGTTTTCTATTTGAGTATATCCACTGTCTGTAAAAGCTTATGTGGTTATTGAACAGGTACACCTACAAAAGTTTTTGAAATTTTGTCCTATAAAAACATCAAGGCAAAACTATTTGCTGAGCAACACACAGGCTAGTATAACCTTCCTGTGCTGAAAACAGCTTACAAAAGACACATCTTAATGTGATTTTCTTAGTTTAGAAAAATAAAAATGAGAGATGTGTTCTGGCTATCACCAAATTTGTCTGCAGTGTTTAATTTGTTAATATTATGCTGATACTTTACCTCTTGACATTGACAAAGTTATTCCTGGTTCTGCTTTATTGTACTCGTCATGAGCAGAAACCTGTGCACTTACATGGTTAACAGTAATTCCAACTCAGTGCTACTCTGTAACATGCTTCAAAGGATGTAAAATGTGTTCAGTTTGGAATAGGTTTAAAAGGTGGAGGCAAAGGAAAAAAAAGCCAGTAAAACATGCCCTTTTTCTCTCATAGAAAAAAGCCAGAAGCTACTCATTATCATTTTCTGTAAATATTGTTTACTTCATTGATGTCAACTATTTTGCTTTGTCTTTATCTTGTTCCTGTTTACACATCAAACAGTGCTAAGTGCAAGGCAGATTTCTCTTGCTAAGCAGAATACATTGTCCTCTTCTATTCACATGAGAGATCTAAAGAAATAACAATGTTGTAATTTCTTACTCTGCGACTTTGTAACTGTAGTAGAGATTAGTGGAATTGATTTTTTTAAAGGTAATGTCTTGGTTATATAGATTCAATACCCTTCATCCTCGCAGTTTCGAGAACATTTTTGAAAATAGATAGAAGGCTATTAAGTCATTCATTCCCAGTCTGGCAAACAGTTCTTAAATTCAATGTTTGGTTATACCTGAAGTAAGTCTTAGGATTTAGCAAGTAGTCACAGGAATAGCTAACCTTCTAGAAAAAAAATGTTGTATTTCAGAGAAAGGCTTTACAAATATTTTATGTGAGGGCAGTAAATTGACCTAGCTGTAAGAAAAGTGGTTTATAAATGGTTGTATTCTCTCTGGAACAAACACTTATCTGAGCTACTGTAATTTCCACCTTAGCTTAAAGTAAAAATTAACTGATCTGGTAATGTTGAATTGTCAGTGACAACCATTGTGCTTAATCAGGGTTACTGCTCTGTGTTGGATGGAGACTGCAAAGGCAAAAGCCACACGCTTTTCACATGATTGTGCAGGTACATGGTTCATTGGGCAACACTAATAAGGGGAAGGAAGGGATTTAGCTTGTTAATCCATGCTTCTTAATACAGTGTCACATTAAATGACACCCACAACATGCATATTGATTGTGTTAGAGCTGGAAACTGATTATGAAATACCGCTTCATTCTCCAGTGGTGCTGGCTCTCTTGAGAATTGTCTAGCAACAAAACATCAATTAATGAAAATTTTGTAATAGGAGAAGTCCAGTTAAAACTGATTTAGACTTTATATAAAGACAGGTAGATGCAAAAGATAAGTCTGTGTGGCTCAATGTGGGGTGTAGCAGAGACACCTCAAATGATGCTGTGTAAAAAGTACCATAGCTATTCAGGAATCTTTCTGTAACACTTCACAGAATCACAGAATCATTAAGCTTGCAAGAGACCTCTAAGATCATCAAGTCCAACTATCAACTTATCACCACCATGCCACTAAACCATGTCCCTAAGTACCACATCTATACATTTTTTAAACACCTCCAGGGATGGTGACTCCACCACCTCCCTGGGCAGCCTGGGCCAATGCCCAACAACTTTTTCATGAAGAAAAATTTCATTATGTGCAATCTAAACCTCCCCTGAAGTAGAATGAACTTGAAAATTATGAAAAATATGATTCCTTCTGCAACTAGTATATATGATAACCCCACTCTGCTACACTGTGTATTTTCTGCATTTTGTGAGAGTTGTGTGGTATCTATCAACACTTCCAAGTACTCTATACAATTAATCCATTCTTAGTATGCATGTTATTAACATCTAACAGTTGAATGTGCATATCTTCAAAGCAGTTTTCATATTTCATTAGTCATTAAGTAGTTTGGAAAATGAGTGGGCCTTATGACGTGATAAAAGAATTTAATTGCTTTTAGACTGGGGAAACTGATTCTAAACTGAAGTGCACCTTCAAAAATGTCCAACTGCAAACCTTTCCAAGGGCACCAGCACATCTGCTGATTAAATCTTCAGGAGATTTATACTGGGAAAGTCAGATACTCTTCCAACAGACATGTCCCAGCAGATGCTGCATTTTATGGATGGGGTTTTTGGAGCCACAGGCACCTGGTTTGGCAGGTACCCAGTTTGCCCCCTGCTGTATCAGCAAGAAATGCTTGTGCTGAAAGCAAGAGCTGACACATGTTGGTTCATATCATAGCTCAGCTCTTTCTGCTGAGGGGGTGAATGTACTGGGTCACTTTGCCATGTCATGGCCTTCTTTCAGTTGTATTTATGGTGTTCACACACCTTTTTGCCATAATGGTACCCACCAGCATGTTAATGATGCCAAAAGGAGCTGGTTAAATGGGGTAAATAAGAGAAGTATGCAATATTCTTTCACAGGACAGGAAAGAGGATTCTCTGCTCAGTATACAGAGAGAGGGACAAAGAGTTATTTAGGGAGAACACCAGTGAGGAGGCTCTTTTTGCAGAAATGGCCAAAAGCTTCCAACTCCTCCAACCATTCAACAATAGGATATTTTGACAGCAGAGTAGCTGGCACTGTAAATCTCCTAATTATGGATCCAAAATGCCATCAACACATGATGCATACACCAGAACTGGTATAAGCTCATGCAGCAGAATGAAACAGTGGAAAATTTTCTGCTGGATTAACCTTTATTACCAGTAGGTTCTATGCCAGATTCAGTATCAGATGTATTCTTGCCTCCTTTCGAGACCTACAGGCAACATAAAAAACCCCAGATGAAACCATAAAGCTGACATACACTTTGTATCATCTGCTCTAGCTAATTTGACAGCTGTGCTATCACTTGTGTCTACCTGATTTGGACAAAATTAATGTTTTTAGTAATCTCAGGGAAATGGTGCAGAGCTCTGGCACTGCTGCTCACAGACCCACGTTCTCAAAGGTTGTGTTAATTTACCAGCTTCAGCGGCTGAAGTGAGGCTTGTTTGTACTTGAGACATCTGCTAACTGAGTTCTTCTGTGGGTGCAAAAGTGCTTATGCACCCAGGCACGAAGGGTTTTGCTCCATCATTCTTCCTCTGCCCATCTGCTGGGGTAAGTTATGCTATTATCACTCCAAGGGAAATCCACACTGGTATCAATCTACTGATGCACTCTGAATTTCCTTGTGTATACTGCATAAACCTGATTATCAGCTAAGAAAATCCAAATATTAAATCATTCTTCCACATGTTTCTAAAAGCTACAGACCTTCACATAAATGGCCACCTTTACAAGAGCTACCACCCTTACTAGAATGTTGTCAGACCTTCTGTGGTAATAGGAAATTTATTTTGAAACTGTGTCAATTAGAATAGAATTGTGAACAGGAGTTGTCAGAGATTAAGCCAGTATTGTTCCCTCTCTTTATGTGACGGATCATGGACCAAACATCACTAGACAGTAGAACATTGTGGAGAGTTGTTGTTCAAGTTGTGGTGAATGTATGAGAGATGGAGTGTGTGTAAACAGTGCACCTTTGTTGGTGCTGTGATCTTGAGCTAGGTGTGGGGAATTCTTTTTTTTATGTTAGTGATGTTTGTGAAGATTGTAGATTGTGATGAATGCATATTTTAGTGACAATGCTAATTTAATGATAAGGATAAAAGAAAACATCTTTTTATATTCTCAGCATGATGTAATTAAAAAATCACATCTTGTAAGATATTCAGACATCTCATTCGTAGTGATTCCAGCTGTATGAAGACGTCTGAATGCTTTTAAAAATCTGGTCCATAGACATATTTCCAGAGGGTCAAAATACATTGCTGTGTAGGTTAGCTTACTGATCTTTTCAATAGTCTGTTGTACTATAGTTTCTGATTCTTCACTTTTCTGTTACTGCTCTTGATGTTGATTCTTTTTTTTTCTTTTAATCTTCCTTTCCTGAGTTAGCTACTGCACTAGGTGTCTCTCTTTCTCTCTTCATATCATTGTTTTGGGAAAGGTTTATAAAATAACCTTTTGCTTCATAGTGTGCAAAGCAGTACAGCTTAAGGGCTGTGCATTTACTACTCTATGTACTTACTTAGTCCTTTGTTCTCAGAGATGCTGAGTATACCTGTCACCCATTCTGCTGCTAAGGGAGTGAATGATCATCATGGGATCAGGCAGATAAGGGCTGATCTTTAGTCTAGCCAGCAGGAGGGCAATCTAAAGTAGTCAGTTATCAGAGGATTTCCTCAAATTTTCCTTCTGGAGGGGAAACTCTGGTATTGCAAGAATGGCAAAACTGTCAGTGGTATAAATTAAATCTGAAGTTATAGCTTACATTTAGCTACAGTCAGTGGGAGGGAGCCTTAAGCAAAAGCTTAAATATGGAGCATTCTGCCACTGCTACTGTTCCCTCCAAAGGCTGAGAGAAACATGTAATAAACCTCTGGTTAGAAAGACAAAGCTGGCTTTTAGCCTCAGTAGTTGGGTTGTGCACCAGCCTTGTAAATACTATATATGCTGGTTTTCCTCTGTGCAGGTATCTAAGCCAGACTGTGTGGGAAGAGACGATGTCAACAGCCAACCCTCAAAACAGGGAGAAATTAGCCATCCTGAAACAAGCTCTAGGTGCTATGGGATTCAATAGCCTGGTAAGTCACAAAAGCTTTAGTTATTTGTGGCTAAAATCACTGTATTACTTAGTTAAAAACAGGCCATAAGGAACTCTCAAGGATAACCTTGTGTGGGGAAAAGAAGTGCCGTTCTGTCTTTCTTTTTTTCTGTTGGTTAAGACTTTGAAACAATATACAGTACTAGTTCACTCCAGGGAAATTACTGTAATCACTTTTAATTAGACACAGCACCAACAATGTAAATCTTTTTCATTCTTAAAGATTCGCAAAACAGCTCCGAGGTATAATACTCTGAACAATTAAATTACATAGATAAAAAGAAACAATCAAATCCCATGTGACAGAAATCTCATAAAACCCACAGGAATTTTTTCCTCTTTGTGATTATCTTTCTGTCCCTTTTAATTTTGTGAAGCACACATTCCAAATGCCTTTGCTGCAGCACCTGAGTAGAAGTAAATACATATTTAGTCAGTAAAATTAGAGCTGGGTAACTTGAAAGAGCTGACTTAACCTCCAAAAATGCAACAAGAAGATAGGTCTGGTGTTTGTCTTTACTCCTATAAAGCTAATGAAGAAGATAATTTGGAAAATTAATCAAGAAGATGTTCTGGAGGACAAGAGGTATGACAGGAATGAGAAGAAATAGAGGGCTGAGTATGAGAACTTAGGCAATTCTAATGTGTAATTCCTTTCAGGATATTAGAATATTTTACAAACTCCCCATATTTCTTACCCATGTATATACTACTTAGCACACTGCAGCTGGGACACAAATGCAAAACAAAAGCATAAGCAACAGCAGCTCCAGAAGGAAGTAAAACCCTATTTTCCTCTACATGGTATTTAACAACCTAAGAAAAAAGCAGAGGAAAGGTTAATGTCACAGTGTGCTGGATTATCATAGCACATGACGGATGGGCAATGGTTGCAACAGAAAGAGATCAAGGGCCAAAAAAAAATTGTGACTCTGATGAAGCTGTTATTTAGGTGCGAGGTAGACTTGTGTGGCAATGGTATATTATATATGTTAATGTTTGGCATTCCCTAGTTAAGGTAGTAACAAATGTTCTTTGGTAACCTCTGCCACTTTTTAATACAAAGAAAAATGTGTGTGTAGGAGTCATGAATGTTTATGTGGCCATGTACAACATTGAACTCATATAGATATATTTGACAGAATTATTCCTTATTCTTGCTGGCTCTCAAGCTCTGCACCTGTAGACTTCAGTAGCAAATTTTTGAGGCACTTTTGCATTTAACACAGTGGTCCCAGAGGGGTGGATCTCTCTATCTCCTTCATTAACCTCTCTGTTCTGTTGAGGAAGGGGTTCAGCCCATAAAAAAACCCTGAATGCATAATGAAACATATTTTAGAAGCCTGCAGGAATTGTTTGAGAACGCTTCACATACTTGGGACCCAGCACTTCACTTCACTTTGCTTGGAATTCTCAGAAGGAGAATTTCTGCCTCTCAGAAAAGCATAAACCATCTTCACATCTCCTCTATATCCAGGCAGTGTTAGAATAATCATTTAGGAGGCTAGAAATCTGTGGAGCTCCAAAGTACTGCAGGCTGATCTCCTGTGCTGGAGGCTAGAGGCCAATATGTACATAAAATATCTCTCCTAACCTTTTTACCCATTACTTCTGAGGTACATGGAAAGGTCTGTATATATTATTTCTCAACCATCTACTGACATTTAGCTACAATTAATGACAGAGTAGATTATCTTTTTGGAGAACAACATAAAAATTCTTTAGCAGTCATTTATGGTATCTTGCAAAGTATGTTAATGCTTATTAAAAGATTGTTTTCAAGTTGAGGGAACCTACAATTAGAGCACAATGAGAAAGTGTTTGAGAACAGAAATTGAAGTTCTTGTCATAAAGCATGGTTTAGAGAATCAGACTTACTTAAGCAGCACTGGAGGTGCTGTTACCTGTATCACAGATAGACTGTAAATTTTTTTTTTTTATGTCCTCTAATGATGGGCATATTTATTAGAGAAAGAAACAAAAAGAAGAAAGCCTTTGGTTTTTTGTTTGGTGGGGTGGTTTTTTTTTTTTTTGCCTGTTGCTTTTTAAAACTGATGAAAAGCCATCCAAGCTTGGTTTCAGTGTGTTCTGAATTCATTGTGGTCACCTGAGAATAAAAGGCATGTATTGGTGAAGTATTTAATTTGTAGTGTATTTTTAAATCTTATTCTGCAAATTTTCCAGTAAGTGAGACTTCTCACTGTCACTTCTATTGTTTCAGTAGAATTATAAATTAAGTTTGCTGTACATAATGCCAGGTAATGCTATAGTGGCTATCATCTTTCCTGTTTTATACTTTTAAAGTAGCACCATTGTTATATAACTGACCTTAAAAAATCTTCCAAAAACACTCAATGTTTTCCATGTCGTAACATTTTTTAGTTCATATTTCCTGGATAATTTTTTGCTTGAACTTAAAAACATTTAAAAAAACCCCAACCAAATAAGAAAATTAGATCTCCTCTTGCTGTGGTAAAAATGAGGCCAGGAAAAACCTAGCCCTAAAGATAACTGCTTCACAGCCTTAGAGGCATCACAACATAGCATGCAGTCACGGGGGGAAAGTGTGTGGGGCAAGGGAGGTTGGAATTTGCTTTTGTTTATTTCAGACTTTCAGTACAGCATTTACTACCAGGAACCTGTTATAATTTAGAGCCAGAGACTTTTTGTTTGTGAATGCAATTGGCAGAGGGAATAAAACCAAAACCAACCCCCCTTGATATTCTCAGATGCAGAAATTGTCTTGATGTAAATTCCCTATGGAGAAGATATGTTTATTTCTTCCAGAAATAATGTATCCATTAAAGATATTTCAGTATTTGTTATCCCATTCTGAAAAACTTTAACTCAGTAGTTAATGTGATTTACATTAAAACACAAGGAAAAAGTTAATCTTGGAGGTTTTATGTCCTAGATAGGTTCTGGTTTGATTTCTAAATCCACATTTTCTGTTAATAGTTCACACATGAATACTTTTTAACTTAGCAAATACCAACAATGCAGACTAGCAGAATTTGTATTTTGATAAAGCATTGCCTTTCACTGGTATGCCCAACAGAGCTCTTCTTTATGTTTAATTCTGCATAAAATATGTACAGGAGGTGGAGAACTTGTTTGTAATTCTCTCAGCAATTCTGCATCTTGGAGACATTCGCTTTACAGCTCTGACAGACGCTGAGACAGCATTTGTGTCAGACCTGCAGCTCCTGGAACAAGGTCAGTAGGATGTGATCTTGGAGCATCGCCTGCCTGGGCCCACTGCAGGGCAATTGCACTGATCCACCAACAGATGGAAACACAATTCCAGGGAGACAAAAACAAAAGACTTCTGAAAATCCATAAGTTACTGTGGGAAGACAGTAGCCAATTGACTTGGATGTTTTATGAACTACAGATTTTTATGGGGTGAAATAAAATTATAGTATTGCAAATTATCCAATTCAGTGTCCTATTTAATGCTATTGTTTGCCAGAAGAAATTGTACAGTGCACTTCGTGCAGTCTTATTTTAAAATGCACTTGTAGTGCTTGTCAACAGCTGAACAATTTGCATTGAATTGAATTCCTTATATTCAGAATCTGTGTCTTGAAAGGGTCTCTTGTTTCCATGCTTTGAAGTTTGCTCTCTTGATCACTAACAAATCTCCTCAAAGTGGCTTATGGATACAGAATGTCAATAAGTAGTATACCTTAAGTCTAATACAAGAGAAAGTCTGCCAAGCCCTGGGGAAAGTCCTGAGTAATCTTTAAAGGGGAAAGAATGCTGTAATGTAATATACAGATATGTTCAAACTTCACAAAGTGCTGATTATAGTAATCCAATTTTGTGTTCATTAATTTTGATTACTCCTCTGACAGCACTTTTTTCTTTAGTGTGTGGGTTTTTTGACTATTCAAAAATAGCATCTACATAAGGAAGTTTGTTGTAAAAAAAATAAAATATGCAATAGAACACAAATAAGGCTTTCTTTAAATTCTGTTTTCATTTCAGTGGCAGGGATGCTGCAGGTTTCACCAGATGAGTTTGCTTCAGCCTTAACAACTGATGTTCAATATTTTAAAGGTAATCATTTTCAAGCTTGCATTCTCATAGATCAGACCTGGTCACATTTTGATCCTTCTGATTTGAGAATTTTAAAAGCAGACAAATTTTTGTTTCTTATGTCTTGTATGGTCTTGTAAATTTTTCTCTCTGAGGGATATGTAGAATTATCTGTCATGCAATAAGTCAGACTGGGTCACTGAATAAGGAATGTGTTCGTAATATGGAACAGAGCAGTTTCAGTCTGACACTGAGGTACTCCTGACTTGATTAGTCTAACAAAAGTGTATCAAGGTAAAAGATTAGGTATTAATACTAAGAACTAAAGTCAACAGGAGTGTCCTGAGGAAAAAAAAAATAGACATTTTTGAAAAAATTCTTTTCAGTAAAATGCTGTTTTTCCATGGTACTCATCATAGAATCACAGAGTGGTTTTGGTTGAAAGGGACCTTAAAGATCATCTCTCTCCAAATTCCCTGCCAATGGCAGGAATACCTTCCACTAGAAATCATACCCTTTTGTGTTGAAAAATGTATAAAGGTGCATGTTTCCAAACTGAAGATCTTACGAATGTTGACAGACTTCTCATCTTTCACTGGAGGCTTCAGGAAAAAACCTAATACTGTGAATAGGTTTGGCAAAGGAGAAGTAACTTTAACTAGATTTACTGTAACTAAAACTGCTTAAGGCAAGCTTTGCAATATGCTTTCATCTCCATTTTCTGCTTTCTGTCTTAGGAGACATGATTGTACGGAGGCACACTATAGAGATTGCAGAATTTTACCGGGATCTCTTGGCAAAATCTCTATACGGTCGTTTATTTAGCTTTTTAGTCAACACAATCAACTGCCACCTTCAAAATCAAGATGAAACTGGCAGGTAGGAGTGTCATTGCAAACTATTAGGTGTTCAAATCCAGATCCATAAAAGAAATGCTATTCCATCACTTAAAGTATTTTTTGGTAGCCTGACAGTGATGTTTCGATCTTGAAATCACTGGCTATTCATTCCTTTAAGTCCTTTTCTGCAACATATTGGTTTATTTATTTGCTTGTGTAGGGGGCCATGGTACTTCATGCAGTAATGTAGACTGGTGGTTAGAATTAGTAGCTGTTGAAGACCTGACAAGGCAGGATGAGCTAAGTCTTTCATCAAGTAAAAAGCTTTTTGGTGGGGTTTTTTTAGTGCAGAATAGACTTGTTCTTTCTCACTCACACCTGGGTAAGGTAATATTAAAAGAAAAATGACAGTTGTTGAGCAAGACGACTGAGAGATGTTGCAGTGACATCAAGTCTCAGCAAAAATCTCAGAATCTTAGAAGGATCTCAGAAAAATCTCTCTCAAAAGTCTCAGAAAGGAGTTTGGTTTAGTAATTATTTGAGAAGAAGAACATATCTAGTCAGGAGTATTTCAGCCTAGTCCCTTGAAGAATCGTAGCTGTGACGATGAGTGCAATCTGTCCTCCTGGGAGAACTGAGGGAGCCCTAATTAGGATTCGGAGGGGCCTCGTTTGAAGGGTAGGTTATATACTTCATCTAATCCTAGAAATAATTCCTCACTAATCAGTATCACTTCTGGTTTATCCAGATCAGGCTTCCTTCCTGCTTACTGGCAGAAGTTGGAGGAAGAGCAAGAAGAGTTATATTGGGGCAGATGAAAAGGCACATTAGGTCATCTTGCCTCAACAGATTCACCTCACAGCCTTATGTAGAGAGACTACAGAAAAGGATAATGGGAATGAACCATATGGATTGCAGAGCTGAAAACTCTCTGGGTTGAAAGAAGAGTGCTCAGATATCATCTCATAAATTTGTCTGAAGCAATGGGTCAGAAGTACTGTAAAGGGAGTTCTGTTCACCTTGCCAGGAATGGCAAATGGATCAAGAGCATCTCCTGATGAATGGCAAGATGTCTGCCAAGATAGTAGATCATCAGACAGGATGTCTTCAGTATGTGTATTGTTTTTAGGAGTTGCCAAGAATTTTTATCTAGTTCCTGTATAACGCAGTTGTTAATTGCACAAGAATTTCTTGTCTATAAACATCTTTACAGAGATGTCATTCTGAGGAAAAAGGCAAAACTGGATACACTGTAATATATTATCAGTCAAAATGCTGTTTCGTAAATCCCCAAAATCAAGTGAATTATAGTGAACATCCATACCTGTTTTTAACTATTCACAGATATATACTGGTCTAAGAGATAAGTGTTCTTTAAATATTGGTAAATTGCTGTTTTTTTTTCTAATTTCTATGCTAGGAAATATTGTTGAACTTGAAATCAAAGTCTTAGTCGCCTCTAAAACTATAGCTCTTTTTTTAATACATAGTAAATATTAAATATCTGAAACATAGTGAGGAAAACAATGATGTTCAGTAACCATAAAAGAATAAAGTAAAATAAGGGGATTTTTTGGGGGGAAGTTCTATTTTCTAATATTTTTTTTCCTTTTAGACAGTTGTGATGTCCTTTCATTTGTAAACATGGGATCATTCATGCTTTATTTTGCCTTGGGAATCTCTGCTATGATTAATTTAAGGAAAGTAATTTTGCTGGAATTAGTATGATTGACAGCTAGCCAAGAAAAACCTAAATGGACCCTACCCTTGAGAAGAAAAGTGATATAAAGCATAGGAAAACAAGATTCTTTTTTTTTAAAAAAAGAAATAACAAAACCAAAGTAATTTGTGGAAAGATATAAAACAGTGCTTTTAATTTTGATTTTGTGCTGTCTGTTGCTATTTAATTTTCAAAATCTGAGCACTAATTTAATACAGAAAACTTCTGTCATGCTTCGTGAGATTTTGCACCTAAATAGCACAATATAGTCACTGCTATAGTGGACATGTAGCCTTGTTCTATTATGTTTACCCTGTAGACAAGGTATTTATTATGTAAAGTCTCCAGCTCTTTTTGTGTGTAGTGGAGTTATTAAAAAATCAAGATTACTTGGAAATATCACAGTTGTGATAAGGAATGTTATTTGAGGTAGGCAGTAGGCTGGCTGCTAAGGCTTTTACCTGGTGCTTTAGTGAGTAGAACCAGGTTCCTGTTATGCCTGATTTGTAATAATTCATTAAGTCAGTTTGTTTTGCTCTTTCCCTTATGCAAGTGTTACTATATTCCTTGAGAGAAAATGAGAGACTGATTTGACAAAATACCAGTCATGGCACTCAACTTGGATGTAAGCAATCCATCCCCAAATCTAGTCATTGAATCAGACAGAGAAAGGATAAGCTGTTTCATCTGTGTTAAGTAGCTCTTAACAACTGTGAAATATAGTGCAATATTTCCACTGTTGTGCAATATTACATAGCAGTTCATGTTTTACTTTCCAATAAGGACAGGCTGTAGATAAATGACAAAAACAAACAAACCAGAACTTAAGTATTGTGAAATTCCAAACTACTTCCCCCCCCCCCCCCC
>VWZO01012532.1:529761-552561 GCA_013396975.1 Bucco capensis
CCCCCCCCCATCACGTATTTAAATAACATAATTCTGGCTTTTCAATATTATCCTGTGGTAGTTTGATTTTAAAATGTCTAATTCTTCTTTATAGGAATGGACTGTTTTTGTTGAAAACACATTGTGACAAGGAATGTACACCTGTCTCTAACCAGGAATGCTTGAGCATGAGGCTCGCCTTTTAAAACACAATTTAAATTACACTCCTTGCTAGAGATTAGAGATAGAGCTGGTAAAATATCTTTCTGAAACTCCCTTGGAGGCTAATAGACCTCATGATAACCTCTCCTGCCCAACAAAGTCATTCTGGACTAGATTTATTATGCAACTCTCTCTGTCTGACATTTGTTCATACAACCAGTCTTGTGACAATCAGTAGTGCATTGAACTATTATCCCTTAGAAATTAAGACAAGCCTCTTGGGTATGATTTCTGAAGAAGGCTCTTCTTGTCCCTGAGGATTTTTTTTTCCTAGCTTGTTTTTTAATATTCAATTGTTTTTATCATTTTATTGGGTTTTTTTAATATATAGGAAACTATTTTCAGGGCTGGGTCCTCAGCTAATTAAATAGTGTTTACAGTGCCTGTAACAGAACTATGCTAGAGTACTTCAACAGTGAATCACCTTTTGCTCCTTTACATCGATATTCTGACATACATGTATATTTAGACAATGAGGAAAACATGGAACATGGAGGAAAGATGTATGCATATAAGCCTATACATTTGCAAAATACATCGGCAAAGAGAAAGAAAAACTAATCTGCTTTAAAAAGCATCCATCTCCTTTCTCAGGAAGGTGAACAGTTTTTCTTTTGGTGATTTTTTCCTATTCCAGAGAGGCTTTGACTGTAGTGCAAAGATTTTTATTATGCTGCGGGATCACTTCACTTTGGAGAAAGTCTCACTGCATTCACATGGGCAGACTGCAACAAATTTTTGACTGTAACTCTCCTTGTATGTTCTCTTTCAAATGATACTGTGAAGAAAATACAGAAAAACCCAGCCTCAGCAAGCCCAGAACTTTCATAGGAAGTTCTTAAATCCTTTCAAAGCAGGCAACAGGATATCCCAAAACATTAATTTTGCTCCCTATACTGGGAAGAAATATCACATCAGGTTTGCAATGACTTAGTCACAAGTAAGTATAGAATAGTAACACCTCGGTAGCCCTTCCTATTTCTCCTGTCCAAAGTCTAGATGACTTGTCTTGCCCTAATCCTTCCACTGAGCCAAAATAAAAGCCCTTCTCTAAGTGCAAGCAGAGGTGTATGACAAATTAGATGCACTGCCAACAAGTATTCTTTTATACAGACAGAGAAGAAAAGTTTGTCTCTTTCGTGCCCAAATCATGACTGTTCTTTCTCTTGAGAAATGGATCCTCTTGTGCAGCCCAAGCTCACAGCCTCTACTTGATGCTACCTTTGGCTTAACAAGTTTCCCTGGAAGTGCATTGAGTAGGAGACATTCTGGCTGTCAAAGTATCAGCTGGAAAGGGGCACTGGATGCAACCAAGCAATTTTGAGACTTTCCGTAAATGTCTATCCCTCATGTGAGCAAATAGATGCCAATACCTTTAGAAACTGGACTTCAAAGAAACTAAATCTCTTACAGATTTAGATTTCAGAATGACTACTAAAACCATGTTTAGCCATGCCTTTTTTATTTATGTTCAATATAATAGGTTGGTGGGTAGAATTTTGATTCTGTTGTATACATGGGCTTCTGATGTATTTTGTGCCATGTTTTTTGAAATAGAGCATGCTTTTGTCCTAGAACAGAAATACTTTTGTCAGAAACAACAGATGTGTTATTCACTTGATTGAATCCTTATTGTCTGTAATATCTTTTTACCCAGTGACCAGGTACTTGAAATTGGAGTACTGGATATTTTTGGATTTGAAGAATTTCAAAAGAATACCTTTGAACAGGTAAGTGGCTATGTTTTGCTGAATTTATTGTAACTGTTAATGCTAATTCTTCCATTAAGATTTTGTGGTTTAGCCAAAGCAAGTTTTTGATAAGAATACAAACATACATGGAAGTGAAAATTTGCTCTTAAAACGTTTTTCCCATTCTGCCTTTATGGGTGTGAATTCAAACGTGGGGTCTGTGCAGTCATTCATCATTTTAAAAGAATCTCGTAAACATCTACCATAATGCTTTGCAAGAGAGGTAGGATCAGAACTGAAAGACAGTCTGAGGAAAATACTCAGTATTGTCTGTTTCCATGCTTCTGGAAGTGACACCTCAGCTAGGTCAGTGAGTAGGAGGACAAAACACTGATTTAGAAGAAAGATCAAAAGGTCTTCAGATGCCTTGGAGAAAAAAAACAGAATGAAAATGCTACATTATGCTAAGTGCCATTACTAGCAGATTAACCTCTGTGTGACCTTACAACATATGACTTTATAAAAAAACTGAATTACATTCATGGAAAATAAATTAAACTTTAGCTCACTGAATGCTTAAAAATCCATTTAAGTATGAAACAGTTTTTGAAAATTATGGAACTGTTTGTCCACCTTCAACACTGCTCTCTGAATACCAAAGCTCCTGTGAATTATTTCAGAAAGCATTAGCAACTCTATACAACATGGTGAAAGAGATGTCTAAGTTATTGTTCAGTTGTTCATTCATTCTGTAATGGAGCAGAAGAAAATCAAAGCATAGAATAGAAAATCAAAGCACAGAAAAGAATAGGGATGGCATCAGCAACAACAAAGGACTTGTTATTGTTTGAAATTAGAATTTGCCCCTTCATCCCAATCAATCCATTGTTTTATGGCTCAGCTTTCTAGTGAAATGAAAGTCAGAGCCACATTAGTTCAGTTTGTGTAGCATGTTTACATCACTACCCAATTTCCAAATATTTGAGAGCACAAACAGGGTAAGCTTACCTCTACCTTCAAAAAAGCACATAAGAAAGCAATAAAACATATTCCAGTCCCCCTCTCACAAAACTCTCTCTTTGCTGTTACAGTTCTACCTTGCTTGAATATTTGCTGGATTAAAGACTATTGATGTGTGCTAATACTCACAGTCATTTACTCAGTGTGAATGGCTACGTTGGGGGAAAATATCAAGTGAAAAATATAAAACATTTTAACAGACTGAATATATGCAAAAAACAATAAATCCATAAAGCCCCCTGATTAATCAGGATAAAGTATTCGATCATTTTAAATGCATCTGAAGAGACATGCATCTTGAGTCATACTGGTTATTTTCCTTTGACTCTGTTCTGCACTGTTGTGGTTTTTTTTCATGAAACATGCAAGTTCTGCAACTGTCATTGTGAAATACCATGAATTCAAATTTCTGAGCTAAGTAATTTTCTGCTTAGTGACTACAGGATGATACTTGAATAGAAAATATGTGCCTTAAAGAAAATGAGTAAAAAGTAATTTATTTCATGATTTCTGCATGGTAAACTTGATAATTTCAATGTCAACTTTGCATTTTTATTTTCTTTTGTCTAAATAAATATATTTCAAGAAACACTTACTGTCCCTCCACCTGAACCAAATGCATTTTGTTGAGTAACATTGAGTAATACTCTGAGTCATTCCCTCAGAAACTACTGAGCTGCATTCCTGAAAAAATAGAATAGAGGTGAGGGAATTACAGAGTTCATTTTCAGATGAACTGTATAATGTGATTAACACAGCTGATTCCTGAAGTGATAGGTTGCAGTTTCAATAAAGCAAAGCAGTTTGTATCTCTCCATGGCACAATGTAATCAGGCAGACATCCCCAAACCAGCCTGCACTCCAAAGCTCCAGCTGTCTAGCAGTCTAGCCTAGGTCAGTATTCTGCCTGGGCTCGTTAACCCTGATAATAAACAGGCTTGTTAGCCCAGATAGGGTCCTCATACAAAACATTGCATCATGTCTGCAAACATGCCCAGTGTCAGGGCCTGTGATTGCAGCATGTTAACATGAAATGTTACAGCTAAATACTGGAGAAGCCATAAAAATTACTTTTTTCATCACATTTAGATTATCATATTGTAAAAAGGCATTGCAAAAGTAGTTTGGGGAAAATGAATCTTTTGTTTCAAATTAGTATAAGACAAGGCATTCTTTGTGATACAGTTGCCTGCTTTCTTGAAAACAGTTGTAATTTTTTTTTCAAGAGATTAAAACCTCCTGGTTGCCCAAACCTGGGGACGTTCCAAGCAGCTGCATGAATCTTTCTGATGCTTCAAATCAGATCAGTTGATAGACAGTTTAATATCATAATTGAGAGAGCAATATGAGACTAAATCACATCTCAGTTTAAGTAATTCATTTTAATAGACTGTGTTTGAAGATGGTTCAGGAAGAGAGAGCTGGATAAACCAGGCAGAATAACTCGTTCACTCCAGTGAGTGTGTTGGAATGACAAGGCATTAGAGTATTGAAATGTCAAGGCATTAGAGTATTGAAATGTCAAAGACAAACAAAGAATTGGTCTAGGAACAGTTCATGAACAATGCATAGAACAGCAGATGTCAGAGAGCTACAAGAGTAAGCTTAATTATGTCTACACTAAGAATCAGATAACTTCTGCAGGCAAAATGATGTAACTGATAGCTTGCAATGAGAAAAGTTTGAGAGATGATTACAAAGAAGCATTAGAAGTTAAACTCAATTAATTAAGTGTTCAGTTTTCCTTTTACTTAGTGAGCATTGGTAAGCATTCATTTTATGGAACTTGTGTGATACATTCTGTTTGTAATAGCAAATATAGGACATGTAATTCTAAAATAACAGTAAATAAGTGTATGGAATAAGTGATAGTGAGTGCAGTTGTGGTTTTGGGGATGAAATTTGAAAGACAGGGGACAGTGTTTTTAGAAGCCATGGTCTGAGATAATCATGGCTCAATAAAGACTGAAAGCTTCTGAATTAGCAGGACACATTGAGTTACTGCTTATCAGCTGACCTTTGCTAAATGGCTACTGTACACTTTCAGCTCACCCCAATTGCAATTTACAGTCACTTCCTAGCAGTGATCATTAGCTTGGGAAGTGCATTTTCCTAGAGCAGCTGCATACCTGCTATGCCAAAATAGTTTTTGTATACAGCCATACAGGAAGATGATCAGAAGCAAGCACAAATTTGCCTGTCCTCTTCTGTACAGAAATGGTCTTCATTTTGTGATCATTTCAGGAAACGAGCTCTCTGTCACGCATAGCAATGGCAGTTTTCAATGTTAGTTTTCTGTGTTTTCTTAGATTTCTTTGTTTGTGAGGGAATATACTTACAGTTCAATCTGCACTCCTTTAAAAGTAGAAAATGTCTGCTTCTCTTCTGGCAGAGTTTAAAACTAGGTTAGATCTTATTCTTAGCTCCTTCACAGCCCAACTCCAAATAGTACAGTCAAGGAATGCTGCTGTCTTCTTTATATCTTTATGCTAGGATATTCTTTGACCACAAGAGCACGCAAGACAAATGGAAAGAACTCATGGTCAATGAGCATAACAAGTGATAAGCAGGTGGGAAGGTTGATAAAGTTGCCTCTACCATTTTCCCCTATTGTTTCTAAGAAAACTGTATTATAGCAGAAGAAGCAGACCTTAGAGTAGCAAGAGTAGCTTTTGTTGGCCCTGCAGAAAGTCAGGGCTTTTTACAGAAGTGGAGCAATAATGCAGTTAAAGAAAATGGACTTTAGTAGCGTTTTACCTCTAATGTTCATTGTGTTTTCTTTTAGTGCTACTATATTTATTCTCATCTAATTTTCATGGATGCAATTAAATACATGGTTTAAAAATGTCATTGTTTTATATAATACTTCATATTACATGTAGCAAAAGAAGTTGAGCTAGCAAAGTTACTTTAGATCATTTTCACTTGATTTCTACATTTCAGCTGTTTTAATTATGATGTCAAGCTGCATCAGGCTTTTAATTTGAAACCTTTATTATGTATTTGCAGAACATTGTATATAACACTGAAATGGAGAAAGATCTGATCAGAATGTCTTACTTTTCAGCAGTCCCTGGCTGGTCTCCTGGTTTCATTCTGCAGAGCTGTTACTCACAACCACTGCCAGAGAGAGCAGCTCTGGAGCAGACTGCAGTTGGTATAAGCACTGAAGCTTGCTTTCTGCTCTGGTTTGCAGAACCTCACTGTTTTTATCACAAGCCATACTGAATGACAGCATTGCTTATATGACTAAAAAGCACACCAGTGAATGCCACAATATACTGATCGGTAGAATTGATACATGTAGGTTTTCCCTTTACCAGCCCAGTGTGTGTTATCTATGAATATTTTAACAAAATTCTGTGCCTTTTACTTCTGGCAGTTAAAACCTATGTTATTTATCAGATCTTTTAAAGATATGACCAAGACAGTCTTTCCCTTTAGCTCAAATTGTGTAGTTTAATAATTTTGCTGCACAGTCAGGTCCTCAAGTACATGTATTGGTTTTATGTATTTTAGGAGATTGGCTCATGATAAAAAGGAGGCTTCAGTTTATAGTGATTTTGACAACTTTTCTTAAGGCAAGATACACCTGTGTAAAGTCAAACAACATGATTCTTCAAATAACTAATTTGTAAATAAAGATATCCACAGCATGGGTCATTTTAAGGCTTTACATATCCTGGGAAGTGTAAGTTTTTAATGTTACGCCTGCCTTCTTAAATAATATTAAGAAGCTTCTGAAAAGATTTTGTAATCAGAATTCAACAAGTGTGAAGCACATTTTGCTTGCCACTAAATTAAAAAGCTGTCTTTTTCCATAAAATAAGTGGACAGTGTAAGCCAGTTATACACTTTCATTGTTAAAAAAATGAGATAATAATCTGAATCTCTAGCCATCCTATTTTTAAAACATAGTGATTTTATTCTAAGTTGCCTTTTGTCTGAACAATCATGCATTGGTAGAGACAAATAGTAACAGACCTTTGATCATAAAATGGGGATTTTGTTTTAGTCTTTTTCATTGTGTAATAAGTACAAGTTGTCTATACTAGTGTGAGGTGTTAATGGAAAATTCAGGCAACTATTACACGTTACTTGGTTCTTTTCCCTCCTTTGAATGTTAAGCCATGTACTTCTAGGATGGATCCAAATACTTTGTATTTTTTTAGTATGACTTGTTCGTGGAATTGCTTTTACACACTGTATTCATGGAAGATACAGTTTATGGCCAAACCAAATAAGTGACTCCTTTAGTCTGAAAAGAGACTGCATGCATCATTCCTCATATAAAGGATTCTTCCACCCTTTTAGTAGTTTCTGTTTTCTTAATTTCTTGGTGATAGTATAGCATGAGAGCATATTTTAGAATTTTCCACTAAAATTTCTGCTTTAATGTCAATAAAACAACTTTGTGGGATAAATGTTTTAGCTATTAAGTGTTTACTTTTTCTTTGTAGATTGTGAGCTTTGAATAAAATATGAAAGGTCTCCAAATAAGCTTATAAAACTTGCACCTGTTTTTAATTGAAAATCAAATTCCTATTAAACTATTTATTTTGCTAAAGTAACAGTACACCTCTTATAACGCAACAAAAGAAAATATTTGAGAGGCTTTTATATTATTTATCTCTCCAAACTCTGAACTTCTCTATGGAACACTGCTTTCTTGCCAACCTTCCCTTACTATAGCAATAAAATGGACAGAAGCAACTAGTAAAATGACCCTAGGTGTTTTATAACATCTGTTTGGGCAAAGCACAAGTTCTTCAGAGAATGCTTTAGACTTCAGTGACATTATATATGGAAGCAGAATTGGAATGTCTTTGTTAACATTGAACTGTCTACAGAGTTAGGATCATAACCAAATACATATTTTTTTTCCTAAAAGCCCGTTTCAACTTGGTAGTCTACCAGAATATAAACTGCAGAATAATATTGAATTTATACATAGAGTTACCCCATTCAATCAATGCAATTAGTGTAAATTTGTACTGTATTTGACAATGCTGGTATTTCATGATTCTTATGTGGAATTAACTGTGCAGGCAAAGAACTGTTTATTCCCAGTTTAATACTAATAGATGTTAAAATGTAAATTTCCCAAGGGTCTTGCTAACCTGTGGTCTACCAAGAGATAACATTTCTTCAAATTCAATATTAGAGGTGCAGTAAAACCTACACTGATGAATTATGCAGTAAACTTCTAATACTCCTTTTGTCTTTTTTTTTTTTTTTACAATAGCTCTGTGTCAACATGACCAATGAGAAGATACACCAGTACATCAATGAAGTGCTTTTCCTCCAGGAGCAAGCAGAATGTATACAAGAGGGGGTTGCCATGGAAACAATGTATTCTCCTGGTGACCACACTGCAGTCTTGGATTTTTTCTTCCAGGTAGTTTGCAGATCTGTTTTGCACTGTGTATATTTATGTATAGTCCCTGCATCGTAAACAAATACATAGTTTTTTCTGTGTTTTCTGGTTTATCGATGTGCAGAGAATGCTATGGGTCCAAAGAGCCCAGACAGAGGTCTGTCCTAGCTGCCCTCATAGCTCAAGGCTAACAGCTTTTTAACAGTCTAGGGTTGAAGGAGATGTAACAGAAACTTCTTGCCTGTGCTGCTTCACATGTAGCATCTGTATATCAGGCAGCTGTAGGACTGATGAGTCTCTGTTGTAAGCCTGGCAGTCTCTTTTGTGCCTGAAGCTGGTTTCTGGAGTATATCTTCTAAGAAGGAAGGTAGCTCAATCAGTTTGCTAAAAGATCATAAACGGTTATCATTTTTATTCCCTACATCTCTACATTAGAATTATCTGATGTGCATGACCTTGGAGGCTTAACCATTTTTTCCCTTTTCTTCAAGCTGATAAATCTCTCTGTTTACTAAATTATAACTCTGTTACTCTACAAGGAACAAATGAAATTCTATTGCTCCTATATAAAATGAGAAAAAAATCTATTTTTCATTTCAGAAACCATCAGGCTTTTTGTCAATGCTGGATGAAGAAAGCCAATCGATCTGGTCAGTGGAACAGAGTCTTTCCAAACGCATTCAGTCTTACCTGGAAACATCAGACACAAATACAGTGTATTCCTCCACAAAAGATGGAAATGGTAACCTTGCCCCAAAGGATCAGGGCTCCACCTTCACTATTATGCATTATGCTGGGAGGGTAAGTAGTTTGAATGATTGTTTACACACAGTTAATGAAAAAGAGTAAACAAATCAAATTTTGTGTGGCTTTTCCAACTCCTGGCTATAAATAACAATTCATTTCCTACTGATAAATTCTCAGAGGGCATCTAAGAGTCTCAGTGTGATATCTAATGTATAAAATCTGTAGTTTGTATCATATGTTGCAGGATTTGGGCTACCTGAAAGAGGCTAGATTTAGATTACATAGCAGAAAGAAATCCTTTACAGTGACAGTGGTGAGGCACTAGAATGGGTTGTCCAGAGAAGCTGTGAATACCCTATCCCTGGCAGTGTTCAAAACCACGTTGGGTGAGGCCTTGAGCAACCTGGTCTAGTGGAGGGTATCCTTGCCCATGGCAGGGGGATTGGAACTAGATGATCTTTAAGGTCCCTTCCAACCCAAACCATTCTATGATTCTACATAATTCTGGCTCCTAAAGTATATCTTCATTGTAAGCCCTTCTTAGTGAAGTAGGTGATTCAGCTGAGGTGACCTGAGCATAAAAGTTTAATGCCATTTTAGTTGGCCATCACATCACTTTCAGATGTTTTTCCAGAACAGTATAGGTTTCCTGCATACACTGTGCCATATGTAGATACTGTGGATACTAGCATGCATTTGGAAAAAAAGTATTGGTAGCAATCATCAGGTATTTTTCTTCTTTCCCAGAACATGCTAATTCTCTCTAAATATGGCTGTAAAACAGGATGAAAGTTCTGCGATTCCTCTCGTGTAATGTTCACAGGAGAAGTGTCACCAGTTCTGTTGAACAGGCCTCTTACGTTTTTCTTGCCAATGCTCTCTTGTTTTCACATTGCCTCCACAACCACAAGCAAAATAGATACTTGGTTGAAGGGGTAGTCAGGTTTTTTAGATAATCTGGCAGATTGGCTTCTCTCCCTCTGTCCAAAGCAGGATTATTTGAAATAAGCTCATGAATGTAGATTGTATAGGGACAATACAATGGAGGCTCTTAGTTATTACTTCTCCAAAATTTCTGCTTTTATGTAATGTGTTCAAGACTTGTCTCCAAGTCTCCAAAAAATGTCTTGCTGGCTTTGTCATATCTCAATTTTATGTGCCCTGAGCAGATGAGAGGTTGGAATGCACACATTTTGTCTTTAACCAGTTTGGGGTCCTTTATAGCAGTATAAATGGGGAAAGGTCTGATTTGTGGCTCCTCATTTGGAAATGAAGTTGATGGGAGTGTTTGAGTAGTGTTCTGACAAAGGCAAATTTGTTCCTTCCTAATGACAGAAATGCAGACATTATGGAAAGGATTATGACTATTTGGGCAGTGCTTAAATTCCTAACCTAAATACTCTGAATAACACCCTGGAGGCTCTTCTTTCATCATAAGGCCTTCTAGTTAGACTCAAATTATTTGCCAAAGTTAAGTGGTTTGGATACCTTCACTACTAGGACTTTTCAGTAGGAATGCGGGCAGTGGTGGTTAGATAACAGCACAATGAAGTTTTTGTCAAAATTACTAGCACTTGATTTGGTAGACTTAAGAACTGACCATGGACTCCAGATGTCTAATTTAATTTATAAATCCGCTCTACAGTTGTTAGGCAAATATTTTTTTATGGAGTTCTGTTGTGATTATACAGATTTATCACAACAGCTCTAAAAGGTTCTACACACCAAAAAACTAGTATGGAAGCAGCAGAAAAGCATTAAAATCACAATCAGAAGAATAAGCACATTGCTTCAAAATGAAAAGAATGTTTGTCTTATTCTCTGACAAAGCACTCAGTAGCAAGATTTGTTAAGATCAAAATTTCAGATGCCTTGTTTGGAAGGTTGAGCTCTGGTAAGGAGTACACATTTCACTAACGTGTGTTTTAGCCTTGAGTGGTTGTTTAGATTATTTCTTTTTAATAATAGACAGTTAGTTTGACTTTATTCTACTAATGGTAATGACATTTAATCTAGAAGGATGAAGAAATAGACATTTCTCAAAGTAATGTAAGTTCACATGTTCTTTTGAAGTCAGTGGAGGTCCTGTAATTTACTTTGGCCAAGGAACCATTCCAGTCAGGTTGTTCTCTGCATTCTTACAACAGTAAAATGCTTAGCCCTGTCAAAACAGAAAAATTCATGTGCAAGTGCTGAACTCTTCTTATTTTTGTAGTGATTGAGCAAAATCCTGAAAGACATTTGCATTTTTGATATCTCGTAGAACAGTTGTCTGACTATCACAGATTGAAATTTCCAGTGATTTATGATATGCATTTGCAGAAAATCTGAGTGTAGCATTACTGTGCTAAATAATGACACAATCTGAGGTTATTCTGAGACTAATATGTCTTTGTAAGTTGATAAGTCAAATAAGAAAAACTAGGATTTTGAAACTGCTGATGCTATTCTTTTGATTGTGTTATTCCTACATTTAGTAGCTTTCTACAGAGGTCATTTGTGATTCATGCTTTATGAAAACTATTAAGGAATCGGGCTTTTAAATATTTCAGGTTTTATTTGCACTCAAAAATAAGAATTTATTATATAAAGTAAGAGTATAGTTTGGCAGGTATTGAGAGACATTTTTACAGTCTGCTATCAATTAAATGAGTCTAACATAAGTGAAATATAAGGCAGCCTTTCTCCATGTCATTACCTTCAGAGATTCTAAAATTTAAAACAGGGGCTTGATTTTATTCTCACTTGACACAATTTTTCACTGATTGTAACTCCTTTAACTTGGTAAAGCTTCTCATTATTTACATGAGTGTAACTGGAAGATGAATCAGTCCCAAAAGGTAGAAAAAGAATTACCAGTAAAATGTAACAGGTGGTTGAGCATGAAGTTTTTCACTTCTAGGCTTAATCATTTATATGCAGGTGATGAGTCTAGGCTGTTGCTCATGGAGGAAGTCCCAGTGAATGCAGGCTCTGTGTTGAAGAGAGAGTGAAGTCAGACAGCCTCATTTCTTAGGTAACAAAAGTTGTAACTGCAGTGTAGTTCACTGCCGGTGTGAAACAGCTGCTACTCCACGTCATTGAGAGCAAAAAAAATAGCTAATATTCTGCATTGGCCTTGGTATGAATCTTATATGGACCTTTGCAATTTGGGCTCCTTTTCATCAGCAGCTTGAAATCCAGAAAGAATTGGGTTAATGTCTTTACTCAGACACTTACAGTAGCTATTTTAGCAGTTCACAAGTGCAGTTGTACTGGAAAATGCAGCTATTAAAAATAGTGCCTCGCTGAAGAAACCCTTTCTATATATTTAATTGAGATTGACAGACAGTCTTTTGTGAATAAAACTAGTATCTCTATATTATGAGAGAATTACAGATGGTACAAACGTATCCAGGCAGTTTTAAAGACCACTCACATGTCCATGTCTTAATATTTTGTGTCAGGAGAGTCATTGAAAAATTATCTTTTCATCCAGTATCAAATCTTTTTGATTGCTTGTAGCCATGAACTGTCAGGCATTGTCCATTCCCTTACATTTTATGCTCAGAAGCTTTTCCTAGGACTACACATAAAATAATTTTGTTCCGACTCTAATTAGCCGTAGACCATTCCAGAAAAGGCAGTACTGAGACAAAAGAGAAGTAGGAAGTGACAACAATGAAAAACTGAGGTTGAAGTGGCTGTGAGAAGGCATATGGGAAGAAGATGATGATCAGAGGAATGTGTAAGGGAAAAAAATCCTAAAAACTTTAGAATCCATATTTGAATTTCTGGTGAAAACATTGCTCTTGTCTTATGTTCTTTACTGGTTTGGAATGAAGATGGAATAAAAGAGCAAAACAGAAGGAAACATAGGGGTGAGATTTTTCAGGGGAAGCTGAGAGAGACAGAATGCTGTACTACACAAATGTGACAGAATGATCCTGTGGGAGAAAGAGAACAACTTTGTATTAATTTCTCTTGAATTTTACTATTATGCGTGCACAACACTGAATTTGTCTTCTTCATGAGCAATGTGATACAGTTGTTAACTACATGAACACATGCTTAGCAGGGGCCACTGTGAACATTAATATTTGATCATATCAAGTATTTTACTTTATCTCCCAGTTTTAATTTTGCAGCTGAACAGACTCCTACAATGCATTGACATATTATGAGTCTCTTCAAAGAGCTATTTAATGTCTTGGTATCTGAGTGCTATAAGACAAAAAGCTTATCTGTTCTGTTCAGGCAGAAGGTAGAAAAGAATGATTTAGGTTTTGTATGACTGGAAAAATATCCTAGTGGAAGGCTTTATCTGAAGGGTTTTTAACACATTTTCCTGAACGCTGGCAGTCTGATCTTTTCTGGAAAAAATTCTGCTCATCTGGGGCATTGCTTTGTTTCTGATGCCTAAACTGAATGTGGGTATTCTCACAGAGGCTGTCTGCCTGGCAGCACCAGCACAGGAGAGGCATGCTGGTTTCATGCTGCACGCTGCAAGCTTGTCTTGAGGAAGCAAAATGTCTTATGGGTGGAGCTGATCAATGCATCTGATCATCAGCTGAAACTATGCTAAGAATACAGAATTTCTAGGTACTTCTATTGATAAGGTGAGCTCTCACATATCAAAGGACTTCACAGGAATTATATCTCTGAACTGTGAGCTGTACTAATAGTTGTGATTTTTCAAGAATAACATTCCATCACTGAACTTTCTTGAGGACTCAAAGTTCTTTTTTTTTTTTAATTTCATGTAATAATGAGCATATCAATAGGTAAATCAGAAATATATTAGCACAATGCCAGGAAACGCAGCTTTACCTAACAGTGGTGTTTAACATGCCAGTGTTTGAGATAATGAGCTCTTTGCCCCATTGTTCATGCAATTGGAGTAATAGATCATCATAATTTAAGCTTTCTGCTGTTTAAATTTGTAATTGGAATTTACAAATCAGATAAGCCTCTCGTTACTGTTTTGACTTACAGTCCTGTAATAAACCCATCAGACCTAAAGACTGACTTCGTTGCTCTATAAACCAGTGCACATAATGTCCTTTAAGTGCAGATCAATGTCTGCTCTGTTTCTCAGCTGTGTGCATTTCAAAAATACCTCTCAGCTGTCAGCTCACCTTCACCAAGACTGTCTTCTCTGAAATGCCTTATAGGTCCCAGACAGACTCTGAAACTGAACCTCTAAATCAAAAGACAAAAGGAGATGGATTAATCAATAAGAAAGCTTTCATTTTCTCTGTTTTTTCCCCAGGCTAAAACCCCAGATATAAAAATCAAATCAGCCTAGTTTAAGCTATATCAAGGCCTATAAAGGTTATTTGATAAAGATTTTTTTTTCACACAGACAACATAGTAGTGCTTTTTCTCCCTTTCTCTCTCTCTTCCTTTAAGTAGACTTGATTTTGGACTTTAACCTAAAGGAGGAAATAATAGAATGCTTTCCTCCACCCTCCTATTTTGTTTCTAAATATCTGCAGGTTTCAGTAGGCTATTGTTTCTAGCACAGTGTTACAATAAGACTTTATAAACTATATAAAATTATTTACCTCACTCATCGCTAAACAACTCTTATTTTGGGAGAAACCCAGTGATGCTAAAATAAAAATAACACAGTCAAGAATTTACATTATATCACTTACACTTAAGTGCTGGTAGAAAATTAACAACCTTGGACATAATCTCAAAAACTTTTAACTGTGAGTTTTTGAGCCAAATTTACCCTTTTAACTGTGACTGCAGCCAAATCAAACTTAGCATTCCCGGTGGCATTTTCTTAGCTTGTTTTAGGTTTCCTCCTGGATCTGCCACAAACCATGATTAAGTGCCTAGACTGAAACAGGGAGAAGTTTCAGTACTGGTGCTGGTATAATACATCACCAGCTGCTAGGACAGTATTCATAAGACATCTCTCATATCATATAAAATACATAAAAGAGAGCAGGATTCCTTATATGAAGAAATTACTAACTCTCTTAACAGTTTTCCCATAGACTTGGTACATTAATTCACTACCTAAAGACATGAAAACTGACTCAATGAAATGACACTCTAAGGTTCCATATTCATTGCCAGTCCCACAAAAAAGAAAAAGAAGTCCTCTTCTAGCTGCCAATTTCATTAATTTAATCCTGCCCTCATCAGAGATACCAACCTACACAGCACTTGGCCTAAAGCACATATATTTCCCTCCATTGGGTTTCTAGAGTAAACCTGGCCAAAACTCTGCACTGATTAGCACTCAAGCAGAGTGCATAGTTATTCTGAGGAGACAAAAACCAAACAAATATTATATGATTCAGGCAGGAAATCTGCACTTGATACCAGTATTATAAAACATACCCCTTATTCCCACTTCTATTTATTGCAGCTGTTTGCTCTGTCTTGCTTTACATGATGAACTCTTTGCGCTAAGACAATATGTAAACCTACAGGTCTGTGTTAATCATAGGAAACAAGATCTTTAGATACTATTTGAACTAGTTGAACTATTTTTACTTAAAAGAAAATAGTGTTCAGGTACACACTGCATTTTATTTCATTAAAGCAGATTACAACAAATAAGGGGTTGAGTTTGCTTTCATTCTTGATTTAAATTCAAAGAGGAAGAGAGCTTAACCTTAGCACAGTGGTAGTGGGGCAGGCCAGATGTTCATCTGGTCCTGGATATTTAGGGTAAAATACTAAGGAATATTTTCACTCTTGCCTCCCAGCATTTTCCCCTCTCAGTTTCACATGCAGGCTGTATATCATCTTTGTGTTTAATATCTCTTGACTAACATTTCCTCCTCAAGTCTCTGTTTCCAGAACTCACTAACGTTTTTATCATTTGCAACATTCTGTAGCAAGGAGTTTCACTATTTACTAACTATGAAAAAAATACTGGATTTTATTTGATTTGAACCTTTTTTCTGGTCATTTAAGTTGACATCACTGGTTTCAATATAAGAACTAGGAGAAATAAGAGTTAAAAAGCTAACACCCAGAAAACAAGAGGCTCACACAACAAATGTGCACAGAGCTAACTTGGGGATCTGCACATTTCTCTTATCTTCTTACACACTCTTGCCTCTTTGCTTCATTAATTATCCTTATCCCACTCCATTGTACATCCTCTCTTTGGAAGTATCTCCCCTCAAAACATACAACTTTGGAAAGGGATTTCATGTAAGTTTATTGGATTTCCCTATATGCTTTATCATCTGGGCCATCTTTACACATCATTTTCATAAATTCCTTCAAATACTTTTTTTTTTAGATGTCCAACTGCTATACTTACCTACTCATCCCACCAATACTAACTCTTCTAATTTAGTCAAAGCCTGAGACACTCAATCAGGAACTGGCATTATGAATTTGTCAAATAAGTTCTGTTAATTATCTTTTATGGACCTGCATGGTAGAACATTTACTTTAAGTACACTAAAAGCATTTAAGAGTACGCTTAAATTATTCTAATAGTTTGCTAACTATGTTGCATGTTCTTAGGAGATGCAATCAGAAAGTAATATAATGTTGCATCTGTCATGAAAAAGAACATAATTCTATTGTTATACCTTTTCTGTGTCAGATGCCATACTAATTACATCATTTGACAATTACTAACCATAATAGATTATACACATCCAACTCATATAATGTCTTGTATGAGTAAGATAGCATTACATAATTATCAAATGACCCAATGGAAAACAAAATTAATGCACTGATTGGTATTACTAAGCTTAATTATATATTTACAGCTTTATTAAATATACAAGGGTAAAATTTCCTTGAATATCTAAGGGGCTTAGGATATATATCCAAGAAAATATTTTTTAAAAGCTTTAGATAGAATCACAGTCCCAAGGTAAATAAAACCAAACTTTATTCTAAGAAGTTCCTATTAAGTGTCTACCTAATCCTGAAGATAGTACACTTCTCTTTCTTTTTAACTTAAAAATTCCCTTGGGGTTCTACAGCCATGCAAGCCAGAGCTGTTTGTATCTGAAGTCTGCAAATTAGCTCCTTGTTTGTCTTCCATCCCCATAAAAAGTAAAATAAAACACAAAACCAAACCAAAAAAACACCTGGGCTTTTTGGTCTTAGTGCTGCTTTTCTAAACAGTGTCTCCTGGGATAGGCTTGATGTTAAAACAGCCGTGTGGTCATATTTCTTCATTTTGGCTGTACCCTCAGGAGCTCTGGCTGGAGCCTTGCGTTTTCCTCACTTCTCAGATGCCCACCACATGTGTTAGAGTTTATCTTCAGTCATATGACAGGTGGAGTGACAATCCAACTGTCTGATCTTGAAATTATGACATCAGGCAACTAAGATGATCCAAAATCCTTATGTGCATAGTTGTTTGAAAGGTAAATGGGATTTGTACATAACCTATAGATTGAGCTTGCCTGCACAGGACATATATGGCTGGGACTTAAGTCTGGAGTGTGAGCTGGGACTCCGATTACTCTGTGAGTGTTTTGTCATGTGGTCAGTGTGGATAGTTTCCTACTGACAAGGAGATGTGGGAGCATCTTGCTCATCCTATTGGTGATGTTTAGGTCACTGTCTTCTGCTCTACATTACACTTTGGATTCCAAGTCCTGCATTGTGGAAATGTTGTAGAATCAGTCTGATGAAATATCTCTATACTTGCAGAGACACAGTTTTCAACAACTAGTTCTTCTGGTTAGTATTGTTTGTACTAAGAAAGCAACAAAAGATGCTACCTGGTGCCATCCTTGAACTAGTGAGCGGAAAAAAAAATAGCTTCATTTCTAGTGCTGTAAGATTTGTAAAGGGTGCATTGGTCATTACTAATGATGTCATAATGTTTTATTATAGGTTACTTATGAAATTGCTGATGCAATAGAAAAAAATAAAGATACCCTTTCACAAAATCTCGTGTTTGTAATGAAAAGTAAGTAAATGTTTCTGTGTTTGCTGTTGTTGTTAGAAATCAAGAGCTTATGACCTGACGTTAATTTTCATTTTAGTTTTAAGAGAAATTTATATATATTTTATTTCCAGTAAAAAGAAGTCACCCTCATCTTTTTGAAGTATGTATGCATTGCTTGAAATTTGCTCTAATTTAGAAAGCTTTTGGAAATCATGAACATAAAGCATCTTCATCATGTGATGGGAGGTAAAGAAAAATAAGGTATAGTGTGATAGATGAGTATGATTCAAAGAAATCATTGAGGATTAAAGCAAAAATAAATCCCAGAAAACAGGGGAAGGAAATAAGGCTCCCAGAATTATAGAGGCTGCAGTGGGATGCACTTCCCTGCTTCAGTACCTTTCTAAAAGCAGGAACTTGTGGGTGTTCTTATGTTTTTATGTAGAGATACAAATGTCCATTGAAATACAAAATTAAATACTTTTCCATGTCCATATGGTATAATTATGCTTAATAATAATGCATCTCAGCTTATTAATTAATAATACATAATTAGATTATGAAAAATTTATATCATTTTAACCTTTCTATGAATTAACAACAAAACATTTTCCTCAAGGAAATGTCAGTGTATCCACAGATGTTATTTGTTTTTTGAGTTGTTTTTTTGTTTGTTTTGTTTTTTCAAATACTGCAGCACCTTTCACTTAATGTATTATAAGTTTATATTTCTTTCCATAGAAATAGAGGTCTTTTGGAGGTGTTATCTGTCTTCCAAATCAGCCCTGCTGTTACAACCTATTGTTTTTTAGCAATTTTACTGTGAAATTAGCTAAAGTGCCTAATAAATTAATAGAAGCATTTTAAAGGCAAAGAGTGTACATTAAGACGAAGAAAGAAATGGAAAAAATTGATCTTGAATATTATCCTATTGATTGTAGTTTTAGAGACATTCCAGTTCTCACTACTTGGAATTTACATGATAATTTGCCAAAGAGTATAAGAAGATATGGCAACTTCCAGTATATTCTACAACACAAAGCATTCTGCCAGTCTTTCACCTGGTCTTCTTTTGCACTTCCATTGCTATTTGGTGTAATCAGATATGTAACTGTTAAAAGGGAAGAACAGAGTGAGTCTATATAATAAAGAAATAATACTATAATTAATGGGAGAAATTCTGAAGGCAGATCATTTACAAGCATGTAATTCATTTAAGGGCTGTGTTCCTGCTTTTTTAAGTGACTTAGGCTTAAAACCTATTGATTGTCAGTGACATATTTCCTTTAAGAAGTCTCATAAGTTATGTAGATGTATACCTTTAGTGCATGCTTCCTTTGATTTTCATGGAATTTAATTTCTTTAATCAAAATTTTAAATATGCTAACATTAAAGTACTTGGCATAAATGCATAAGAACGTGGAACATACCTGTCTGATAAATCAGGAGAGACTGTTGACATAGGTTTTATCAGTTTTAATTTGAAGGACATACTGTGATGCCTTTCCTAATGCAACTTATATCCATATTCTAGAAGTATGGAGGGGTACTGTGTCCCCTCATTGTGCCAAAATTGTTAAAAGTATCTGCTTTACTGACTTCATCATAATTTTATTATTCCTATTAAGCAAGGAATAGTGATCTCCACAGAAAAAAAAAAGGGAAACAAATCTGCTGCATTTAAGCAATATATTAGTACACATTGTTACAGCTAATAAACTGGGGATTTCTACCTGCTCCTCTAAACTTAGTGATATAATTTATGATGCTTGTGCACTTCACCTCTCTGGGTTTTTGTTCGTTTCATTCACATGATGAGTGTAATCAGAATGTCAGTTTGTTAGTTAGTTCTTAAAAAAGAGTAATAAATGTTAAGGATGGTAAAGGATATGTTTCACAATAAGTTTTTAATGCTTATTGGTGCTGTGGCAGTACAGGGAGCATGTAATTACCATGTTCATCCTAAAAAGCCCTTGACTGTAATCTCATAAAGGATAATTTGACTGAAATAGTAGTATAAAGTCTCCTATCTGTCTTAAAACTCAGATTTATTTTTTTTTAAAAACACCTCTTGGAAGTGTATTTATTTTGTATTAATTATCACCACAGCATCAATCATATGTATGGCATTGTCTTTTTTCTGTAAATGTTTGCAAGTGTAGTCTTGATGTAGAGAAATGTGAACCCAGCTTCCTACAGTTCTGTCCTTCACCATGCCTTATTGTTTTTTTTTTCATTCCTTCTCATGTTGTGTTTTATATAATTCTTGTTCTTTGGTGCAGTGAGTGTCTTTAATTAATTACTGTCAAGTGCCTTGATCATTTCTAAATATGACCTGTTAGGTAAATGTTGTGCAGAATGCATCTTTTACTGCCTTAATAGATGCATAAATTGGAAGTCTGTAATGGAACAAAATTCAGAGGTGATTATCATGTAAGTAATTGAGTTTAGACAGATCACAGTTTGAAATGCTTTGTTTTATGCCCTGTTTTGTTCAGCATAGGTCCTGAATATATTTTAAAATAGTGTTATTGATGGCTGACATCCTTAGAGATTGAATGTTCTTTGATAACTAACATAATAAAATAATTTGTTTGTCCACTTGTTTGAAGTTTACTTATTTAATTCTGTCTCATACTGTATGTCTTTTCACTTCAAAATACAATATATACATAATTTTCTAACTTGTATTTTTTATTCATCCATTAATTCCTTCTTTTTTTTTTTTCCCAGCCAGTGAAAATGTAGTCATCAATCAGTTGTTCCAGTCCAAGCTGACACAGACTGGATCACTTGTTCCTCCATATCATTCCCTTAAAATCAAAGGATGTAAAGCAGCTTTGCTGAATAAAAAAACATCAGTAGCCTGTGCAAGTGGAGAAGCAAAGAAATACATTGAGCTCAGCAAGGTAAGAATTTAGGACTCTCTGCTCTTTGCTCCTTGAAGATTTTTCTCAGTTACTTCATAATTTCTGAAAGCTCATTGTTCTCTGCTTCGTTCTCTGTAGTCATTAAAGTATTGAAATACTTTAGTACTTAAAGTCAACACAAAAGCAATAGTGAAAACTAAGGTTATAGCTTACTAACTAACAATGATGATTCAAGAACCTCTTGGACTCTGAGCAGAAGGTTGTGCAAGATCTCACTGCAGGGAGGTCAGACTAGATGACACTTAAAGGTCCCTTCCAACCCAATCTCTGATTCTATGAAGATGATGAGAACCCTTTAAGCCTGAATGATGCTATGATTTTGTGGTTCCAGGGCTTAGCACTGGGTGCAATATTAATGATTTGGGAGTGTATAGGAACACTTCCTTGTTTTCTTTCCTTGGCTAACTTTAGGATGAATATTTAAGTAAATTAAGACATAGGAAGCTCAAAAATAAAATCTCAATGTCTTTATTTTCTTAACCTAAGAGGATTTCTGCTTTGCAAAGGAATTTGTGTGGTTTCAATCCCGTACATCTTGGCAAACATTATTTTAAATAGTCACATGAGGTTAAGTTTTCCCAGTAGTTATGAAATCAAATCAAACACTCCCCATTTCTGAACTTGTCCCCTTTTCTGCTAGTTAAGTCAACCAAGAAAGTTAAATAAAAAAAAAAGGCAGGGGAAACATGGTTGGTTATCAGAAAATTAATTTTTCATGTCACATGGAACGTCTCTCTTTTGAAGAGAAATAACATGATTTGCTGAGTCCATTCTTGACAGAGTTTTGGAATTCCTCCTACTTCTAGAAAAGAAGCAAGCAGTTCTCACACTACATCAGCTGCCTCACCAGCCTTCTTGAATCTTATGACTCTATTTTTGGCTTACAGCTGCATAAAATTGATTCTGTCATGGGATTAAGGAGCCTGCTCTCATGTGTCATTGTGGAAGCTTTTTGCAAGTACATCCACAGAATAGCAATGGGACTTTCCTTATAGCCTCCCTGCTGATAGTAGCATAATTCCTGTCTACTGTTCTTGTCAGTAATCTCAGTGGAAAAACTTAAGTTGTAGTGAATGGTGTTGGTTTAAGGCTATATTTAGCAAACAGCTGAGGCATCATAGGGTGCCTTTAGGTGACTTTCCACTATAGTAACAGCTTCCTAGAGGAAGCTTCCTAAGGCTGTGAGAAAGATCCTAGTTCCATACATGGAAGAAAGTATGAAAAGCATGTCAGAAGCCTTATCAAGCCAGGGGGAAGCACCATACAGCTTGGATCTCTGAAATGAGGTTTTTCACCAGTCCAGCATAGCTTTTAACCTGGAGTCACTCTCTTGAGAGGTTGAAGATATATTCAAATTCCTTTGGGAAGCATATAAATTAAATCAGAAATTCCAGATGCAGTGAGAATGCTCTAACTTTTAGAGATTAGATGGATGGTGGAAAGAACTTCATCCTTTATGTGCCAACAGAGACAAGGCTTCTCAAAGCATATGCCTTGAGAAGATCTGTGCAGGTGAGATAGAGCACCATTTAGTTTGGAGATACTAAGTTGGCCTAATTCAAGCAAGGTACTGTGCTGCCCTGTAGGATGGAAGCAGAACTTTAGGTATCTAAGTTGCTCCAGTGGCAAAAAAAAAAAGAGACACTTGTTGTTTTGGAATAGTCACCTGGTGCAGGAGCTGGAAGTAGGTAAGTGCTTATATACTTTTGTGGATCAAGCCCACATCTATAATGCTACTGTCCAAAATAATTTCTTCCCTTTTCCAGTATAGCATTGAAAAAATGCTGTGATGAGCTGGAATAATATTGGTTTTGTTGTTATTGTAATTGGAGATGCAATATAGGGAGCCTTAAAATGGATTTAAAATGATCATGTGTTAGAAAATCATAATCACTGCACTTTTATTGGAGTTTATGCTGAGGGTAAAGGCAATAAGGGGGGGGGGAGGAGGAGAAA
>VWZO01012532.1:552567-635897 GCA_013396975.1 Bucco capensis
TTTGTGCTGAGGGGAAAGGAAATAAGGGGGGGGGGGAGGAGGAGAAAGAGGGACAAAAAGGCAAGATTTTATCAACCAGAGAGACTGGCACTCCTTTTTTATCTGAAATTTGGATTGTAACATACATCATACTGTAGGCAGTAAGAAATGAAAAACAGAAGAACAGTGTTGNCTATGATTCTAAGATACTCATGTTGCTGTGTATGGGTAGTCATCCAGATTCCACCATATCCAGGGAAGGAAGTAAACACTTTCAGAGATCAGATAGAAGTTTGTTGTGATTCCCTCCCCTTTCAGCTTGCCATCTGCAATCCTAGCTACTTGCTGGGTTATATAATTATAGATCTCTCTGCATATGCCCATATATTTACCTGCTTACCTTTCCATAAAGGACTCTTTCCTTGATTTTGAGCATGCTGTGACAGTTAAGGATGGTCTACTTCCTTGAACTCACCAGTCTACTTGTAGTAGGGTCCAAGAGAGCAGTGTATCCATCATAAGATGAACATGAACAGCTCTAATATTTGATCAGAATTTTGAAACACATAAGGTGTTGTAGGAATTTGGGGAAGCCAGCTCAAGTCTCTGTGATTTATGAAGACTATGTCTCCTTTTAAAATAAAGTAGAATAAACTCTCACATCTCTCTTTTGCTCACATCAGCTTTTGCTCCCTTGTTTTTCTGTATTTTTTCTTACTGCATACTTTGGTCCTGTTGCTTTCCCCTCACTTCCTTTGAAAGAATCAGTGGGTTTCAGAGTTCATACAGCTTCCTTCTAGTCAGAGGAATTCACATCACTAGCAAGGCTTTTATTTGCATTTACTTTACATTGTTTCCCTTTATGAACGCTTTGTGTAATTGTCTGTTAGTTGAAGAACTCACCTACTGCAAGGCTTTTGGTGTATCTTCTGGTGAAATCTTTAAAATATTCTGCTGGTAGTGACACATTTTAGGAGGAAGTTTTAGCTTCTTAACAGAGAATGCAAAATACAAAATACGTGGGGATTTTGTGTAGGTTAGAGGTACAAGGCTTTCCAATGTGAAGGTATATATTTAGGGTGGTAGACAAGTACAGCTTTGGTGGTGTTGTCTTGTTGCTTAGCCTGTAGCTGAAGATGTCCAAGTTTGGAGAGTTTGAATTAAATTATTTTTTTTTCATTTCCTTGTTTCCTTTCTATTTTTCTCCCTCATTCTCAACCAAACACATCTTTCATATGGGAAGATGTACGCAACACAGGCCAACAGGCAGGAGCTTTAGCATCCAAAGTGTTGTTCCTGGCTCTTTCACTAGCTCAGGAAACAGACTTGATCTAGTGACTTAATCTGTTGGGAGGGAGGTGTGAGTGCATTATCTGTTCAGTGGAGATAGCTCTATTTTAGTTGTATTCCTCAGTCATTTTGTAAATTTTAATTGAGAAGAGTCATTGGCGTGCTAGTGGGTTTCTTATGAGAAGATCTGGAACAAGCAGATCTCTTTTACTTTTCTGTTTTGAAGTTGGGGATGAATTTGCTTTTACAATCTTATTGCATCCTCGTAAGTCAGATTTGAAATAAAAAAAGAAATAGCTCCGAAGTTTAGCAGAGTGAGTAGGAAATTGCTTGTACTGCAATATTTTTAATGGAGTTTAGCTTGAATGGGCCAAGCTGAGGAAATACACACTTTTTGCATGCAACTGAAAGAAGACAGGAGTACCCAGAATATGCTGACTTGATATAAATGGAGTTTTATGGGAGAAGTGGACTGGAGAGGGGCAATGGAAAAGTCAGAGGTGAAAATTCTATCATTGATATAAAGGTTTGAATCTAAGAGCTTCGCCAAATCCTGGAATGCAATAATTTTGCCAGCCTTCCTTAGAAAGCTTTACAAAACCTCCTAATTTTAAAGACCACTTTTAGGATGGTTATTGCCATTTTAGTCTCAAAGATAGGAATTAGAATAGTAAAAAATAAATTTGTTCCCCACTCCCAACTCTGATATATAGGACAACATTGGTTCTAATGAGATATGAAGCCATTGATAATTTATGTCTATAATAGGTGAAAATTAGTTTAAAAAAGAAAAAAGGTAACTGCATTCATATGTGGAGGAAGAAGAAATAAGAGGTTTTTTTAAAATAAATGTTATCATTTGGCCTTCAAGATCTTTCTTAACTGTCTGTGCTTACCTTTACTCACTGTAAGCATCTACCAAATACATAAGGAACCTTTTCAGAGAGGTACACAATTATGGTGCATATAGGCAGACTGTATGTTATACTAACTGCACAAGTCTTGCTTCTGCAATAGATTTCCAGATCATATTGTTCTGCCAAGTTATTTGGAAAAGGTATCTTACCAATGGTACGCAGCTGCTTCTGAAATCAAAACTTTCTTGTCAGTCATGGCTCAGCAGATACATGAGGGTATTTATCCACTCTCCCAATTCTTTCTGAAACTCAGATCATTGTCTATGACATACTATTTGTATAAATGCTTGCCTTTGTTAGTAAATTGTGTAGCAATGAAAATGAAGGTTTACTGCCAATCTTGAGATAAAGGTGTTATGTATGTGCTTTTCTCTCCAACAGCTGCTGAAAAAGAAAGGAACATCCTCATTTCTTCAGAGACTCGAACGAGGAGGGCCGACCACTGTGGCAATACAGCTCAGGGTTAGTGAACATCTTCTGGGCAGACCTTTTCTTTTAAGAAAACCAAAAGATTTTGAAGGCAGGGTTAGTCTCCACAGATTGCAATGGAAGAAAATCAACTTTGATGCTTGAGAAAGCCACTTGCATGGCTGGTTCAAGCCTTTTGAGAAAACAATGTTCACAAGTTAGGAAGAGCATATGCGTTTTGTAGTTGCATTTGCTGCACAATAATGATTGACAACTGATTATTTTTCCCCACAGAAATCACTCACAGATATTATTGGGAAGCTGCAGAACTGCACGCCACATTCTGTTCATTGTATAAAGCCCAATAACTCCAAGTTGCCAGATACTTTTGACAATTTTTATGTATCTGCTCAACTGCAGTATATTGGTGTCCTAGAGATGGTCAAAATCATACGCCATGGATATCCAATACGTCTTTCTTTCACAGACTTCTTGTCAAGGTAAATGCTTTTTATGAAACTTAGAACTTTTTCTTACCTACAGTACAGAGCCTTCTGTCTTGTTCTAGTAGTGCCTGCAGTATTGTTTTGCTGATGAGTCTTTCAGGTTTTCTTCATGTCAGCCAGCAATGGGTGCAGGCTTATATTCTACTCAAAAGAACCATTAACTTTGTGAAAATATATATATATATATAAAGACCATCAGCAAAATGTATTCAATTAAAAAAATATAACTTCATAGAAAGGTTCAGCTTCATAGAGGCCCAGAGATAAAATACAGCTCTATCACAGTGAATGAGGATGATGTTCTTTTGTTTTCAATTTTGTTTGATTTTTTTTGTTTGTTGGTTGGTTGGTTTGTTTTCCTACTAGGGAATAAGTGTATTTGTTTAATATTATAGTGATTATACTGAGGTGAGAGGGAGGCAGAAATATCAGGAAACAAAACTCAAGGAAAGATGAAGGAATTGTTCTTTATTTACTGTAGGAAGCTGTAAACAAGTGAATGCTCCTACCAAGTGCTCTTAACTGGGCTGAAAAATTTTAGCTTCCTCATGGCTTGTCCCAAGGCGCTAAGGGATTACTCCCGAAGAGTCTGGGGAGAGGGACCTTGACAGCTGACAACAGAAAAACAGAGAAGGAGAAATTAAAAAGTAGACAGTTTCTATCTATTAACTCAATGAGAATAATGACATTTGCCTGCATCTTAACTTTTTTCTTGACTGTTTTGTAAGAAATGGATATATAAGTCATTTTTGCTTTATTCTGTCATGCTTTGCTTTGTCCTTGTGTGTAAATATAAATACTAGTAAGGAATCTTGATTTTCATGTGGGTTTTCTCTTTCAAAAAGGAGAATTTCCTCCCCCCTTGAGTCGGGATAATTAGCAATTTAATCGTGTGGCCCTAAAGGGGGAAAAACAGTCCTACAGATGTAAAACACAAGATATCCTGCTATAACTGATAAGTGCAACCCTGTAAACTGTCACATTTGAACTCTTACAATGGCTAAAGAAAGACAGTAGCTAAGAAAAGGTCATATTTTGCAAGAGCACTTCTTCCTGGGCTACAAAGCGTAATCATGATTTCTGTGTGCTGTCCCTTTTTGGATCTACTGGTGCTGCTTCTGTATTATTAAAGTAAAAGTTGACAGCTGCTAGGTGAACTTCTCAATCACTAAACATTGTTGATCAGAAAAGAAATCTTGTGGAAACTCTAGTTCTTAAGTGGAAGCTGTGACAGTTACTGTCAACGAATACATAATACAAATGGGAATTAATAAGGTCATATGCTATTAAATGCTGTAAAAACAGGCAGCACCAATATCATTATGAAATGATATACATGATTTCAGTAGATTTGCCAACTCCAGCTGCAGGGTTTCTGCTGAATTTGCCTGCAGTGTTGGCTCAATTTCTAAAGCTATATGAGTGGAGGGACAGAAATAATTTTTTACCTTATCTTTAAAACAGAAAGCCTTGAGTAACATGCTTTTTTAGGCTCCTGGGAAAGTTTATCCATATATTTTACAGTAATATTTTCAGAATCAGTTTCTCAATGGGCTGGATTTTGAAATTCTAGCTTTGCTTTTAAGTCAAGGCAGTGGCACAAACAATGTGAAGGCCCAAACAATTGCAGCCCAAAATGTTAGCTTAGGTAAAAATATCCACAAATATCCTTTTCCTGGAAGAAAGAAAATAGTAAAATAACCATGGAATTAGGAACTGTCTGCATATGGTTATTTCTTTCCAGCATTTAGTATTTTAGTATTTTAATTAAAAAGAGGATAATTCTATCCAAGATGTACAAAAAGCACTTGAGTAGGATCATGGCTAGGCTTCGCGAACGAAGATCCTGGACTTGAGTAGGAATGTAGTAATTTCTATTTGGTATTTGGTGCATTAGCAAAAATAAGTATTAGTGTGTGCCCTATTACCAGTGTAGAATATAGGATTCAGAAACTATCTGGGACACAGACAGAGCCTGACTGTACAAGCTTCATATCTAGAACTTAATCTTTTTGCATCAATTAATAAAATGGATCCTGGCTGACTTTTGTGTCATTCACCTCACTTGGTGCTCCAGGAAGACATGTAAAAGCCATTTGGAGTATAAATTTTTAAAAATAATGATAGTGATCAAGGATCCAGCTAGAGTAATGAGATGAGTTTGTACTTCTTGCTCAGTGAAGTTCAAGAGTACAGCTGTAAAGGCATGTTCAGGTTAAAATGAGGCAGTGTGATGCTCTGTTCCACTCACTCTGAACACTTTTTAGTACCATACTCCTCTACAAACACTACTCTACCATTAGTGTTTTGTAAATTGGATTAAAAATTAAATTTTTTTTTTCCTTCCTCCTCTTCTTTAATGTGATTCACCAAGTTGCTGAGCTGTACTAAGTTTTGCTCTGCCTGTGTTTTAGTCTCCTTGGTCAAGGAAGAATTTATGAACTACAGCCTTAGAGAGGTTCATAAGTCACTTATCTTCCTTGTTTCTTGGATACTGCTAGGAAATGGAGACTGCAGAGTCCAGTTGCATGTGTCCCAAAATAAGACATCTTTGTTAGCCTTCCCTGGCAGTTCATGGCAAACCTTCAGGGCTGTTGGACCTCAGGAAAACCTCTGTGGATTATGCAAACTGATAAGCAAATTGAGTCTTTCACATGGCAGATGAGAACTGCAGGATTTCCATGTGAAAAGACATGTTGTTCAGAAAGCCCAAATAATTGCTAGTGTGCTATTCTTTGTCTTTATTTCTGCAGGTTTGGGGTGTTTCTTGAAATTTCACTACTATCTCCCAGGTTTCTAGACTGTCTTTCCTGAGTTTAACTCTTCCAACTCAGTCTTGTGTTTTCCATCACAGAGCTCCCATCCTGCCTTCTGTTGCTGCTCAAGGAACAGCAAAGAAAAGTTCATACTGTGAAGGAGCATTTGAAGGCTGTATGTAGACACATCTCTTGCTGTGTTGTTGCAAGAAGAGATAAGTCACTAGAAACTTAGGAGTTACCATTCCAGTTCTTTGTAAAAATGGCTTAAATTGTACCCCTCTAATATTTAGTTTTACCTATGCGTATGCAGACATGCAGCTTAGATTGTAAATAGTTGTTTGTACTAAGTCAGTGTAAAGTGCAGGCTTGGAGGTACAGAATCAGACCACCTTTTTCTTTTTCTCTTTTTCTTTTCAGTTGTTTCTTCTTTCTCTTCTTTTTCTTCTTCTTTTCATTGGCTCACCTTTTCCTCCTATATGAACAGAATATGTTAAAATATCTAAATTACAACTCCTAAGCAGTATGGAATTGTTAAAATTGTAATGATTTGAAAATAGAATGTTAAAAAAACCACAACCATTCTGATTACCTTTTGTTTTAAAGCAACTTAAAAAGATGGCAAAACATCCTTTTTAATCGGGATAATATTAGGAAGGTAGATATGGAACACAATGAATAATGGATCCTTACTGTAATTATAGCAGTGAGGGTGAAACAAGTATGTTCAAAGCCTGTTCTAATTACAGGTTTCCTCTGGTTTCAGCATGAGGTTCTTAGATGAATTTCTTCTTAGACATTACAATTAACTGCAGATCTTGAAATCTGCAGTTCTACTCAGGGCAATGTTTATTGGTACTGAAATGCTCTAATAGTGGACTTGAGATCAAAAATGGCTTCAGAGCACTAACTCACCCAGAAAATTGACTTTGCTTGGAGAGCATAATGAAAAGGTTAACTTTTTTCTTAGGAGAGTTTGTGTTCATGTTAATATTATTGCTTTATCAAATAATGAGTCCTTCTGCAGCTGGCATAAAGCCATTATAAATAACTATTGTAATCTTTTGATAAACCTGTACTATTAGCTGATGCTGTATTGCACAGATGTGGTATTTATGTTTGTGAATCTTATATGGGACTCACTGTTGCATATCTGAACTCCCTTTGTCCAGAAGCTTTTTGATGTTCATTTTTTTCTTCTCTCTGTCTTTCCTCGTTGCTCTTTTTCCTCTTGAAAGCAGGGAAGTGATGATATTTTATACTATATTGTTTGTAAACTTAAAAAGTGGAGCAAAACATTTTAGAAGAATTTAAGCAGGGCATTACTGAGAAGGATGCATTGAGTGGATTGCAAAGTGATAGGTCATCACACTGGCCCTTTTAGCTTCATTGTCTGCTATACAGTAATATCATCAGTCTTCTCATAGGGCACTGCATTGTTGTGTGCCATGATAACTCCAGTCCTTGCAAGGAGAGCAAGACATAGTCCGACTGGTGTTAAAAAGTAATATTCTACTAAAGTAGATGTAACATCAGTTACTACCAAATGGCAATCTTGCCATTGTGCAGTTTGTTGCTTCAAACCTAGAGCAGGAAGTGTTATTTCTGATCAAGGATAATAATTTTTGTCTTTCTTCTAGAATACAAGAAAAAGTGAGTAAATTAAGTATTATGAAGTCGTCAGTTTTGAGGTTACTTAACCCCAAATGCATAAACATGGTAATGACTAATTTCTTGTGAAGAATGAAGGTCATCCATTCATTCTCCACCTCCCATCAGCATGGAGCAGTTCACCCTTTACCAGGAAAGCAGGGCTCCTTCACATGTAATGGTTACTTGGGAAGACAAACGCCATAACTTTAAACATCCTCCCTTTCTTCCTTCTTTCTCTAGCCTTTTTTTTTCTTTTTTTTTCTTTTTTTTCCTTTTTTTTCCTTTCTCAACCTTTCTGATAGTGAGGCTTAGTTTGGAATAATTGAGAGCAGTCTCAGAATTATACTAAATTATTAAACCCTTGTGAAAGCTTACTGGTATTGATTATGCCATAAGAGAGGACCAGAACCCAGAGTGCACTGACATTCTTTCTGGCAAGCCACGTGTATTAGAATTGGTGAACATCACCTGGGGAATTGCCTAGATGTGTTTGGCACTCTCTTAGAGGCTATAGGCCTTTTGAAATATTGTACAATGTGACAGTGTAGTGATAGCATCTGGCCTGTTCATATTATGAACAAACTAAATAGCTCTCTATGTTACACATACTCTAAGTGTAGATAAATTATTCTGGTTTACCCACCTTGTTTTCTCCATTTTTCCCCTTAGGTCCTGTTTAATACTCAAAAGACAAGCAATGTACTAGATAACTTTAGATGCCTATGGTGACTTGTCTAATTAACTGGAATTTAATTTATAGTGTTTAGAGAAAAGTGGTCACTTTCAGGTTATGATTCAGCTGACTTATTTTAGGTTGATCCATTTTTGCAGGCATTTCACAGTCTCAGTCTAGCTCCCATCTATGGCAAGAGACAGCTTTAATGCTTTATGACAGGCTCCAACAAAATCAGAGAACAGAATTTTGAAGATGAAACAGAAATAACTTTTGAAGTCATCCCATGGTACCATCAGTTCTCTAGCCCACAGAACAAGTAGTGTTGTATGTGCAAAATACCACTCCTTATGTTTACATGTTACAAAGTTGGACTGTGAGAATAATACAGCTGCTGGTGTTTCTGGGGCTTACTGGCAGTGCACAAATTGAGAATAAGAGAAAATAAGGTTTGGTTTTTGACTGGAGTTTTCAGTGGTAGCTCAGACATCTAGCTTTATTTTATATTTAGAAGGCGAAAATAAATATCAATATTGCTTGTTGAACATCATCTGAGTTTTATAATGCAACATTCACTTGCTAAACTGATTATAAATGGGTGTAAACTATTGTGTCATTCCACTGAAGCAGCTGAATTATTCATGTGTGTCATATACTCAAGAGTTCTGCAGGATCAACATGAAAAGGGGTCCCTTGAGCAGGGTGATGTAATTAGGCAATAAAATAGAAACAGGGAAATAAAGGTGGCATGGTCATTTTGATGTCCGGTAGTTCCTAACTTCCAAATGTTTGGTGTGCAATGTGAACAATATTACAAGATTTATATCACATTTAATATAGAATGTGTAAAACTTAGTTAGTGGACCTTCTTAGAGGGAGTTTGTTGTTTTGTGCAATGGAGAATGTCCTGGCTTTTAGGCTGTCTCAAAGAGACTCTCGAGTATTGTTCTTCCTCCACTGCTAGGGGTATGAGAGATGTATTTCTGCTCTTTTTTTGTTCTACCTATTTTTTTCCTAGCTATGTTAATTTTCTAGGCAATGATAAATCTGTTGGGCACACATAAACTGTTCCAGCAGTTCCAGTGGTTTTCTTTATTTTAACTTAAGGAAGCATCTGTGGAATTTTGAAATGTTTATTCCCTTTCCAGAGTTGTGCCACCATTGGTACCCCTGGACTGGCATTCAGTTTCCACTAGCATTTGACATTTCTTATCCCTGAGGGTTAACTAAACATTTATTAAACTGCTAAATAACCCTGTTGCTCTATGATAGCCTTATAATAATTATGAATATTTTACATCTGTGAATTTAAAAGCTTGTCCTGTTTCTAAACAGGGAGAAATGTTTCCACAGAGTATGAAAATACCCACCACAGCACTGGATTCCATCTAAAAGCCTGAATTATAAGAACAGATAAAATCATATTTGTGTACATATCAGAATATTGAAAGTTTTTGACCCATATCTCACAAGCTGGCTATGTGCTTATAGCAAGCGGATGATAACATTCAGTTATTTCAGAACCTTGATATATAAATGAAAACAATTATTGAGCACTTCATAATTTGCTGACATCACATAATGACAAAGATAATGGACATGGATTTATATATGGTAGTAATAAGTTCAATTAAATGCCTGCCATAGAAATAAACCTGTTAAAAGAAAATATTATCAACTACTAATATCTTCAGAAATCCTTACACATTGAAACCCTTTTAAAGAAATCCCTGTTAAAATAATAGACCTCTTAAATTGATACAAACAGCCTATCTTTAAAGTAAACACTTTACAGAAGTAAATATGCAACACATTAGTTTATGCTAATGGCACTATGCAGAAACTTTGAATGATCTAATTAAGGTGCAAACTGTCACATGGATAGATTAAATTTACTGTGTAATTTTAAAAGAATTCATTTGAATTCATTGATTAATTAAATATAACTGTGTGTTTTCAGTGCCTTGAAAAATATAATTAGTTGCTGTTGACTGCATTTTTTTTCCTGCTCATAGGACTTGTATAAATGCAGTCCAGCTGCCTCACACTCAAAAGCCACTGTGTGACCCTCCTGCTTTCTTCTCTTTCTGTGCTTCTGCAGCTGTTAAATTCTTTCCGCTCAGCTCAGACATTCATGGCAACTTTTTTTTCCTTATCCACCTCTTGATATTCTTTACAACCATTTAATCTTCAGCAGGAGAACCTGGAATGAGACTTCCTAAAGCTAGATTGCCTCATCAGACTGAATAGTAGGTAGGTGATTGTGGTGACACCTGAGAGCAAACACAAAATCATATACAAGTGTTCATGCAGAATCCTTTTACATAGCTTAGTCACTGGATCTTACTTTGCTTTTTTTGTGGCACTAATTTAACATGATTAGATTTAGCACAATTACACTTCTTTACTCCACAGTGAGAGCAGAATCTGGTCCAGCATTGATACAGTATGCCAAGGGGACACCCTTAACCTGTCTTGAAAAATGATGCTTGTGTACAGTTTGTCCAACTGTTACTCAGTTCAGAGCCAGGAGAATCCCTGTTATCCAGACTGATACTACTCCACAGGGTTCAGAAGGCACAAGAGAATCTCCCATAGAAAAGAGTAGAGATAGAGATGATCTTCCAGAGAAGCTGTATTGCCTGTATGCTTTAAGAAAGTCTTGAAAACCTTCCCTATAATCCCAATACACCTTGGCTGAGCTACTAGTGAGCATTGTGGGAAGCATTTCATGTATTTCCATTCCTCTTTGGCTGAGCCAAGATTGCACAGAGGAGAAGAAACAAAAGCAAGGAAGATATAAACCATCATCTAGGTGGAACACAAAATTCAGTCCTTTCATATCAGATTTTCCATTTTACTCTGGGTTTGCTTTGTGTTTCTGAAATATTTGTCTATCACAGTGTATTTCTAAAGGAGCTGGGACATGCTGTCTTGACTAACAGTGAGCAAATGAACTAGCAATTCCTCCAGGACACCAAGTGGGAAAGATTACAAGCTACTTTGGTGTTTCAACTCAGTATCACACTATATTTCTGAAAAGACCTTGTGTATGTTTCAGAAGAAGTCCTAAGTCACTTTGCTTTGCACAACCTATTATTTCAGGTATCTGACTCCAGGCTTCCAGGTACTGGGGCAGGAGCTGGCCCTGTCCTTCTCTGATTATCATTTGGAAGTCTTATAGTTTCACCACTGTACCTGCAGGTCTGTAGCCCAGCAGTCATGACCTTGTCCTGTGCCCCTTGGAGGATGACTTTCTATCTCAACCTGCTCAGAGCTGACCTGCTGGTGAGGTCCAGCAGCAAGTTTCCCAGAAGCCAAGTGCACAATACTATGATAATGAAAACTTCAAAACTCTTGCTTTGTAGTGTGGTATTAAAGAAAGGGATGCATAAGACATCTTCTAATTCTTTATAGCTCCTGAGATATGGCTCAGACTCACAGAGCAAGTTTTTGTTTGTGGTAGGAGTGGCCAAAAATTTACGCATCTGTTCAGTCACCTTTGACACTTACTCCCAGTCACTTCTTTTTGCTGGTCTCTGTTAAAAAAAAAAAATACAGAAAAGAGAGTACCATTTGATTTTCTATGATTTCAGACCTTTTAGTTTTGCAGGAGGCTTTTTAATGTTGATGCCCTATTTTCACATGGTTATATCTCTGGAGAAGGGAAACCAGCTTCATTGCACACTAGTCCTACATCACCTCTGGGCAATCCAGAACCAGATCAGCAGGCTGATGAAGAAAGTTAAGTTTGTTCTACAGTCTATATATTCTGTGTACAGTGAAGCATTTTACTGCTCTGTGTGCATATTTGTGGAGTGCCCAAGCATGAAGAGGCAGCTTGCTATGAAGAAGACTTACCTATCATGAGGTAAATGTAAACATTTACAGCATAAGAGGCTAGTGTTCATGTAATAGGGCTGCTTGTCTATTTAATGCTAGCATACTTCTGAGTTAGTGTCATCTTTGCCAATTTCTTAAATATATTTTTACATTGCTTTCTCAAGATGGGATGAGAATGTCAGCTTCAAGTAAGACGATGCAGAAGTGTTGTAATGCAAATCTTTAGCAGATGTTGTGAATTTATTTTTTAGTTGCGTGGCTGCATCCACTAATCCCAAGAACTGAACTATGATTTACATTCTATTTATTATTCTGTTGCCACATTTTCTGAAATGAGGAAGCCCCTGCTTAATTACAGAAAGTATATGAATAAATATTCTAGGATTAAGACACACATATCTTCGTTATTTTTTCCTCTCTTGAAATTGAAATTCAGATGTCTATAAAAGATTAAGAGTGGCAAAACCTAATGCAAAACCATAAAATTTGGGAAAGAAAAATAAATCCTTCCAAGTCACCCATCACAAAGTAGTATATTTACCTGAGGATAAGATAGTATTTATCTAAGCTATACTATCTGAGAAGGTAGTATTTATCTGAGGATAAATATACTTTTTATTTTTTTTATTCAGTCTAAATCAAAATATGCCAGATAGCTACTTCTTATGCAAGAGTATTCTGATGCAGTGGATTTCATAGCCCTGATCCTCCCTCAAAAATCTGTACATGGGGCCAGTGCTCACCCACATGCAGATCACTGAAATTTTGTTCTGGGGATTTTCTGAGTATTTTTCTATTTCTTAGTCTTTAATTTTGCTTTTTTGATCCTAGTTACCATTTCTGTTACTCTCAGTATATTTTCCTTTTCCTGTAGACGTGTTAGAGCATGCTATGTATGTCTTTATACCCTTTTATAAGGAAGTGGGTTTTTAATTGTTGAAGTGGAAAATCAGAATATTTCATGAGTTGAAAAGTTTCTGGCTTCCAGTGTCATATATAAAAGCAATGGTTTAGTTTGTCTGTTTAGTTTGCTGTAATGTCACTTTTAGCATTATCACTTTCCAGGTTTCTTTCTGTCAGCATGTCTGTGTGCTAGGTTAACCCAGAGAGAATAGAACTGCTTGCTTTTTTTCCAAGATGACTCTAATTTTATTTTCTCCCCTAATTCTTATTGATCTGCAAGTCTAGCCAATTAATCCTCTGTTGCTTGATATCAATTAGGATATTTCAGAAACTGATGCTACTGCAGTAGGCAGCTACTCTGAAGTTGTTGTTCATTGCCATATGTACTTATTTACTGTTTCAAATCTATCAGGCCAATTGCACTTTATGCTCATGTCTTCATCAATCTGAATTATTTCTGTACCTCTGTATGAAGCAGTCTCAGTGCAAAGTGTGTTTTATATAAAGGTGAACCTTGTGCTCCTCTTATACTATATTTTTGTACTCCTGTAACAGAAACCCAAAATGCAGTCTGTTTGGTGTAATGTTATTTATAAAGGCATTTTTTTGTCCCCCACATCCAAAAATTTAGTCTTCCAAAAATTTAGAATACCTGCTTTGGTTGTTAATATTTTTGCTGTATAATTAGAGATGTCATATATATTGTACAGAGACTGGCAGTATCCCTTTTCTTTTCTTGAGAAGAGTAATCATCTATTTCCCCTTTTCTAATTATCTGGAATTTCCAATGTTCCTCATATTTCAAAAATAATTAGGTTATTCCTTGAAGAAAAAAAAATATGACACAGGCAAGTGGAATGAGTATGTATCCTTTATATACACATAACATTAATCAAAATTCTTTGCTGCTGAGTGCTTTGGTTTCTATTACTTGAAAATCTTGAAAATTTTCCAGACATCTTTTTTTTTTTTCCTTAAAAAAAAATAGGTTTTTCTCTCCTGTAGATAGATCCTTTAGGTATTTCAGCTCGCATTTGATATGTTTCTCAAATACAAACCATGCTTAACACACCCTCCCTCTCCTTCCCAAATCCAAGCAAACAAAACTAAAAATCCTGAGTTCTAAGCACACAGTGACAGGGTTTGCAAACAAAGTCCACTTCTCTCACACATTTCACAGACATAATAATACATCAATCTGTTACTGGTTGTCAAAGGAAGAAAAGAGGAAGTTTAGAAAGGGAAAAACAAAATTTAGCAAGACAGCACAACCTGATTTTACTCCTTTGTGGTGACAATTTTTACAATTCTTCCAGAAGAAATACAGGATACAAGATAGTTTTTATTGGCACTTTTTATACACTACCTTTTGAATAGATCTTACTAAATGATTCCATTTTCCCTTAACAAACAAAATTCATTGTAGTAAACAAAAGAAAGATAAAATGAAGCTGCAACATAATGAATTACACTGAGTGTTTTTCCTTGTATAAACTGTGTTTGGGATATTTAAAGCTTAAAACTACATTACTTGGTACTCCTATAAAGTGGGTACATGCCAGCTGCATGTCATTTTATTTTTTAAATAGCAACACAAAGACATGGAGAGGAGTTGTTTTCAGGAAAGATTTGAGTTCTAGTGTTAGAAGCTGTCCTCTTACTGAGGCCATTGGATTGCAGTCAGTAACTACCTTGTGACCCTGTCATTTTTTATTTTTCTTTCTTACCTAGGGAAGAAAGGGACCCCAGAAAAAGATTAGCAACAAACAAACAAACAAACAGAAATAGTTCTGAGGCTTCAGTTCAAAAACATCTCTGTGGTCTGTTTAAGCTGTTGATTCAAAGCTGCTTGTTTTTGTGCCCTTTGTACTCGCAGTTCTTTCCATTAGTACCTTCTATCATGTTGATGGGCTATTGAAATTGAGTGAGTGATGTTTATTCCAAGGCTTGAAGATTTGCTGTGCATACAGAACTGGGAGTACAGCCTTACAGCCTATTTGTGCACACTCCATGTAAATCAAATAGCATGCTGAGCCGTAGAGTATTACTGTGGGTTACTGTGCCATAACCTGAACTGCAGAATATTCTGTCTCAGGGAAAAACAGTCTACTGGATCTTGTCAGCTGTGCACTTAGGGAAGTGAGGGAGAAAATGATCAGATAACACCCTTATCTGTGAAGTCCCAAGAGAACAGAGTTTTCCATATTCACAAGCTACCTGAAGATATTGGCAGCAGTATCTAGTCCAAATAAACACAAAATCTGTGTGATAAAGAGCATCAGTCAGAAGCAAAGGAAGAGTGGGCAGAGCACAGCTTCTGCAACAGCAGAGGATCCTGGCCAGTCTGTACATGCTTACAGTGCTAGCCTGTCTAGCCAAAAGGTCTTTCTTCTGTTTAGTTGCATAAAAATGACAAGTTAGGACAAGGAGGGAGCTAAGGACAGAGCTGGGGAAAACAGAGCATCTCTCCTACCGTTATCCTGTGGAGTGGGGTTGTGGAGAGCCACCTCATGGTAGTGGTCCCTGTCTCAACTTGTAACTGGTAGAGGTTTCACACTTAGTTTTTAATCAACACTACATTAGTCTTGACCTGGTGGTGGAGGGGTGTTGATTCAATTTAATCTTTTAAATCTCCCTGTTTCGTATTTTGCCTTGGATCCCTTAGTGATTTATTTGCTCTGGCTAGGCCATGAAACACTGGTTTTTATGAGCTTTTTGACTTCACTAGGAGAGATTCACTATGTCTAATATTAGATATCTGTGCTAGAGTCAAGAGCATAGACTCTTTTTATATTGAATGGAAAGAAATGGGGGTCTTGCAGTGTATAGTTCATCTTACTTATGTTAAACATCAATATCACAGTAGGGTATATGATACCTGAATGCTACTGACTCTTTAGGAAAGTCTAGACAACTCATCAATCCAAGTTTGCTAAAATGTATTTAACCTGATTAAAGACTTTTTTTCTTTAGCAAGGTGGCACTGAGTATGCTCACTGGATCCCTCAGGATACCTGGATACCTGCTTAGGTAACCAGTATATTTGAACAAGTTAGGAGAAAAAAGAATGTTCTTCTTAGTCCTTCTGTTACTTACTCTACAGATGAGTATGTCAGTCAAACAAGTAGACCTAAGGGTGAGATTTCTCTCAGTCACCTAGAATGCAAGCACCCAGCCTGGACTTGTCTTCTGAGTCCATCTAAGGTCAAATAGAGAAAGGCACCTGCAGAGGGCAATCTCTTCTCATTTTGACAAAAAATACCTAGAAGGCATAGAACAAGTCACCCTAAGGAAACACCTATCTTCACAGCCTGGCTTGAGGACAAGGTGACTATCTCAGGCTAGGAGCACAGCTTTTCAGTGTCTAACACATGGAAAGGTAGATACTTGCTGTGTTCACAGAGGAAGTTTGTGGCAGAATTAAATATCCGTAGTTAGCCCTTTCTTGGCTACCAAAACTATTAGCTCATTCTCTTTTTCTAAGACAGAGCTTGCTTTAATGGAGAGAAGGCAATTGTGAGCTCTGATTAGACTTCCAGAATAATGTGGTGGAATCTCAGAGACTATTAAAGCTGGAGGAAAACAGTGGGTCATTTTTAATGGCCTCCTGTATAATACAGATTGTAAAGAAAGTTTAGTTAGCCTTGTTCTGAGCCCTGTCATTTGCACAGATCTAAAGTAAATCCAATCCAAAATTAGAATTTCCATTTAAATTTTAATTTGGCTTTGTTTCAGGAATTAAATACATTTCTTTGATTTTTTCCTGTGAGTGAGTTTCAGGCTGACCACTTCTGCATGCATTGTGAGTCAATGCTGAATCATCTTTGTGTCAGTCAGCAGTTGCTAAGCTTACCAGCAGTTGTCTAACACCTCCCTGATTCTCCATGATATCTAAGAAAATCCAGTTGATACAGAATACACTCACCTAGCAGAGCTATTGAGAAAGTAGGGTGCACAGTTTCCTACTGCTGATCTGGAATGTTAGATAACTAAAAAGATCACTGGTGAAGTTTTGGCCCCTTACAACCAGCAAAAAATTCCTGGGCACAATTTGGGAATTAAGACAGCCTGGTGATCAGTCCCAGAAGGCAGTTTAGATGTGGCTACACTCTGTTGGAAGGTGGCAGGGTTTCATAGAACATGGAAGAATACTTACTAAATAGACAGGCTGGGGTTTTGCCAGCTGGTTTCTATGACAGAGAAATAATCCCTCTCACATTGCATTTACTAGCAGAGATGTAGCCATGGAGTCCTTAGCAGAACTGCTGCCAGACCAGAGAATGTTTTCAGACTGCAGGAGCTGAGGTACTCAAAGGTCTGTGCAGCTCCAGGAAACTAGAAGTCTAGGTGAAATTTGGCCTTAGAGCAGTTTGCCTGCAGGTGTTGCTCCAGAGTTGCTCTAGCTCCTGGAACCATTGATGGCCCTGGAGTCATTCCAACCCTGCAGCTTTGTCTGCTGTGATCTGAGTTGGTCCCAGGATAGCACAATTTCAGGTTGCACCAGAGCTATATGTAAATTCAGCTGTTATAGAACCAAATAAATAAAATGTCAGGAAATGTAGTTAGCATGCAAACTTCAAAACTTACCCCTGCTTCATTGGGAGTTGAATCAAGAGTGACACGTTTGTGAAATCTTTCCTTGTCAAAAACTGTCTTTTTATAATGAAATATCATTCCAGCTCATTACGTGCATTCAGATCTAGACTGAAGAATGTCTTCAGGAAAGTACAGTAATAATAAGAAGCATCAAGATATATAAAATTCATCAGGTTTTTTGGTAATATGTTGTAATAAGTCCACAGTTAAAATTTGGATTTTACACTTCATTTGTCTTTATATGACCTAAATTTTCCACATTAGTTGTTTTACTTGGTACATCAAAGAGCCCTTTAATATCTAGCTTTTTCTAACTTTGAAGGTACTCGATGCTGTAATTGAGTCTTCTCTTGTTATTCTTTCCAATACTGTGAACTGATCAAGTCTTTTTGCTATGTTTTGTTCAAAATGAAGACAAAAGTATTTCAGACTGATTGAGAACATTTTTATCAATCTCACTTTCTTATGAATTGCTCCTTAATAGGCATATGTCATATGACATGTATTGAAACAATGCTTTCCTCTGTTATTAACCAATTCAGTTCCAATGAAATCAGTTGGTGAAGCATCCAAGGAACTGATAGGAAGCATGTCTGGGTTTTAGGCATGGCTTGTCCCACACAGTTATTAACCAAGGTCATACACAAGTTTTATAGTGATCGACCTTCTAGTTTTCTTCACCTGTAGCAGAATCTTAAGCTTCCAGTTTGGATGTCAAAGATTTGAGAGTTGATGGAAAGCTGACAATTCCTGTAACTCTACTTCTGCTGATTTTTCTAGGTATAAAGATTTGGCTGATACAGCAGCAGGAGAGAAGAAGAAGTTGTCTGCCAAAGAGAGATGTCGTCTTGTTCTTCAGCAGTGTAAATTACAAGGCTGGCAGGTTTGTGATCTACAAAGCAATTAAAATACCATTCTTTAAACAAGCTAGCTGAGTCATTTCCATTGTGGCAAGCCACCAGATCCTTTGCAGCAGTGTATTTCTTTGACATTTAATATATGCTTTGGGATAGAATCAAACTGATTTTCTGCATTTTCTAGCACACAAGTAACTGTGATCATTGTGTCAAAAAAAAAAAATCAGTGTATTCTTGTGGGAAGGAAAAGATCTCTATTAATCGTGTACACTGTAACTTTGCATTGAAGTTCTTAAAGGTATCTGATGTACACATTTTAGTGGTTGAATCATATCTGAATCACAAAACACCCTCCTTTTGTCCAGAGTGCTCAGTCATCTCCTTTGGGTAGCTTTGTAATTGAGCAGGACAGATCTAACATACGCAATTTGAATAGAAAATGGTGTTTCCTTGCACACTGTATAAACTATTGTACAGAAAGGAAGCTCTGTGTGACTTAATGTGTAAAGCATTCTCCCAGGCAGTGTGAACTTCAGATTAAAGTCTTTTCCCAGCCTGTTCTACAAGAGAACATCAAGACCAGTTTCAGGGACAGGTATGAAGTTTAGGGACTGGACAGTAGTTAGGGCACTCCTATATGTTTCTTTGGGAATATTAGTTAAAAGGACAGTCATAACATAAGTCTTATAATTCATCTATAACCTCTAAGCTTTAAGATGCCTGGATGTTTCAGCAACTCTTTATGAAGGACAAGGACTTTGTGCTCTGGGTGTTTCTTGGTGACCCAGATTCCTTAGTTATAGCAGGAAAATTTTTGCCCCCCCCCCGTTTGGAGCACACATACATGATCATCTGCACTTGGGCACATAAGATTTTTCTGTGGCCAAAATACACTAAGTCTCCTTTTAGCCACTAAAGTAAACAGTGGGCATATATGGCCCCTCTCCCTCAATAGAAAAGAGCAAAAGGATGGACCCTGAAATGGTAACTATTAAAACAGACTTACTGTCCTTAGTCTAGGTTTCTTAAGTCAGCTCTGGGCTATGTTCTGCATCCTTACCACAAGGTTCCATATAAAGACCAGTCATTACCATCTTGAAGCTGTAGATTTGCTTACAAGCACCTGGAGACCTTCAGAACTTGTATGGAGCTACAAGCTTGACATTGGCCAAAAGCTGTGTAACAGTAATTGCATATTGAGCTCCAGTCACAAAACAGTGCAGGATGCCTACCGAGTCTATTTCCCTAGGAGCCAGTAACAGCATTACAGCACCAAAAAAAAAAGCACTTGGCCATCAGTGAAAGCCTACAACTCCAGACTAGTGATTCTGTAGTGACTGGCATTTATAAACAAGCCTGAAACCTTGAATGCTAAATACGTAAAAAGGCAATTGCAAAACCAAATCCGTTCATCATGCAGGTGACTGAAGCTTGTGATCTCAAACAGGCTTTAGATGTTCTGACTCCAGAATCTCATTAACACCATGAGGAGTCACATGTGCAAAACTACAGCAGTGCATAACACATTGTCCTTCAAAGCAGAAAGGAACAAAACTCCTCTTAAGAGACACTGATAAGTTAAATGCAAGAGGGTTTGAGGGTGAGAAATACCATTGTTGCTCGGTGACTAAGTGCATGGCAACAGACTAAGCTGAAAGGAACAAGGTCTGAAGAAATGAGTGACCTTCTCCTTACACCTTTTTCAAGCCCCAGAGAGCAATGACAAACAGATGGAAAGTTGATAATCATGGAAGAAAAATCTAGGAGAAAATTCACTCTGAATCCAGACAATTTCTTACAGAAAAATGCCCAGTAAATACAAGCTGGATCCCAACACATTTTGTATAGGTGATACAGAACCATATATGAAACTATTAGCAGTAGTGACTAATGTCTGTGTCACATAATCTCCTCTCAATTATCTTTTTGATTCATTTGACTAATCATGAAACTTGAACTTTAAATAACAATCTAAATGAGGAAGCTTATACAATCTGCAGTTGTCGTGAGTGCCCTCCTCTATGCTTTTGCAGCAGAGGACTGAAAAAAAAAAAAGAAAAAGAATTAAAAGGGAGAAGGAAAGGGAAGAAAGGGAAGGAAAAAAGGAATTACAAACCCAGGATGATGTCAGCTGGCAAAGTCAAAAGAAAGTAGTCATCTGTAGTGCATCACTAAAAACGATCCAAGAAGTAGGGGGTTACACATATAACCAGTTTATTCAGCTACGGTTGCCAGCAGGAACTACTTCAAATGAGTCACTGCTGGAGCTGAAAATCTATTTGATGCAGGAGTTCATGAATAAGTCAAAAAATGTCTTCCTCAACTACCTGCACTTCCCTGAAGAGCTGTTGCAGATTTGGGTAGATAAATTGACCAAAAAAAAAAATAGATAGCTAAAATATCCGCATCAGAAATGATGAAGTGTAGGAGAAAGTAACACGCATCTGAAATCAACCTCCTGCTTATATGTCATCATCAGAAGATGATGTTGCCAATAAACTCCCCAGCAGAGAGCGAAAAAGAAAGATCTGGACTTTATAGCTGAGTGAATCTGGTTGATAGTTTATTTAACTTCCTTCTGATAATGTACCTCACCATCCCATTTTGTGAAAAGTGAGATTAACTTGGGGGAGGGGAAAGTAAAACTGCTCTGAAGAGAGATCCCAAAAATGAGTAAAGAAAATCATTTTGCTGTGTTTATTTCCTGCTTGACAATTTGTCTTTTCTTTCTTACATTTGGAGAGCGTTAACGAATTTAACCAAGAAAACAAGAAACCCCAGAGCCTACTCACAGAACATGTCCTTTCTCCTCTTGTAAATACTGCAGTCTGTTTAAAGTGGAAGACAAGTGCAGAAGATCTAATACCAGAATCCAATTTTGGTTTATTTTCTACGGTACAGTAGAGCATAAGAGCAAACACTATCAGCTAGCCAGCGTCTGGTGCTTGATTCAGCAGCTTCTCTGCTAAAAGAAAGAATTTATTAGGGGAGTGTTGATAGGTTTATGAAATGTTGCTGTAACTTGGGTAAGCTGAGCTGGAGATAACTAAACTAGGACAATAAAATAGCTGTTTCATAGATGCTGGCATACCATGCAGTTTCAGTCATGCATATCTTAACTATTGGAAGTATAAAAGTGCAGATCTACTAGTTGAAAGGCAGTTTTTACACCCTGCCTCTATGTGCAGCCTAGATAAGGTGTTATTTCAGCTTCAAGATATATTTGATCATGACAAGCTTAGCTACTTGCTGTGACTTTTAAGCACACCTAATGTAAGAGAAAATCAGATTTCTAAGCCAAATCAAACCTTTGTTTAAGTCTGCTACTGGAGAAGTCAGTGAGACATTTTGCTAGTAGTGTTAGAAGGAGCAAGACAATATGTAGTAACTTTAGAGTTAAAGTGAGTGGAAGTACTGGCTGCTCTGTGTAAAGCAGAAGAATCTCCTGCCTCCAGAACATCTGAAGGCCTTACATTAGGAAACCCACATTTTCAATGCTGTGTTCATTTATTGTCATGCAGTGATGTATTAGCTAAGCAAAGCCTATGATCCCAATAGCACAACTAGCTTTCAAACATTGGCATGCTTTGGGAGAACTACAGGGCACAAATAGTCTTTGGCTGGTTTTGACTAACATAAGGAAACTTTCATTTGTTTGGATTATCATTCCTCACACTGTTAAGCTTGCAAATATGAACTCAATAAAGGAAAGTTAGCTCGTAGCTTACTGAGGTTTCTCATCAAAACTTGGAGCTTTACATTTTGTTTAGCTAAGGTCAGTGGTTTGCAATTAACCCTTCTGAGTTACTTCAGATGGAGCTTGCTGAAATTCAAACAACTTTTATTATACTAGAAGTAAAACAAACCATCAATTTAATTTGCTCTTCCTAGACAGTGCAGCTGTTAAATATAAGCTCTGTGAAGGCCAGACTTGACTAGAAGTGAATCTTTCAGCTGCTAGAAATCCTTGTCTAGTTGAAAGACAGCAACCCATAAAAATGTCTAATAAAAGCATTGTCTTAGTTTATCTTTCCAGTTTTTAGCCTGCTTCTTTTAATCCACAATAACCCCTTCTTATCACTAGCTTTTAATTCTGAACCCAAAAGATAAGTCTTAAGTTTGAATGAGGTGATCCAAAGACTCATCAGGTATGAAATAAGCAGTAAAGTCAAGTAATTCTGAATATTTTTATGAAGCTCTAAATCAGCATCAGGTAGTTGCATGAGCTAGATATTGTGTTAGTGCCAGTTCACATTTTTACCACTACAAACACTGCTGAGGTTGTTTCAGGAGCCTGCAGTCTTTATGGGAAATGATCCTTGCCAGTATGCAGTGTATTATTAAACTTCCACTCAAAAAGAATATTAAAGCAGAGAGTAAGTCCTCAATAAAGAAAAATCCCAGAAGTCCATCTAGGAAAATCAAGTCTGATCCCCAGTTTTTGCCAGTCACAAAGACAGCCATATTTCATTACTGAGCAACAGGTGTTTCATTTATTGGATTTGATACAACTGTCTTCAATTATTTTTTATTTTTATATATTAATATACAATATTGGCATACAAGAGTCATTTTTGGGAAAAAATCTTTATGATTAAATAGAAGAGTATAGAACCTAAGTGGCATTTGATTAAACCAGAGAAATGAGCAGAAATTTATAAAATTATACATAGATAACTTGCATGCTTAATTCAGAGGGACTTTTAAGTTATCTTTTTAAAAAGAACAGTTTATTTTGGTTTATGATGAAAGTGGTCATTCTATATTGAAACACAAATGGCTTTGCACATGATATGATAAAGTATTAGAGTACTTTGCAAGCAAAACAATATGTAAGAGCTTCTTGACTCTAGTTTTGATTGCTAGCCTTGAAAATTCTGTTTTCTTATCTTTTTCATCTAGATCTCTCCATTCTGGAATTCATCTCTCTCTCCCCTCCTGCCCTCTATCTCTCTTGACACTTTTCTCCTCTTCTTCTTTTCTAGATACTTCCTATTTGGTTCTGGCATTCATATCTTATTTGTCTGGGTTTAGTTTTCCGGTCTCCTACCTCAAAGTTTACTTTTTCTGCCATTGCTGTCCCTGTTGCCTGTATTTCTCAGGGCATGCTGAGAGACATTTTCATATGGTTTGTTTTGGTGTCATTTCTATTACTAGAATTTTGAAAGACTAAAATCATAGGTCCACTAAGAACAGAGATCTCAAGAGATAAAACTGGTGTAGGATTTCCTTCACTGAGTATTCCTAGGTGTATTTTCTCTTTCTTGATGACTTCCTTTCCTGTAAGGCAATTCTTTTTTTCACTTCACAAGCGCAAAGAGCTGTGAGGTTTGCATAGTTTTTGGAACAGGAATGACCTGAGGCTCAATAAGGCCAAGTGCCATGTCCTGCACTTTGGGCACAGCAACCCCAGGCAAGGCTACAGGCTTGGGGATGAGTGGCTGGAAAGCTGCCCAGCAGAGAAGGACCTGGGGCTGCTGGTGCACAGCTGAATATGAGCCAGCAGTGTGCCCAGGTGGCCAAGAAGGCCAGCAGGATCCTGGCTTGGATCAGGATTAGTGTGGTGAGCAGGAGAAGGGAGGTTATCGTACCCTTGTACTCAGCACTTGTGAGGCCTCAGCTGGAGTACTGTGTTCAGTTCTGGGCCCCTCATGATAGGAAGGACATTGAGATGCTGGAGCTTGTCCGGAGGAGAGCTACCAAGCTTGTGAGGGGTTTAGAGGACAAGTCACATGAGGAGAGGCTGAGGGAGCTGGGCATGGTTAGTCTGGAGAAGAGGAGGCTGAGGGGGGACCTCATTGCCCTCTACAGCTACCTGAAAGGAGCTTGTAGAGAGGTGGGGGTTGGCCTCTTCTCCTTAGTAACTAATGACAGAACCAGAGGGAATGGTCTGAAGTTGAGACAGGGTGGGGTTAGATTTTAGGAAGAAATTCTTTAGAGAAAGAGTGGTGAGGTACTGGAATAGCCTTCCCAGGGAGGTGGTTGAGACACCATCCCTGGAGGTGTTTAAGAAACGTGTAGATGTCATGCTCCAGGACATGCTCTAGTGAGGGCAGGGGGTGTGTGGTTTGTTTCGTTTGGGGTTTTTTTGTTTGGTTGGTGGGTTTTGTTTTGGGCTATTTTTGATTGGACTCGGTGACCTGAGATGTCATTTCCAGCCATGAATGTTCTGTGATTCTGTGACCGTTTTTCTGGCCTTTCACAGAGAGCTGAATGAGAGTTTTCCTCCCTAAAATCCAACTCCTGACAACCACTTACATAAATGCTTAATGTCACACGTGTGTACACTGGTCTGTTGCATACTTTGTATTAAGGTCACATATAATATATGCTAAACTGTAGGTTTGTTTAGTATATACCATGGTACAAGGTCAGTAGTTTACCAGAGACAAAGGAATACTCTTAAAATGTGTGAAGAAAAGCTAACAAATAAAGCAGAGAGAGTAAGCCTTTAAAAATAACATATCAGTCCTTGTAAAAGATCAGCAACCTGTAAATGTATTTGTCATAATTTTTTTGCAGCTATGTACACTGCAAAAAGACACATTTTACAATAGTTTTAAGGTTTTTTTTTGCATTTCATTAATGCACTGTGAAAATGTGTGTCATTGTGTAAAATATCATTAGATTATAGTTCTCTGTCTTTTGTAGGTAGCTATTTTGAAAGTACTGCCAGAAACACACAGCACTCCCACAAATTGCCTTTTTTTAAACTAAAGAACAGCTTTACAGATTCCCTTGACACCTATTAAGTATGAGCTAATACTGCCTCCATGCCACCTACACACCATCTCAGCATGTATTCCATAGTTTTGAATGTCTGTACTTCTACATCCTACAGCTTTTCTGTAAAATAAAAAAATGGTTAAAAAAAGGAAAAAAAAGAGGAAGAAAGAGAGAAAGAAAGGAAAGAAAGAGAGAAAGAACAGCTTCCTCCCATCCTTCCTTTCTCCCAGGGGAAAAGGAAAAAAAAAAAAGAAAAAGAAAAAAAAAAGCCTGTAGCAGTAATTGAAGCTTTGGTAGTCATCAATGACAATTTTACTTAATCTTTAAAAAATGTGTCATTTTGAAAAATAACATTTAAGACCTTAATGCTTTTCTAATTAAAACAACTATGACTGTAATTCACAGATGGTTTACTTTTACAGGAGTCTGAATGACATTACAATTTCAGGCTCAGATGAGAGCACTTTGTAGTCCAGAAAGTATTGAAAAGTGAGTGCTTTAGTGGAAGAACTTTTTAACCTTTTTTCCCCCCTAGGCAAGCAGGAAGCATTTTGTGATTAGAGAAAAGACAGGTGGAAGCCTCAAAAACTGTTTTGATATCTGGCATATGAAATTCTGCCATTTTTTCAATATTATTGCTTTCACTGATCACCAGAACTGTAGAGAGGGTTGTGAGACTAGCTTGCCTTTGGTCAGCTTTAGATGGGATCACATTTAGTTCAAAGACTAAGCAACGCAGATGTCCAGCCATACTAACATAATCAGAAAAGGACTTGGGGTGCTGGTGGCTGAGAAGCTGGCCATGAGCAAACAGTGCACNCCAAACCATTCTAGGATTCTATGAAATGTATTATAACAGTTTCTTCTATGCATGCTTTTGTTCAGAGCTTTGCTCTCAGCAGACCTGGCCTATGATGTAAAATCTATAAATAGCTTTTATCCAAATGTAAAAATGAATTTGTATTGACATTTTATATTTCTTCATTCACTTAAAAATTGTAGCAGGCTTCTACTAATGAAGTTCATAGCATAAGTGATGCCACAATAACTCAATTTCTGTTGCTCCTAGGGTGTAGGACAGGACAATAGAGCACTAATGCTTTCCATGTCTCCTAGCTAGCTTGTCTGCAATGCCAGGCACTAGTAGCCAAACTGACCATAATTAGCAATTAGCAATTGTGTTGACTGTGATTTTTGACTCCACACTGCAAAATCAAATGAAGCTTGATGTTTAGTTCTTACACATTTGAAATATTGCCCTAGTAAGGAGGAATGTTTAAAGGACTTTCAGTGAGGAAATAAGGGGAGAAACAAGTATTTTGAGGAATGGAGGGAAAGAGGCAGAGATGAAGAAAAAGTGAATGACTTGTCATAGACTTGATAATAGAGGGTTTGTGGAAAGGAAAAATGGAATATAAAGAGAAAACAATCAGAGTAGAACAGCATTTTAGTAAGTATTTGTATCTGAGCTTTGGTTGTCTGAGAGCTGCTCAGATACAAATGGTAATTATATCAGGTATGTGGTAATTTAATTGCATTTAACGATATGAATAATAATTCAGTTATTCTTATAGAAGAATTTTGGATTTAAAGTGATGTGAGCAAGAAGATGGAGGGTTTAATAGCCATAGCTAGTAATAAGGAAACTTCAATCCATGTTTTGACAAGATGGATGCAAAAAAAAGTTTGTTTGATGAGAAGTTATTACAGAGTTTGCAGGGTTTGGTGGCAGAGTGGATGTGGTCCATCTTGCTCCCCAGGAATGTAGTCGTGGCACCAATTCTCACAGAATTCAAGAAGCATCTGGCCAATGCTCTCTTAGACACATTGTATGACTTTGGGGTTGTCCTGTGCATAAACAGGATTTGGACTCAATGATCCTTGCGGATCCCTTCCAACTCAGGACATTCTGTGATTCTATGGTGGGAGGAGTTAAGGCGAAATTCTTGTGTACTGGAAGAAAGCTGAAAGCGTGAAAATAGAAGAGCTTTTGGGAAGAGAGGAAAAAAATGATCTGGTTTGCTGGGAAAACATGAAAAGTTTACTAGTTCATAATACAGGATTAGATGTCTAAAAGAGAAGCAAATTTAAACTCATAGAAGAAAGCAGTTGACCTTCTTTTCTCAGAATTTCTTGATGACATAAGAAGTAGGGACAAAAGGCCTTGGAAAGAAGCAGATTCCAGAACAGATGATTGATGAAGAAGGAGTCAGAGTGCTAAGACAACCCGGCAATGAGAGAATTTTGAAAGCACAGAAAGAAAAGTGAAAACTTATGTTGGAAGTCACCAGTCAAGAAAATGAGGATAAAAGTACATTCCTAAGAGTAGAATAGGAGAGCATAATGAGATCTCAAATGAGATTGCCCCAGATGAACACAAAGTTAAAAATTAGTAGGTATCACCCAAGGTTTTCTATTAAGTAAATATGAAGACACAGTTTCACCATGGGAGCTACCATTGTATAAACAGGATCTAGAAAGGGGTAATGCTGTTCTGGAATAATAACTCCAATTTATAAGCAGAAGGATTACTTCAGAATAGATAGCCTGAACAGAGAAGCTAGTCTGGAATAGCTAAGCTATACTAGTTCTTCTGTAGCTGCAGTTTTCTAAAATAGCTGTTCCAAGCATTTTCCATAATGCAAAGAAAGCCTATTCCCTACTTACAATCTTCTACAATTGCAAGACAAGAAAAATGTGTTTTTATCACCCTGCCTTCACACACTTTGCAATAACAACAACAGAAAAAGACTTATTTTATTGGAAAGAGAAAAACTAATGGGAAAAAAAAGGCATTCTAATTTTGCCATTTAAGTGCTTCTGATTTTAACTAAAAGACTAACAGTTGCACCATCATTGTCTGTCAGCTCATACTTCAGAATCAGAGACTTTTTAAAGTGATTGATTCAAAATAGTTTCTCTCTAGAGTAGAGAGGAGGGAAGCCAAAGAACAAAAATATGCCCCAGTCATTTCTGAATTTTATTGTTGGAGTTTAGACATGTTCTGGCTTTCTGTAGCTCATCGCTAAGTGATGTATATCTGACACTAGTGCTTGGATAAAAAACAGTTAGTTGAAAAGGTGTGCAAATATCTCTACAGATGTAAATACTAGAACACACAACAGTGGAGCAGGATGGTGCAACGAGTAAAGAATGAGCTTGTGAGCTGCAGACAAGAGTTGGAATTTCTGCAGTTTCAGACAGACTTGTATCAGTTGATCAGTATGCCTATTAGCCATACAAAATTAATAACTGGCCAGAAGCTATGATCTTCACTGGATAGCATATGATATTGATACTGGGCCTTTTATTTCTAAGAAAAGAAGAAAAAGATAATTTACAGAATTCCTGAGAAGAAAATGGTATAAGAAAAGCCATTATTTATGCCTTTTTTTTTTTAGTTAGTGTTTTTTGAGCAGCTAGGCTGTGTGTGGTTTGAGGGTTTTTTAAGGCTATTAGAAAGGAATGCTTTTGAAGATTATACAGAAAAGAAGTTTTAGGTTTGTTTCAGCATGTTCAGAGGGTATCAAAAGGAAGGTGTGTTCTTTTGGTCTAACTAGCTATATTTTTCTATAATGGGGTAAGTCTTCTAATGGTTATTATTAAGACTCTGAAGAACTAGATGAATTAAACCAAGAAACTAATCAGCACCTGAATAATCTCATACACTCCATCAATACTTAGAAGATTATTTTTCACAAATGAGTCCCTCTAACTTCTTAGGCTTGATTGTAGAAGGAGACCTGAAGCACAGGTACTGGATACTAGGTTTCTTAATTTTACTGGATATTAGGAATTATTCTCACTAATGGCAGTGGGGATGGCACCTGTTTGTTACTGTTTTCTGCCTCACATGGGTTTATGGCTTGTCACCTTCCTCCTTTCTCACATCCTCCTGTTTTTTTAAAAGCTAAACCTTGTTCTCTATTATATTGTCTAACACATTAGCATGATAATATTCACAGTGTCCTTTTTTTCCAACCTGTCTTTAACTTGAAGATTGTGGTGTTTGTTCTGGATGGTTTTGGCACTGGCAGGGGTCTGTGTGTCTGACAGCTTACTCGTCCTTTCCAAATACATCTTTTATTTAACCAAGTGATACTACCTCTCTGCAGAAGTATTGGCATTGTACTGTTCTTAAATTGCAGATCTCATCTCAACCCTTAGCTGGATTGTGTGTGTACTATTGTTATTTTACCTGTCATCTTTTTGGCTCTTTTTGTTGATGGTGAAGGTTTCCCTGCTGTTTGTATTCTAGATAGGAGTCCGAAAAGTGTTTCTTAAGTACTGGCAGGCTGACCATCTCAATGATCTGTGCCTTCAGCTTCAGAAGAAAATTATAACCTGCCAAAAAGGTAACAATTACAGAACAAGCATTCCTGAGCTGTTGCTTTGTACACTGAGCTGAACATTGTATAACAAAATATCTTTCTCTTCCTTGCATTGTTCTTCTATTTTATACATTTCCCTACAGACGTATTTCCAGCTAACTACTTACACAATTTTTTGAGATTATATTAACATTGCTGATGCTTGCTCTTTTTGTATGCCAAACATAATTTTACTGCCAACTGTTGACTGTAATTAAAACTTACAAGATCTTGAGTAGTTCCTTTTTAAAGTATGTTCACTGATTTTACAAGGCATTACTATCACCGTTAATTTCTTGTTGCAATTCAGATAGCCTAACGATACAAAATTGCAATGTGTTCAAATATATCCACAATGAGTACAAAGCTAACAGTTGAATAAGTATAGTTGTCTTTGTTTGCCTGTTTTCTTACAGCTTTCCTATTGGATTCCTATTTTTTTATGTTTAGGCGCCCCCCCCCCCCTGCATTTTTACTAAGGTCACATTGACATTTTTTGGCACATTTTTAAAAGGATGTATTATCCACTGCCTCCTGTATTCCTGTTACTTCTGTTTTGTTTCCTATCAAAATCTCGAATAACTGCTGAAAATGTGAGTATTGCTTTGTTTGAAGAGGCTTCCTTCACATAATGCATTATTTATCTAATTGGCTGATGTCTGCAACAATTCCCATTATCAACCTTTTTAAAGGAAATTAAAAGGACAGTGACTTATCTTGGATTTTCTTTGGACAGGTGCACAATATTGCAGACTTAAAAACATATAAATCCTTTCCATTTTAACTATCTGTTCTTGACTGTGAACATACAGTGAAAAATGGTAAACCAAGAAAAAAAGCTGAAGCAAATGAAATTAAAATAGTAGCAGTTCAGGAATGAATGTGGAGAGTGACAGTTAACACAGTTCAGTTGGGTGTTTAGCTTGGGCCTGATTTTTTTATGCCAGTCACCCTGTTGTATTCACACATTTAGGAAAGCAATAGTGATTTATCCTCTTTTCCTGTCTCATGCTGACTTGTCAAAGTAAATATTTACCTTTCAGACTCTGATTTGCAGAGTGCTTTAATATAATCCTACACCAAAGTGTAAAACATCCTCAGTTATGTCCATGTTTTGCAGAGGTAAGAGAATAGACATCGGCCAAACCCTGCCTGAAGAATGGAAATAAAAGGTCTTCTTGACTCCTTACAAAAATATGTCTTTTGATTTTGCTTGTAGCCCTCCATGACTAGGCTAACTTGAAATCTCATTTTTACCAAAACTATAACTAAGTCCCTCTTGACAGCCTATTGACTAATAGCCAAATTAGTCATTAATTTCCCTATCAGGCTTAAAATGTGGTATATAACCTTATAAGGACTTAAAGGAAAAACAGGTCTTGCCCCAAATTCTTATCAAGCCTTTTTACCTCAGTCATACTAGCAATCCCTTTAGCATTCAGGGAAAAACAAACAAACCAAACTAGATAAGTCTGTTATCCTGAAAGTTAGCTTAACACAGTCAAAGAAAGGATTAAAACTAAAGAGAAAGCATGTGTAGAAACACTTTTAATTTAAAAACAGATCTGTGAGTTTAGAGACTTAGTTGTATCTTTTTTTCACAGGTATGAGAAATACATATGGGAAATTTTGACCTTATTGAATCACTGAGAAAATTCTTTGTACTTGCAGGAAAGTCTGTCACACTGAAATTTTTAAATCAGAGTTTGTGTAGATTAGGAGTTAACTTTGATACACAATAGTAAACACAATTCTCACAGAACCCATGGTTTACTTGAATTTTGATTATTATGATCCCTATCCTTAGATGAACTGTAAAGAAGTAGATATTTTTATACCCTGTGAATGCTAATCTCAGTTACTTTAATTTGCATAACTGAGAATTATTTTAGGTCTACATAAACGATGAGCAAGTTCAGAAGACAATCTTAGTACCCATACAGTAGCAGATAAGCAGTAAAGTCTAGGATATAACAAATTCCTCTCACAGCAGTATTTGAGGTTATGAAATTGGTTTTTCCTTCTGTGTTGTACTGAAGACAAAATCTTTCAAATGTTCTCACAGAGAAGGAAATGTGGTGAAATGTCCATCTTAAACCTGAGCCACTCAGTTCATGAAAATGTGTGCAAAAGAAAAGAGATATGTCTGTCTGCCAGCTCTTCCTGACAAAACACTGTTGAATGTTTCTTTAAAACATCTCAATTTTGATGACAGTGCATAGCTCAGGGTAGCTCTAGAGTCTCTTAATGGTACAGCTAAAAATGTTACTTTAAAATACAGACTTTTTTCCAAAGTCATCCAGGATTTGGTACTTAACCATTTGTCCAATACCCTATCTGTTCTGCAGCAGATAAGGTTAAAGAAAATAGTAGAGTGAAAGGAGACATTTTTGATTATTAAGCTTTGTGAACAGTGAACTCTGATAATGTTCTATGCATGTATTCATTACCTTTGCAACAGCAACATTATGGGTTCAGGCTCAATAAAATGTATATCCAATGTGAATACTGTCATAAAATTGTCAACAAATAACTGTACTACTAATTTCCTTTTCAACTAAATTGAGTACATTAATATTTCAGGGTTTAAAGAAGTCACATTTTATAGAATGGAACTAAAGGGATTGAAAATTGCATGGCTGGCTGTGATTATAAACATGTAGACCTTCAAAGTTGTCCATTATAAATAGTCCCAAAGTGTCTGAACTTGAACATTTCCAAAGCAATTGAATTTTGGATAGGAACAGTTAAAATTAACCTTTCCTGTATTTGGTCAGCTGGGCACTAGGCATCTCTAAAAAAAAAAAAAATCTTGTTTTAAATATCTAAACAAAGACATAGAAGATGATAGAAAATACCTTACATTGCCCTCTTTTTTAGCTGTTTCTTTTATTCAATAACATTTTACAGTCATAGAAGAATTCCCCCAAACTCAAATGAAAGCCTTATACAGGCTATTTCCTGATGACTTCATTTATCCAGAACTTTCAGCTGAACAGAATGGCTGTAACCACAATAAGCAACAATGGCATTTGACCTGGTTTTAGTCTATGTAAGTTGATGTACTGAAAATCAACAGTATTTCAGGCAACAGGCAAATAACTCTAAACCAGATTCTTCACTGTGAGGAATACATAGTGCTTATAGATCAGGAAAGAATCTTGTGGAACATAAAAAAGCCCCACACAAATAAAGCACCTTTAGTTTGTGTGTTTATTCCTTCTGAGCTAAAACATATGCTCAAAGAATACTAATACCTCCTGTTGTAGGTGGAGGGATTAAATTGGTGCCAAATTCATTGTGGCCACAGAGGTCCCTATGCCCTTTGTTCTTGATCAGCTGGGTACTTCTGAAAATTCAAGGGACTAGGTGGTATTTAGGTTGGGTAGAACTTGTTATAATGAATGTACACACTTAGGAATGTAGTACGGAAAGCTGTTATAGGAGATAAACCAAAATCTTCTCCCAACAATAGGCCTAATAGATATATAAAGCTGATGCAATGCAGGTGAAAATTTTAAACTGAAAAATGCAGGCATGATGTGACAGATACATTTGAGAAATTTGCATTCAAATAATCTGATGGTTTTTGCTGAAAGGAAATCAGCAAGTAATGGTCTTTAAGTCACACTGAAAAATCTCGTGCCGGTTTTGATTTTGATTTTTTGTTTAGATACACTGAATTATTTAAAGCATTTTTCTTAAATTGACTAAAAGCAAATGAACATTGAATCCCTTATGCATTCAATGCAACAACCATTTATTCAGTGTATTATTTTGAAACAAGCAATGAGTTTACCTTTGCAGCGTAAATGTATGCTTTCACAATCTGTGGCATACTTTTAAGTTTCCAGTTGTAATGTAATGTAATAAAACATAAAATTCAGTGAAAGTAAACATTTTGAGTTGTGATAGCTCAAATTTATGAATTAATTTACTATCAATATTTTAAGCACTGGAAGTAGAAAACAGAAAAAGTTCCATTTTAGTATGTTATTTATATATGCTATGACACTTCTTTTGTTCTTTGTATAAGAGGTTGCCTGAACTTGGTTTGCTCCTGCTTACAGCAGCAGTACACACAGTAACATGAAGTTATTCACCAATTAATTAGTTTTCTTTCATTTGTCTATATTTTCTCCTTCTCTTATGGTAGTTATAAGAGGATTTCTAGCTCGCCAGCGCTTGCTACAGAAGATGAGCATCAAACAGCAAGAGGTCACCTCAATCAAAAGCTTCTTGCAGAATGTTGAGGACATGGGATTGAAAATATATGATGCCTTGGTCATCCAAAATGCTTCTGATATTGCTCGGGAAAATGACCGACTCCGCAATGAGATGAATGCTGCTTACCACAGGGAAAAGTTAGAGGCTAGAAGCAGACCAGAAGAAGGCCACAAAAGGTGAGATGAGGAAACATCTACTGTGAAGATTTAAAGCATTTCTTCACTTTGTGATTTCATTACCTGCTTAGAAAGTCATAGTAATGACTGAAAAATTGCAAGACCAAATCAATGTTAAGACCAATTTTTTTCTGAATATCTGGTGATTAAGCCTAAAAAGTTAAGGACACCCCTAACAGCCTATTCAGGGAACAGTGTGCTTTATAGGAACTTATTCAAGGCATTTATTTTTTACAAAAGTATTTTTTAATTCTTCAATAAATTGATTATAGCTGAACTTTTATCAAACCAAACGAATCAAAGGAGAATTCCTCTAACTTAAAAATCCAGCACTGTGAAATTGCCAAGATAATGAAAAAACAGCTTGGATGGTGTTAAAATACAAAGAAGTCCAGACTAAGAAATCCTGATTATGCATTGAATAAGGTAGAGTGATTGTGAGGCGGATTCTTTCCTCTTATTTAAAAATAGGCAAATGGTTTTTTTGTTGAACTCCCATCAGAATTTTCAGGAGTACCTAAGTTACAAATCCAGTAAATGCTGAAGAGTCTTTTCCTGGGAACTGAGCCCCTGATCTCTTTTCTTTCAGAGAGCTATATGGGCAGACAAAATGGGCAGAGATAGCATTAGCAGTTAATAGGTATGTGCCTATAGCAGGAATGTGTCTATAACTTGCTGGACATACAAATGTTTATTTTTCCATAGGAACTTAATTTTCAGCCAGAACAACTCCGTTTGCTTTCATTGCTTTTGTCAGTGACTTTTATTAAAGTGAAAATGGCAGTGCATCTGCTTAATTAGCTTCAAATATCCCAGTGATTACATATTGGAGGAAATGCCTTTGTAGGAAAGACTGTAATTAAACATTACAGTGAAAACAAATTATCCACTGAGCACCATGCTTTCATCTTTAGCTATTACATTTACTACATGGGCAGCTGGCTGTATCCTGTGCATGAATTCCAGCTCTGCTGGTGATTTGTCATGCAGAAATATAATTTAAAAAAACAAGTGCTCAGGGATTTTTTGTAAAATGATGGTATAGACATCTTCTACCTAATACATTACCACTCTAAGCTAAAAGGTTTTCAGTGCTTTGATTTGTCGAGGAATAAAATGTTAGAATTTCTGTCAAAAGTCAGTTTGTTGGAAGCAGATGATAAACATCATTTCACAATATGTACTGAAAGAGCAAAAAAAAAGAGGATAAAATTGGAATAAGTAAAACTCCAAAATGGCAATTGAAATAATTAAACATAATGCCATAATTAATATTATTAAAATGATAACTAATAATGAAACTTAAAGAGGAAGATATACAGATATTTGGGTGGGAGTGTTCAAGCCAATGTAGCTGGTTAAAAAGGTCATCTAGTATTTTAAAGATTTGCATTATCTAAATAGAATTTATAGTTGTCTTTTTAGAAAATAATGATAAAAGCTCAGCATTTGCTGCCTCAGTAACTTCCTATTAAAATGGATTTCCCAGAAATTATCATTCAGATTGAAAAACCAGCTTTTGATTGTGTGTAACAATCAAAGTGTGAACAATTCATTCAGTGAATGTCTGATCACGAGTATGAAAGTGCTTAAGGAAGGCTGCATTCATGTGAAAAGGCCTGGTGTCCTGATTTATCATGAAACAGGAAATGGAAGAAAGCTAGCAGCTTGATCTGGATTTGTTTGTCAGAAGATTACTCCACACATCCCCTTGGCACAGCAGGGGAGTTGTGAGATTGTTTACCAAAAAGCTGTTGTTATGTTTGCATGAACAGGTTCATTGTTATTGCTTGAATAATGCATCTGGGCCTCTTTTCTGTGTTTTCAGAGCTGAAGACAAGGGTGGGAAGGTCTCTGAGGACAGCTTTGCTGGCTGTCGAACGCCAAAGCACTTTCATTCCAGCTCTGTCCCTGTCCCCATGGCAGTGGACAGCTTGGTACAGTCTGCGGCTGGGTCATCCATCAGATCCCCATCCCTGCACTCTGTGTTCAGCATGGATGATAGCAGTAGCCTGCCATCACCAAGGAAACAGCCTCCTCCCAAACCAAAGAGGGACCCCAACACACGTCTGAGTGCTTCCTATGAGGCTGTTAGTGCTTGCTTGTCGGCAGCTTCTAAGGAAACCGCTAATGAAGGTTAGGCATAAAGGCAGAAACAGTCACAGAGGTTACTCTAGGTTATTGATTTATTCTTTTCACTTTGATCCTTTTAAACACAGTCAAGTGCCTTTGAAAAGTCATGCTTCCCTGAAATATTTCCATGGCAGTAAATAAAATTAGTCAATTTGTCATTTGTTTCCAAATCGGCAAATAATACTCATGTGTTCTAATTGCCTAGTTTGTCAACAACCAAAACCTATTTGCAGAACTCTCTGTAGAGACAAATGATCTGTCAGCTTGAGCTATTCTACCCCACTGACCATGTTATTTCACCTTTTAAACTACATGCTAGAATATCTTGCCATCACCAAATCTTGAATTTCATCAAGTTAAACATTAACATTTCTCCTACTTTTTATCTATGTTGGTGTGAATAACTTATGTATTCAGTGGTTTGTGTTTGTTCCATAACTTTCTTACAGTGAATTCTTTGTTTGGAAGGAAAGTGCTATGAAAGTCCCATAGTGTCTCAATGCATTATAGTGCATATAGAATGGTTTTGAGTTCACTTGTTCTATTCTCCTTCACTGTTGAAATGAATGAGTAGAGGATGAAGAGAATCAATGTATTCTGCTTTTCCTTGATAAGCTTGACTTGTCATGCTTTCTGTAAAGTCCTATCAGGGACAATCCTTCAGGTTGGGTTTAGAGCTGTGTATAACCATTCTCTAATACTGTATACAATGGATGGACATGTTCTCATGTCCAGTTCATTAGACTCAAGTCCATTTTTCTTAGCCTCTTCCTTGCTCATTCAAGTTTAGTGTAAGGAGAGATGAACTGTGTCCAATAGCCTTTTAAACTAGTATGGTTTAAGAAGCTCTGTAGAGGTTTTGGCTTTCTATGCCCAGCTCTGCAAAAGGGTTTTTGGAAGAATGACAGTTTATATATGTATGTGTGGCCTTAACACTAATAGTCATATGCACTCACAAAACATATTCCCATATTTATGAAACACTAGGGCTAGTTTCTCTGCCATATACTTATCTAAGAATTATATCAGTGTCTTGAGTCTTTGTCCAAAAGAGCTCTGAGTTACACTGTCTAATTTTGATCTTAAAAGACCAATCATCTAGGTATCTAGTTCCTCCACTCTATATATGCCTGGAGGCTTTGAAAAGACATCTAGTTTAGTTAACTGTATACATTCAGCTGGGGAATTGCCCTTAGGCTATGGGATTCTCTAACTTTATAAATTATTTTCACACCTGTCATACAAAAGAAGACGAGATAGGCATACTATCTGCCTATAATTACAGTTTGATATATATTACATAGAAGGGGGATATAACATATGTGTCAAAGTAGCACCATGCTGAAATTCCTAGTTAAAAGCATGTTCCCTCTCCCTTGGGACAAGAGGAATAACAAGCACATACGTTTGGATTCCAAAGGTATCTCCTCAGGTGTTCTTATCCTTTAGTGGCAGTAGAGATTACCAAAGCAGATTATATGCCCCGGCAGCAAAGGTTTGTGATTTGGAAGCTGAAAGTTCTGCATTTCATTCCTTGAAATATTTATATTTTGACTGAATCCTTGTTTTTGTGACTGCTGCTCATTGTAAAACTATATGGGCAGCAATTGAAGGCTCAAAGTGCTAGACCTGTGTAAGAAAAAGCTGACTTTTATCTGTTAATAACACAGACTTTTTTCACTCTCCTAGTACTGACCCGTCCAAGGCCACACAGTGATGACTATAGCACCATGAAAAAAATACCTCCCAGAAAACCAAAACGAAGTCCCAATACAAAACTTAGTGGCTCTTATGAAGAAATACCTGGCCAAAAGCCTGGGGATGTAAAACAGGCAAGCACAGTAGCTAAACCAGGTGGCTATGACACGGTGACAGTACAGAGAATAACTTCTGCTGATGGGCCACAACATGGCGTGTTGAGTCTCTATATGTCACAAGAAGAGGAGGAAAATGAGCCTGTCTATATTGAAATGGTAGGGAATGCAATGAAGAGCAGTTCTGCTGAAGCAGAAAGTCCAGAACAAGGAGAGTCTGTATATGAAGAAATGAAGTATTTTCTACCAGAAGAAGGAAGCAATGGTAATGGAATAATTCCAGTAGTTACTGGATCTCCTCCTCTGTTGTTTGAAAGCAAAAAAATTGGTAATATTGAAGAAGGAACATTGGATGGAAGCAGCCAAGCAGCTTTGATCTATAAAGATTCATGTGACATTCCAGCTCCTTTCCCTAACTTGCTCCCTCACAGACCACCACTTCTTGTATTTCCTCCAACCCCTATCACATGTTCACCTGCTTCTGATGAATCACCTCTAACACCACTAGAAGTCAAAAAACTTCCTGTCTTGGAAACCAACCTAAAATACCCTGTGCAGCCAGAAGGCTCAAGTCCATTATCACCACAGTACTCCAAAGGCCAGAAAGGGGAGAATGACAGACCAGCATCTCCAAGCTTGGTTGTGTTCAATGTTTCCAGCAAAGTGACTCCTCCTTCCACACCACCTCCTCCTCTCCCACCACCCCCTCCTCCTGTACCACCTCCTATATCCTACCGGGCTTCCACACATTTTGCATTTCCTCCAGAGACTTGCGCTAGTTTTCTGATAAGTACAGGGAAAACAGGTACAAACTCAGATCTGTCAAAAGTACCTCAGAGACCAAATCCTGCTCAGCTTGGATGCTCATCTTCTCCATTCTCCAAACTGCCTTACTCCCCAAAGGTGGCAAGAGCAGATCACAGGAAATTGAACTCAAATTCCTTTCCATACAGCCCTACAAACTCAAGGTCATTGACCAGTCCCCTTGATGAGTTAACAAGCTTGTTCAACTCAGGACGGAGTGTGCTACGAAAATCTGCAGCAGGACGTAAGATCAGGGAGCCAGAAGGTAAGACAGATATCTCTGCTTCTGTCTAGTGTATTTCTTCTGCATCAAAACCTTCTTAACATTGGAAGCTGATAGAGTAGGTTAAAATAAAAACCAAAACTGTTGTTTGGTTTTGGGGGGAGGGGGNGTCATAAGAAAAACATACAGAAACTACATTGCATATAAGTATTATGGGTCTTCAAGTTTTCTCCAAGATGTCAAATTTTACCAAAATGTTTATAATACACATATTTAAATGGATAATTTTTAATATTCCAGCAGTCTCAGTAAACTAAACACAAATGCTGCAATACGTGAAAATGAGTTTATGGTATCAATCTGTAGAAATAGTTTGAATGAATGACATATATGGCTATGTGTCTGGTAGATAGCATGGACTTTAATTTGAAGATATTCTTCTAAGGTTTCATTATTTCATTTCCATGAAATTCTAATTTTGGTGATATAGCCATTATTATTCTCCTAAATAAATCTGTGACAGAGTCATGCATCAGACTATATTATTTCCCTTTTATTTCTTTTTATTCCTACATTTCCTATTATTTATATACACTTATGTCCATACCCAGAGATGATTTGATATCCTGGCTTTGCAGTACCTGGAGAGCATCTTCTGCATCTAGTGCAAAAGCCAAATATAAAAAGAAACAAAGCTTTGCTAAAGGTTTTTGAGACCACAGTCCTCAGACATTGTCACAGAATTATTTCCCTTGTCCAGGTAATAAAGGGTTTAATGTTGTTACTGGAACAAATCTATACATCCTATGAATACTGAAAATTCATCCTGATGTTAATAAATTCAGTAGGCTCTTGTGTAAGGGTGAGGTGCTTCTGACCTAAATTTGTCTATCTAAAAGCTCACCATGTTGAGCTCATCAACTCCTTAGGCTATGAAGAGACAGTAATTTTCAGAGTTTAATTCCTCCTATATGTCTTTCTCCATTAGGTGTAAAGAAAGTCTAGATGATTGAACTGGTAGAGTTGTAACTTATTACAGTTATTAAAGCTGAAGTAAATCCTGTTTCTGAATATCAAGTATAACACTGACTTTAGTCTTTATGTTACTAAAAGAAAGAAAAAAGCCTCCTATTGAAAATAGTGAGTGCATTCTCTACAGAAACTTCTCTCTCTCTCCCTAGTAGCATGTCCAAGCCACAACATTTTGTGAATTTAAAATTCAGGGTGAAAAAAACCTCTAGACAGTTTTCTTTGCTGCTTCACTTCTGTCTGTCCAAGTGGCTTGTCTTAATCATGAGCTGTGTGCAGCATATCCAATATGGGCAATATAGAATCACAGAATCATTTATGCTGGAAAAGACCTTTAGGATCATGAGTCCAACTGTTAACATAGCACTGCCAAGACCCCCACTAAACTGTGTCCCTAAGCACCACATCTACACATCTTTTAAATACCTCCAGGAATGGTGACTCAACCACTTCCCTGGGCAGCCTGGGCCAGTGTTTGACAACCCTCTTAGTGAAGAAGTTTTTCTTAGTATCCAATTTAAATCTCACTGAGCAAACTTGAGGCTATTTCCTCTTGTCCTGCCACTTGTTACTTGGGAAAAGAGATTGACACTCACCTCAATACAACCTCAAGAGACTGAGGAAATGAATTGATGAAATTAGTAAAGGAGATAGTGCAATAGTTCTATTTGCTTTGGCAAAATTATTTGTTAAAATTCAATGCCTATAAATACATGTAGAATGTTTTGGGGATTGTTTTGTTTTGTTTAAAGTTAAGGCTCTTGTTTTATTATATAGATAGTATGTTTCTATCTGCTGGGAAGTAACTATTATAGTCAGCTCTTTGGATGTATATTCTGGAGGTGCTCTCAATGTACCTGGTGAGGAAGTGCAGTAAGCCTACTCCAGTCAAATCATGAAACTGAGCTTTACCTTAAAAAAAAAAAAAAAAAGAAAATATTTCTTTGGGATGGAGGATTTTTGCAAACACACTTCTCAACTAAATGTGACCAAGAGAGAGTTCAGCTTGGGTCTCCTGTGGGTTGAAGCTAGTGCATTAACAGAGGCTACCATAAAACCCCTAAATTTACCTTTTGCATGGAAAATATTGTACTTCTAAATATTTCATCAAGGCAGCACTAAGTATGAAAGATCAAAGTTCAAGAAAGATATAGGATGAAACACCTGAATCAATATTTCATGAGCTAGGAGGCTACTGTGTACTAAGTGCAGTTACATATGAATAGTTCAGTGATGAGCAGATGGATTGGAAGTATCAAAGAAATACAGGTGAATATATGTGTGGGTTTTTTTACAATTTGCCAGTTTTTCCATGTACTTCATAGGTTCAGTTAATGTCTAGGGTGGCAACTGTAAAAAAATGTTTTTTATATAACCTCTGATGCAAAGAAGTAAGATGACAGTCAGCAGAGTGGACTCTCACATAAAACTAGAAGTCGTTCATGTCTTCTGACTTTTTATCACTTTTTTCCTAATGCATACTAAGTTCCTGGAAGACTCCTCCCTTTCTTCTTTCATTTGTAGTACCTTCTTTACAGGAGACAAATTAAGCTCATTTTAATAGAAATTCATTAAAATTGAATACATGGCCTAGAGCAGCACTTTATAACGTGCAATTTCATTTATTTCCCCAAGTTATAACCTACCAACAACCTTAACTAAAACCAGAAAGTAAAACTGAGGGCCATTTTGAAGTCAAGGAGGATTACCTATGGGAATCACTAAGTTTCTGTATGGGAACATCAGCCTTGGGAGATAAAAGCCTCTTTGTCAATAAAAGTGCAATGTAGACAGATCCCCAGCTTTGCTTCCTTTAATAATTTCAAGGCCTGAGAACACTGAGGTCCTTTTGATTCCTTACCTTTCTGTGGAAATGATCATCCAGAACTACAGTAGAACAGATCCATGATTTTCTGATGGGCTGCAGACTTGTGAACTGAACTGAGAGCAGTCTTCTTTCACAAAGGCAGCAAGAACAACATCATCATATGGCTACAACTTTCATTACCTAGTGGCCTAGCCTAGCCATTTGTTTTATACAGCAGTAACATCTACTGGTTCAAGCAATGATCAGGATCATACAGTATGCAATTTCTTGCTAAATATTTCACGTGTAATAGGAGAAGCTTTCTGCCCTGCAGAGCTTATAGTTTAAATAAGCAAATCTGTAACATTTAAGAACTGAGATAAACAGATTTCTCCAAGGTTGAAAAGAGCCATTGAAGCTACAGCTGTATTGTTAAACAGGGATTTCCTTTTACTCCATATAAAACAAGACTTGAATGCAGATGAGTGGTAATACACACACAGAGTTTTCTTCACTTATCCCTGATTTCTGGAAGTAGAAACTTTAGTTTGCAAGACATAGAAACTGAATCGTTGTGTGCAGATATTCCTAGACAGGACCTTAGGTTTGAAACTAGACTGCATGAAACCAAATTCAATACCTTAATCACAGACCCACACTCTCTAGCAGAACGTACACAAAGTTTTAACTGTTCAACATGTAAGACATTCTTTATGTAAGGAAGAGAAAACAACATGTTTAAGCATGTCATATTAAATATTTGTGGAGCAAGGACAAAATTTTATTTCCCTCAACATGGATAAATGATGTTCAGATTGCTAGGCTGCACTGTTATTCCTCTTGATTGGTACTGTTGAAATTCCCAGCCCATCATCCATGCTCAGACTGGCAGAGCGAGCATTCATGCGGATTGTAAGGGGAAAGGAGCAAAGGACATATGATTTTCCCTTAACCTGGATGAATTTCTTTACCATCAGGCTATTGAGATAAAGGTGTAATGCCTTCTCTTCTTCCTGCTTGTTGAGAAAAGACTGGCATGATGCTTGACTTCTGTGTCGAGGCAAAAGAAAATATGCAAACTTGCAAAGCCAGATTTAAGTGCCTAGGAAATAAAATAGGGAAGACCTCTCCTTTATGTAGGTCATTAATGTATAGGCTTCCAAGTTTTGTGAATGATTGTTAGTGTTTCAATTCAAGTAGATCTGTCTATACAAGTCTATACATGCTTCAGTGACCTACTCCTTTCCAAAGCTCTTGAATTACTTACATAGTAACAGCAGAAAAGGCATGCAAACATTAGATTGTTAACCAAATATCCATACTGCTCCAATGTTTGCCTTATATCTTTGGCATCCGTTAGCTATATGAATCCTTTCTTTACCTACTTCCTGAGTGAGGTATTTCCAAGGCAGGTAGCTTCACATATAACTGAATTATTCCACATTTTCCAGTTTAAGCACTGGAAGTCACAGGAAGATAGTTCCAGCTGGTGAAAAATACAGATATTTAGACATACCTGGTTGGGACTAAAACTTGTCTAATACCCTTTATTGAAACTGACTCACTCTTGGAAAATAACAATATTTAATATGTATGTATGGGAAGTACTGTCCCGTCAAAGGCAGGTATCCCTTTCATAGCTAGTATATAATTTCCCTCTATCAACAGGCTGCCCAGGAGCCTGTGGAGTCTCTTTCTCTGGAGCCATTGCAGAGCTGCCTGGACACATTGCTGTGTGACCTTGTCTAGGTGATCCTGCTCTGGCAGGGGGGTTGGACTAGATGATCTTTCTAGGTCTGTTTCAACCCCTGACATTCTGTGATTCTGTGAACAGATTAGAGCAAACTATTGTGCAGCTAATGTCTCAACAGTGAATTGCAAATTAAATCCCCACTGGGGTTTCTGAGATGAAATCCCAGTCCCCTTATCCTCTCAGCCACTCAACTTTTCCTCCTAAGCAACTTAATAAAGATAACACTCATACTGGCATCTCATTTTTCTTACATTATATTGCTACAGTGTAATAGTTTTACTTTCTTTGTGGCAAAAGGTAACAACTTACAAAACATGAGTAATACAGAGAGCTGTCTTTTCACCTTTTATCTTTTACCTGTGAATGCTGGAGGAATGACTACATGAGACATTGGACTTCTAGAACATCTTTCAAGTAAAATTCTCAAAGCATTAAAACTTCTGTGAATTAAGCTTCGCAACACTTTTCAAAAAGAGTTTAATATCTGTTTATATAATTGCCTTAATTACCAGGGAGTGAGGGTGACTTTCTGTGACTAATTTTCAGATTAGATATCTAAGCAGAGGAGAGTCATCACTCTCTGATTCACTATGGACTACTTGCAGCTTTCAATCTGAATGCCTTGCAGTATGTACAGAAAAGTGGGAGGAAGCTAAAGCTCTGCTAGTAAGAGTCATTAAAAAAGGCCCATACTTGGCTAGCCATAGATGCCCTATGCAGAAAATTACAGAGGAGACAGAACTGCTGGCAATACAGTTACCATCCAGCCCATGCTGGGTGATTTTTCTGAGGACATAATTATGGTTTGCATTACTGCAGCAGAAAAAGGAGTTAGAAGAGTCTGGAGAAAGTACCTTTCATTCCTGTTTGCAGACCATCTATGAACTTTTTTACAGCCTAAAGGATACCACCATAACCTGCAGTCTTCTCATCTATAATTCTACCATTATCTGGATCATTTCTCACAGAAAAGATCTGTTGTTTTAGGATAAACACAATATACCAAGAATAATTGCCCATTTCAAAATCTCTGAAAACTAGTATATTTTACTGCTGAAAGGCTTTTTGGGCTTCTTGTTACAAAGATTTTTTATTTTTTCAGTGTAGCATTTCTCTTCCTGATTGATTTGACTGTTTTCTGTTAGAGCTTAAAATCATATGCTATGTAATTTGCTTTGGTTTTCAGTTCTGACATGGAAAAAAAGGCTTTGTGTGTGATTATCATAAACAATTTTAACCTGAAGATTATTAGAAGAACAAATCAAGTCTCATTGTCAGGTGAAAAAAGAATAGATATTGTCATAAACCTTTATTATATTTATTTTTCATTTTAAATGCTTGTACTGAAAGTAAAATCAAATCCTTAGCACTCATCCACACATTTCCAAAGCCTATACCCTGTTAAGTAGAAGCTGGAAGAGACTGTGCAGTCCCAGGGTCACACAAGAAACATCTACTTTCCAGCTTACTGTCTCAGGTATGTAAGAGTGATGCAGTTGTGTCTGTGCAAACTCTAAGCCCTCAGTGATGACCCAATGTTCTTGACAGGACTTGTGAAGCTCTTTCTGAAACTCTATAGATCCACTATGTGTGGATTGTGTTCCAGATCCAGTGTTGGCATTTTGTGCGGCTGGATGGAGTAGCAAGAGAAGGCTTTTGGAAAGAGACTGGGAAAAAGACTTGGTCATAAACATGAGAGTGCCCTGACCCTCATGCTCTCTCCACACTATTGCACTATGCTCTTGAAAGGGTAGGAGAGTGTTTGGAAGTGGAGCACTCAAAGCAGAGGTAGCAATTTGGGGCATCCATCTTCTCCCTGGTCCCACTGGTGAGTGGGAGAGTAAAGAAGCCTTCAAGTTCAGTACTTTTTTGGCTTGAGTTTTCACTCTGTTTTAAAATTAGAAACATGAAAATGGATTTTATCCATTATATGGTATAATTTTTAAAAGGCAAAACATATGAAAAAATAGACACAATAAGCACAATTGCATTGCTCTTGCATACCTGAGACAGTAAGTTGAGAAGTAGATATTTCTTACGTGATCCTGAAGTTCCACATTTCATTATGTCTTTTAGCTTTTTCCTTAAGGGCTGGTTGCAGCATGATGCTGACATGCTAGTAGCATGTAGTGACAGTTTTTAGGCAGAGATAGGCTATATTAGTGTGCAGTGTTGGATGCTTATCACACTGCATCTGTTATAGCCATATGTTCTTGCCTTAACATTCATAGAGGTGTCATTGACCATCCCTTTAAAATGGACTTAAAAACAAGCTAAAGAAATATCAAAATTCAGTATTCATTTTAGAAGCTCACTTTGAAAGCAAATTGGGAATTGTGTCCCAGAGGTTTTTCCAGAATAGCTGTCCCTGTTTGATGTGCAAGATTACAGTACAGGTGATCCAAAAATACCCCTTGAATTGTTCCTCAGGATATGCTTAATCACTTTTAAGACTCTTGTGTTGCAATTGATGCTGAGGCGGGTATGAGAGAGATCCTGAAAAATCCCTGTAGAAATATTCTGTGGGAAAAGTAAATAGAACTGCTGTGATGCTGTTGGCAGTAGCAAATCTCTGTCTGTTTGTTTGTTTGGGGTTTTTTTGTTTGTTTATTTTTACAATATTTGCAACTGTGTTTGAGGGGGAGGAAGGCTGAGACGTGTGTCATCACATAATTCCTTCCAACAGCAGCTCAAGCCCAGTGGTAATGGCTGTTCTGTTACTGAGATACCACACACAAATGTAAACAAACTTAAATGTCTGCCTTCAAAAAGAACTGCTGCATCCACATTAGTTAGAAGAAAACAGTTTTAAAAAGGGAAGCTGTGTTTCTTACAAAATTGCCTCCTTCTTTTCCAGCACACTACCAGTTTTATAACCACACAAACACAAGAAATAGACTCTTCGGTCAGCCAATCAACACACCTAACTGTAAACAAACCTATTACAGAGTAAAATCAGCTAGTATTTTCCACATTAGACTTGAAAACATGGGGAACAAGGCAACATGGAGGGAATAAATGCTGCTCCCGAGGCAGGAAATTGTCACAAGCAATCCTGCTTTCCTTGCCCTCTGTGGTTAGTAATGGACCTCAGAAAGGCCTGCAGAGATCAGTTCCTAGAGAAGATGGGGTGAGTGATATCCCTAGTCACTGAAACATGTGCATTGGCTGGACTGTAGCACACTTCCTGTGTTAAAAAGATGTTCCAAGTTCTTGCTTTGATACTGTAAAGTAGAAGTCTGTCTAGATATTCTTCATCCATTACCAGTGCTTAAGAAGGCTGTTTTATCCTATTCAGCATCAGTATATTTGTTTCATGTTGGGAACAAGCCTAATTCAAACAATCCAGAGTGCTCTAGACGGCAAAAGAAGGCACTTGTGGTATCGATCTCCCCCACAAACTCTGAAATTCTGCCTGACCCAGAGATATCCTTATCATTTCTTCTAGGAAGGAGGAAAAGGTGTATACCTTGTAATGATTGTCACTAAAATAAATGTAAAATCCGAGCACTGTCTTCCCACCAGCACAAGTTCTATCAGAGAAGAAAGCAGAAGAAACCTTTATGTTCCAGGGGTATACTTTCCATTGCTGTGAAGTGATTTACAAAAAAGTGATTGAGCTGATGGTTAAGTGCTGAACCAGACCTCGGAGTTCCTGGAGTTGCTTCAGTGACATCCTTCTCACTACTAGCCTTATCTTCTGAACTCTGGCTGTCACACTAACACAATATTCTTCAGAGGAGCTCTTGACTTCCAGCAGAGTGAGTTTTGTCACTCGGTGTTTTTCATGGCCTGCATCTGCTCTCTGCTTTCCGGTATTCATACAGAACTTCTACAAATGCACCTTCCTAGAGCAAAGAAGTGGTCTGTTTCTGTATTTACTTGCTCCATCGAAGAATGTGGCTTCTGGAGTGGCTTATAACACCATCTGATAGCTCCACTTACACAGCTCAGACAGAAAGAGTGCTGGAAGTGACAGTACAAATTCATTGCTGCCTATCCTAGGAGCATCATTGCAGGGGGAATCCAAGACAATTGCTGATTTAAGGGCAGGCTTTGTGAGGTGAAATAAATCAATGAATAATTATTGTGTCTGGCAGCAGCCAGCAGCACAGCTATGAGGATGAGCCAGGCAGTACACCCTAATAGGCTGGGGAATCCTGTCTTGACAGTTTTCATCCTGCTCCATTTTTTTTCAGCAAATAAGATGCATGTCTGCCTCCAGCTCTTAGCAGACAAAGTAAACAGTCATGCTACAGCAGGTCACAGTGTGACTTGATGTGGGTAAACTGAACTGCTCAGAAAGCAATATGCATTTATCCAGTGAAAGGACACCCAAGACAACCTGTGCTGAGGGAGGGTGGCAAATGCCACAGACAAGGAATGTCTCCAGAGGTCTCACAGCAAAACAGGAAACACCAAGTGCAATTTTCAAGGTGCAACAAAACACAGTGGTAAAGACCTGAGGCAAAATAAAATGGCCTGTTCTTATTTAACATTTCTCTCCCTTTCCTTCACCAGAAGATATCTGCAGAATTTCTGTAGTCACCATCCAGGTTTTGTTTTTCCCCCCTCCCTTAGCAATGCCCACTTACCACAGTAGATACAACAGCATTGCCACTAGGATTCAGTGTATTCCTGACTCTCCCAAGAAAGAGTGAGAGCACAGATCAGGAATCCCTTCTTTCTGCAATGTCTTGTCTTTCATATGCTGGCTAATAGGCTCTCTTGTTTGCATGTATAATGACAAGCTGCTTGATTTGAAATTTGTTTTACTGGATGCCAAACACAGGTTTGAAGGAAATCAAGCTATTTAGCTTCCAGATTCCATGGTAGCTGAGGTACAAAAAGCTTCTCCTCCTGTATTATATTAATTTATCTGTTGTAGCATACTGGTTTTTCATCTTACTGCCCAAAGAGTTTATGGTGATTCCACCTAAATGCTGATACCAGTCATTGATTTATACTTTGCTTTAGACTTTATTAAATATGTAATTTCCTTACAAAATTAATAGTTTCTCAAAATGCTTCAGTATTGCACTTTAATCTGTCATCTGAATAGAGCCTATGCTGGTCTTTTTTTCTAATTTGGTGATAAGAGCATTAATTTGGCCCAAATACTACTTGTGAAATAACTATGATGTTTGGGATCCTACATTTTCTGTTTGAGAAAAAAGAACTTTATAATAGACTATTTGGAAGCCAATTAAAAAGTTTAAGTTATTCTTTTGACAGAAAAGTTATATCTTGTAGTCTTTCAGTACATTGGGTTTCATTTAGAAGTGAGATAATGACTCCAAAAGGAAAATAAAAAGCAGATACATGAAATAATTTCCATGATTGCCATACTCTGACTTTTCTTCCTAAAATAAGTGAAATTTCAGTCCATCCTGTGCCTTTTGACTTTGTCAGGAGTTTTAAACTCAGTATCTTTCAGGATTACTGAGAATAACAAGTCAATGTGATTTTGTGACCTGCCTCTTTTGCATACCTTTCCTCTTAAACTTTTCAAGTAATGTTGATGTTACTAATTATGGCTTTTTTTGGAATACAGAGCTTGCTTGGAAGGAAATAATTGTTCCACTTTGACTTGTCATGTTCTGATTTAAAGCACTGCACATAAGATTACTTCCAGCTATTAAGTATACTGCAGTTGAGGGACAAATTATCCACCAAATCCAAACATCCATACATCCTTGTAGTCCATACATCCTCACTAACTGCAAGATTAGTCAGAGAAGAATTTGACTGAGTCAAAGATACCTTTTTTGGCAAAGTCAGTTTACCAAAATAATAATCCAAATGCTGCTCAGTGTTGCAGAGCCTGTAGGCTTTCTCTTAAAGCTGTGTTCCTTTTATAATCATGAACTCCCACCATGCTCTTACAGCTGATACCTCTTGTAGCTAGTCTCTCACAAGTAGGCATGGATGACTCTTCAAATAACACTTATTTCTAGCTGGAACCTGTTAAGATGCTGTTCCTTAAAAAAAAAAAAGGCAAAAACCAAAAACACGCAAAAAAAGCCCCAAGCCCCAAACAAACCCCTGTTAAATAACCCATCCATCTGGTGTGAAAAAAATAAAAGCAGCTAACATTTGTATTATAGATGTTCAACTGTAGGAACCACTGGGGTTTTTTTCCTTACATCTCTCTCCTGAAGTATTTCGAATAATTCCAGAAAGTTGATACAGGATGAGAGAGCAATATATCTTTGTATCTGTAGGAATTCATAGCAGCAAGGGGAAGTTGACATAAATGTGGACATAAGTCCAAACTTCTGTATTAGGTAACTGAGAAAACATGAGGCTGGGCCCTTCACAGCTTTGTGTGGCAGGGCAACGAGGTACAGCAGGCATGGACTGAAATGAGAGGGGCTCAGGCTGGCACTGGAAGCTCTCCCCATGAGGACAGGCAGAGGGACAGGCTGCCCAGGGAGGCTGGGCAGATTCCATCCGTGGGGAGTTTCAAGGCCTGTCTAGGCAAAGCCTTGAGCAACTTGGTTTGATCCCACTGCGGGTCCTCCTTGGAGCAGGGGTGTATGAGGGACACCCTGAGGTCTCTGCCAACATTAATTATCCAGTGATCTTCAGTAAGTTTTGCAATACTGGAACAGTACACTTGTTACACCTAACTAAAGCATTCGCTTCTAGAAAAGATTTTATTCAGGAACTTACCCATTTTGCACAAAGTCCAAAATAAATGAGCAGTACTTATTTGGTAGGAATATACTCTGGCTTCTCCAGGAGTCTTTTAGATGTTAGCCAGCATATGAAGTTACACTTTCTCTGCAGACTCACATGAATCTGCTCCAACAAGGAGCTGAAGAGGCCTATATATAGGAAATTAGTACAAGTATCTTTACGTATCCAGATCAAGGCTTCTTTCCCACCCCCCAGGGTTAATTAAACAAGGCACAAACATATTTTCTCTATGTGGTGCTCTAGTTAGAAACTAAAAGTGTGCATTTCTTACAGTGACTGAATAGAACAAATGGGACAACAGACCTTTATGTAGATAGCTGCCCCCAAAAATATACTGCATATCCATCCACTACTTGTTTCTGCCAGTTTAGGGTGATATTGTAGCTCAATAGTAGCTATCCACAATTCTTTGTAGTATTTCATCTTACACATAAAAAGAAGACAATATAACCTTTTTTTTTTCCCCCGAGAGCCCTTTATGAATGCCATGAAAAGATACCAATGTATGTATGAAACCAAAGGCTTCTGCAAATAGGAATGCAGGAAAAAGTCTTTCTGCTTGCACATTCTCAAATGAATTGCAGGTGTCATGCAAATCAATAAATCTTTCAGATATCAAGAAAAATAAGGATCCCAGCCACTTCCCCCGAGACTCTTCATGTAAAAGGTGGCACAATAATTATGTAGGTGGATTATGATCAATAGGCAAGTGCTCTGACTATTAACATCTAAAGTGACATTTCCTTTTCAGACAAATTTAATACAAGCTGTAAAGATGCATTTTGCAGTCAACTTGCTTATACAAAAGCTAAATCAGGCATGCTCTTGTGGTTGTACTGTATGTGTTCTCCAGCTCAGGCTCTGGCTCTGCCGCCTCTCCCAGGTCAGTTACTGTGGGTAGAGCTGGCCTAATTTTTTCAGTGCATAGCATATTTGCCTAAATATGCAGTTTATGAAACAGTGCCACTGAAACACTCCAATCAGATCTGGCAAAAAATACTGATCAGGGAATGAGGGCAAGGGGCACAGCAAACAAAAACACTGAACTGGTTTATTCCAACAGCTTGGAAATGAACTTTTCTGGCTTTTAAAGACAGCTTTTTTGTTAGAAGAGGAAATGTTAAGAAAGATTTAGAGTTATCTAACTGGGAGCTAAACAAAAATAAGAAAGCTCTTTTCAATGAAATGAAACATTTTTCAAGTTAACCAGAATGGATATATAGTTTTTGTTTCATTAATACATTTTTTAAATGTTGGTACCTTGCAATCCAAATGTTCTGGGTGTTTTATCAGTTCAAGTATAAAAATAAAAAATCAACCATGCAGTCAACATTAAGTTTAAAAATCTGCAGGCAAAGTATCTGTTACCTGGTGACAAAAATGTTTTTTCTCATCTCCTTTAAAAATACTCCTGTGCTCAAGTCTTTTAAGAATATAGGAGAATGTCTTTGGAAGTACAGATGAATGCTGTGATGCTGGTTTCAATAACTAGTCTTTTGACCTCCATTGGGTATTGCTGTCATTATGACAAAGCTTAAGTAGACATAACCAAAATCAAGGAATAGTTCTTTGAGAGCTGTCATAGAAGAAAAATTTCCATTCTAGAGTGCTAAATGAGGGCCTCTGCACTCAGGTCAGGCATAATGTGTCAGCCTTGTAGCTAAGACCAGCTCTCAGAGGGGTTGGAAAGACCTAGGAGAACTGAAATGGAGCTGAAGAAAGAATTGAATTCAGCTCTGTTTTCTGTGAAACAAACCTGATTATGGCAATGTATATATATTCACCACAAAATGAAGAGAAACACAGAAAAGAGGGAGAAATCCATTAAAAAATGCAGTGCAGCTTTTCATGCAGCCTCTTCAGCCCAGCCACACAAAGGTGGAGTGGGGATAGCCAGGGATACCAGCACTGCAGTGGGGATCTCTCCTACCATCTCCATCCATTCACAGTCTTGTCTCCCAGCTCCAAATCCACCTCCAGCCCTTGAGCTCCCATGGGGAGCATGAGGATGGCTGCTGGCTGAGCCCTATTCTGGGACACTGGGCTGACAAAGCCAGGCAAACTCAGAGCCAGCCCTGAGTATTTTTCTGTGAGCTGTTCTGCTTTGCCTGGGTGTGCCATCAGTCAGAGGAGGAAGAAGAGAAGGTTTTGCCCTTCTTTTTGAAGAAATGCCTGTGCGTTGTACACAGCTTGGGAACTCCTACAGGATCAGACCTCCTCTTGATGTCTTGAGGAAATTTAACTAAAAGGCTATGACTTGAAAACCTGGAACTCTATAGAAAATGACAGTTGATGGCTGGAGAGCTCTGAGACAGGGTAAATAATGTCCATGGGGAGACTCTGCTGGGAGGAATCTTGCTATGTATGGTTTCATATCAAAAGCGATTTCTTTTCTTGTGGGAGGAGATAATAGAAAAAAATAAACCCATGGTATAGCTGTGTATTTCCTTGGGCAGTGATGAAAGGCATTGCAGTGATGGCAGCAGTATATAAACTCATGTGAACTAGACTAGAATATAAAATAGAGACAACACAAACCTTTATTGAGTTTTATCTGCTGGTATTTGTGTGAAAAGAAACAGTACAAATGAAATTTTGTTAATGCCATTCACTTCTGTAAATTTTAAGTGGCTACAAGTGGAACGTTAGCAAAAATAAGGAAAAACCCTGCAAAAAACACTGACAGCCTTCCACATTTATCACAGGACTCATTAATTTAGTGATTAATTAAATTAATGTGATAATTTGATTTGTGTGTTAGTTTTTTCTACTTATATGTGAAAGCCACTAGTCAATACAAAGCTGACAAGCTTTTTCTCTTTGTATTAGGTGCTGAAACTAATCTGAACTTGAGGAGCAAGGAAGATCCAAATACATCAGATATTGGATCAGAAACCCAGGATAAAAATGCAAATAACCATGGAACACAGTCATCTAATCCACTGTCCAGTTCTGTGACTGCTGAAAATGGAAACTCAGTATCAAATGGTAAGCATTTTTTAATCCTAAACTACTACTAACATAAAATAGCTGAAATATTTCCTTGAATGAGCTTTTAAAGATCTAGTTAAGCTGGAATCTTCTGAGTTGTGAAATATCTGTGTTTATGGAACTGGCTTACTTTGTATGTGTGAACCAATAAGCCTTTCTCCAATAAAAGCTGAATGTGAAGAAAAGAAAACAGCCTCTGCTGAGAAATTTGTAATTAGCTCAGCTCCAAGTCTATAAGCAGCCCAAGGCATGGAGGACTGAGATTTGAGATTTCTGATCCTATAATCAATACAAACAGGATAGAAAATAGAAAATGAGGATCTCCCTTTGCTACAGGTGCCTTACTCGTGAATGACAAATTGTTTATTATTGCAACAAATAGTGCAAGAGCAATGACAAAAGGAATGAAATATATCAAGGACCTAAAAGCATAAACCCTAAGGATATAACACCTGTGTTGCATGAAATCACACAATGCAAATATGAATAGACACATAACAAATACAAAGTATTTATTTTGACTGAATGTGGAGAAGCAGATGTCTAAATACTTGCATGGCACTGGGTACAATTATCTTCAAGCTGAAATCTTTAGTCTAAATATGGTTTGTGCAACCAAAACAGTTGCATAGCCTTTACTGTAATGCCTTTGGTAATTTGAGAGCTATACTTAAAAAATCACAGGGAAAAAATATTAAGTCATGTGAAATACTGCATTTTGTTTTCCAAATATACTAAAGCTGCTTGATATGCTATGTTTTGAAATGAAAAAAATCAAGTTTATTGCCAAAATGAAGCATTTAAAAATCAAATAATTCCTCTCTTTTCAAGAAAACTTGTTTTTCATATTCTGCAGTGTTTGCCCAAACTAATTCTTCCTCCTCTCACAAAAAATCAAAGCATAAAACTCATCTAATCTGAGAAGTTCTGTGAATGTAAAGGTGCATTCATTCCTGTGTGGAAGCAGGAGCACTCTAGGACAGAAGAAAAAAGGCAGCTTTGGCCATTGCAACCATGGTCCTGTTTGTGTTAGAAATTAAATGATGATTTAAGTTTACAGTTTGTGATGATTATATTTAAGTTAGTCCAGTTACTGAAATAAATAGTCATTGCTTGAATAAATGGCCAGCTAATAGGTGAGATGTAATAGACACCTGTAATTGTTTGTGTGAAGTTTTTATCAGTATATTTGCAGCCACTGGGAGTCAGAGCTAGTACAAACTAGTTATTTTAAAATTACTTGTAAATGGAAAATTTAATTATAAGGGTATAATGTTGTGCAATGGAATTTTCCAGTAATTTTTTTTTCCATTAAGAACCACTGATTCATCAAACTCAAACTTTTCATGGAAGTTTCTCAATTTTGATACATCTTTGATAGGGAATAGTTTTGATATTCATTGTGTACTATGAGTAGGAAAAAAACCCCTTCCTTAAGTTCTGGCAGTATCCCACTAGGTAAGGAATTATCAGTACCTGTGGTATTTCAAATTGCATAATTTCTGTTTTGCCTACCAGACTGTTGTAGAAATGATGCAAGCTTTGATTTTACCCTGGTGCAGAGCAAAACCAGATTATAAATTTTGTGATACAAAATGCTAGTTTTCCAGCCACCTTTCATTATTAGGTGAAGGAGTTGATAATATTAAAAACGTTGGTGTCCTTTGATTACATGAATTCAAACCCAGTTTGCTTAGGAAAAAAAATCCTTTCAGGAATCAACCTTAACATCTTCATGATTTTGAAATGTATGTCTTGTTGGATGTATCTAGGCAATCCTGGTATTTGAGAATGTGTCATGAGATGTTTCTGTGTGAAATACTTCTTCATTTCTTTGTTACAGTATGCCAGACTCCTCTAGCTCTGAGGAAAATAGACCCTGAAATGCATTATCAAATAGTTGATATTGAGATTACAAAATTCTAGAATATAGAGTAGTCTGCTTCCTTCTGTTGCACAGTGTAACTATATCATCTACTTTCCACTGATGGAGCTAAAGTCTGGATTCATACAGTACTATATGGGTTAATATAGAAGCAGTTTCTTAAATAAGACTGGTCTTTTGCTGTCATAAATGAAATGTCAGTACCACTCCTGTGAAACATCACAAAACTTAAAGTCACTATGATCATAAGAACAATCATTTTGATGAAGATGATAATCTTATTTATAACCTGATGAGTTCTTTAGAAAAATCATTACTAAGCAGCTAAAAAGCTGCCTGGCTTATCTTCCAAACACATTAAGGATGGGTTACATTCAGAAACCGAGTTTAATTTCTGGCACTTCAGATAACCTGACAGAAAAGAAGCATCTCACATTGGGCTACATCCAGTGTATCAAGTGGAGCTCATCAGTAGATCCAGCCTGTGTGTGAATGCAGAATCATGGAGGAAGGTAGAATGTTTGGGGAATAATGTGCAGCCACAGTTGCAAAGAGTGAGAGATTCTGGGGTGTTGCTGCTGTTGAGCAAATATGGGTGTTGGACGCCAGGAGGTACAGGGTCTCCAGTTTAGGGGTAGAAGAGCCTATGAAACTGGAGTTTCTCTGGAACCACAGAACTACTTCTAGATGTCCAGTGATCTAAATCTCAATATTTGAGATGTAAACTATTTATCTGAAGGATTCTAAGAGGAGTAACTGAGAACAGAGCAGAAATGGGAAAGAGGAAGTTTAGGAAGAAGATCAGCGATTGAGTGTGGAATATTCATCTGAAGCAATATTGAAAAGGCATTACAGAGAGTAAATTGGTAAAGGATTGGGTTTCTAGTTTGAATACATATATTGCTTGGAACAAGGCTATGTTCTTGATGTTATGAAAAAAAAACAGAATGTATTTCTTTCATTTAACTCCTCCAGGAAGAGATTATTGATTGAATCATATTCTTTGCTTTCATTTTCACTATCACGTATAATTGCAGTAATAATATTAGCAAGTGTAATTTTGCCAAAGAAATTGCCAAATTAGACTTACTTTTGGTAACTTGAGAATAGCTGCAGGAAAACCCAGTCCAGATGGTGTAATCTGTGCTCCAGCCTGAACCCCTGAGTATGTTCTTGTAGTTCTGCCCCTTCCCTTGCTAAACTGATGCTTCCAACCTTGTGCTGAATTAAGGAAGGTCTTATTCAGTGCACAGCTGTGGTGTGCTAATATTTACTTAGGTGCAAGTAAAGGAAAACTCTCAGAATGGAATCAGCTACTTCATTTATCTTTCCAAACTCCACCAAGCCTCTGCTTGCCATGTCTGTGACAATATGCTGTTGCTGCACATGGAAACTTTACTTATTTGATAAGACCTCTTATCAAAGTGCTTTCCATAGAAATAAACAGAAAATAATTGATAACCTTATTCTTAGCTCAAGGCTGTCAAGGATGGTAGATCCTAAAGTGTATAAATATACTGCAAAAACAATATCTTTTTCAAAATATGTTGCTGGCCTAGTAAAGTATTTTCGTTCAGTTATGGTGATATAGAATCATACAAACATTTTATATTATATCTTTTCTTTTAATTAAATTAATATCATGTATTTTAAAAAGGCATTTTGAATTAAAATGTGGATGATTTTTTACTTTGTTTGAGATGTATCCAAACTGAATCCATGTGAATAAATTATCAGTTCAGGAAAATATTGGAAAAAAAGGATTTTTTTTCTTTTGTATTAAAAAAATATATATTTTCAGAGGGAAAATTATTTCAAGCATTTCATTTGACCAAAAATATGTGATTTTGCTGAGCAAGAATTGTAAGTTGGAGGACAGACAGTTTAATATAAGTAAGAAAGGAACGTGCATATCTTTTACAAGCCTAGTATGCTAGAGACCTTGCCCCAGCACATAACTAATATAGAATCATACAATCATAGAACCAGTATAAAAAATTTGATTCTGTGTATGTTGTGTATAATATGCAAAGAGTGGGGCTCACCTCATTTTTTTCCTGCCTAGCAGTTACATATCCAGACCCAGAATCACCTTATCTAGTTTTAGTTACACAGAAGGTGGATGCCTAGTCTAATCAAATACTTCAGGATAAATATTATCCATTTCCAGTTAGTAAATCTCTGGTGATAGACTGAGAGCAATTCAATTTGCATCTCTCTTGCCAGGATGAATTATCTTCTCATGGTGCCTAGCTCTGTTAGGTTGACTAAGGAAGAAGTAACAATAGGCTGGTTATGGATGCCATGGTAGCATGAAAATTTGGAATATATGCTATAAAAAAACCCACCAAAATTGCTGGATAGCAGATCTGCCATGGTGTCTGTGATTCTAGTTTGTGAGGGGCTTAATAACATATTCACTATGTTTCTGCTTCTGTCTTTGCATCCCCTTGTCCTGCCTTTCAGATCCTCTGTAGTACTGTGTGAATGGTCTTCCCACTCCAGCAGGAGTGATGGGGAAGAACTGGCAGTGAGAGTCACTCTGGGATCACTGTGCAGAGGTGCTTTGCTTGGTTTGGTTTGCTCTTGACTACAGAAGGACACTACCTGGCTCTTTTATAATGGATGACTGGTTTTTTACACAGCTAGTTTTGGAAGTTTTAAGTCCTGGACCTACTATCAATTTCCCATGTTATCCAGAGACATTAATTTGAGAGCAGCCTGCAAGCAAAGCTGTCATTTCCCTTTGCATTGCTTCTGCAGTGACAGGGAGCCAAGAGAAGAGGAGCCCAGGGGGTTTTGCATTGCAGGAGGAATCCCTGGCTGGTGTATAGGTGATGTGTTGTTATTTGTAAGCTCTTGCAGTACAATTGCACCTTCTGTAAAGCAGCATGCATACCTATGATACTGTTACATACTTGGGAAACTATAATTATTCCAGTTTCAGTGAGTGTGAAAATAGTAAATATCCAGGCAAATGTGTGATTTTTATTTCATTCTTTTTTTCTAAAACATGTCAAGGTGTTTTGAATCTCATGCTGAAATCAGCCAATGGCAAATGTCAGATTATAAATTAGTATCATTGTGTTTTAGGTTTACCAGAGGAAAATGAATATTCAAGACTGTCAGCCAGCACTACAGCAGGCTCATCGATTCAAAGGCATAGGGAGAGCCACACTACTCAGGTAAATGTTAATTGATGGTCTACTTGAACTAGTAAAAGGGAAAAAAAAAAATCAGAGTAGCTGCATGTCGCAAGTTGTCTTGATTCAAGTTTTCGTGTTCACATTGAAAAATGCAGACATCTTTTACAGGCTTGTATTGTTCTAAGGACAATAATGGATTTATTCTTATAGAGGATAATCTTCCTGAAAGGTTTTCATAGTGGGGTTCAAAGTTTATAAAACTTACTGTTGCTGGTTTTGAGGATGCCCTTTTCAGGCAGGAAATACATCTCTTCACCCTGAGACAACTAAGATGTTATCTTTCTCAAGATATTCATTCATACCACAAAGAGTTGCATGATAATGAACCTCATAGGATAAATGCATAATTATATCATCCTTCTGTATATAAAAGCAGTGAAGACTTTAAAAGCAGTCCACTGTTGTTATGCAAGTATCAATAAGTAAAAATTATGTTCAGAATATCTATCAATTAAAACAGGAATAGGTACTGAAGTAGTATGAAGCTTGCACTTCAGTTCTTTTAAAATTTCTGTTTAGTTTATGTGACTTATAAAATAACATATTTAGTGAACAAAAAGGGATAAAATTGTTATATTTCCTTCATTCTTTTCTTCAGCATTTTATTTATAATGTGCAACACTTTACTTTCTAAGTAGCTAATAATGTTTGGCCATGGACTCTAACAGGAGTAAGATTCAACCTTCAACACATATTTGGTCTTAATATAACTTTGAAAAACAACAGGTTTCAAATGAGTAAATCCATGAGCAAACTAGTACAAAAGTCTTCACATTTTTGGTTTTGTGTCCCACTATCCAAAGCACAAGCACAACTACAGTGCCTGTTCTGAGTTGAAAAATTATGTCAAGGCAGCACTCAGCACTACATTCTCTCTGATCTTTCAATGATCACATAAAAACCTGTCAAGGAGCTCTCTCCAGTGAATGAGAAATCCAAGTCCCAGCCACTGTTCCAGTTATAAAACTCACAGACAATTTTGTCCTTGTAAGGAGTAACTTACACCTCTGTTGCTAAAATGCTTGCCTGGGATCAAGAAGCGTCATGTTTAAATTACTGTATCAGTGCAGTACATGGAGACTTAACTAGGAGAGTGAACTAGGTATAGAAGAGCCATTATCTTCGTATCTTTGCAAATGGAAACTCTATCCTATGTGAAATTAGTCTGCATTTTATTTAAATGCTCTATTTTAGAAGCAAATCTTTAACCACTTACAAACTTGTATTTGTGATTTTTCCAAAACTACTTGCCAAAAGCTGAACACAATTTCAATTCAGTACTTTGAAATGTTACTTTTCAGTAAATAAATGTTTTGCCAAAGTGTTTCACAAATCTTTAAAATAGATTCCATCCATGTACTCAGAATTACATGCAGGGACAATCCTTAAATGAAACCTCACTCAAGAACTGTGACAAGTTTAGAGAAGAAACCTGCAGTTCTGTGGGTTTTTTTGATACAATCACCTTAATGAATAAACATCCTCAAAAATAGTGGTGCCAAAAGAAAAAAAAATCTTTAAGAAAGCCTGTGCTCACAGGGCTGAGAATTCTTACTGTAAAAAGGATTTCTCACCATTTCCAAAGCATGGCATAGATTTGAAAATGATTGGGTTTAATTACAGTTGACATTTCTTAGCACGCTGCTGGTGACTCAAACAGCATACAAGCCTATTGTCAAAGTCTTTGCCAGGCTTCATTGCAGTAACCTTATCACTTTAAAGCAATTCTTGCACAGATGTATGAACTAGGACAGATTGTTTCACAGATCTGTGAAGGTACTGATTGGCTAATTGCTTTAGAAAGAGAAACATAGACTGGGTCCTTGGATTTCTTGGCAGACACTCTGTCATTTCAGCTAAAGGAAACTGGTTCATTAGCTTTCAGGGACTTCTAATATTTATGGGGATTTTAATGTCTCCCTGCTAGTTCCTTACTGAAGTGACAGGAGTTAATTTCTTTTTTGTCACAGGATCTCAAGGCTCATATACATCCAACTAGAAGTTAGACATTGTGGCTTAGGGGTAGCATGATGTTGTCACATCAGGTGATAATTACCTGCATCACTGCCTGATACTTCCTGCACACTGCAAACACACACACTTCAGAGAACAACGTCTTCAGCTCAGTATCTGTTGACAGGCATCATAAGGCAATGTTTTACCATACGCTTTTGGAAACAAGTATCAATTTAAAAATATCATACACATGGGAACTCACAACTTAACTGAACATCTCTAAAGAAGTCTATTGAAAATAATACTTTAAAAGGTTGGTCATAAATGCAAATTTTCGAGGGCCATGGTCACTTCAAGGTCAATTTTGATGAGACTGAAAAGAGTAAAAATTGAAAAAATTGACAAAATTCTAACAAAATATTTCCTATTTGAAAGTTATGGAATAAAATCCTAGTTCTGCTAGAAAAATTGGAAGAGTATTAAAAATAAAGTTTGGGGTTTGTCTCAACAGAAATGAAAGAACTTACCTCAAAAGAAATTGAAGTCTAGCATGTTAATAGAACAACAAAGTATGGGATTGTAAACTAGTACCTTCTCCTTCATGTTGTCTGTGGCTATACAGTTTTAGATTTCCAAGTGATTATATCTATGAGGTGCAAGTACCACATAAGAACATAAAGAACCTAACATCTAATATAACACTGTAGCATCATCTTCATCTTCAATGAAGATGAAAACTGAACCATAAATTTGGGGTTCAAACCAGTTAGCAAGAAGCTGCACACTCTTTAGTTTGTTCCAGTTTGTCTTTAACAAACTATTTGTTAGCAAAGAGCCATGCATACATATTCTATTCACCAACCCAGCACACCAGTTTCCATGCATTTTGTGCCGTACTTGTAGTCCAAAATATTCTAGTCAAGAAACACTTAAAGGTATAAACTGTAAATCTACAGTAAAATGGTACTGCAAGAAACAATATCCCTATCTACTTATACAAGAAAACCTACTGTGCTTTTAATGACTAAGCCCTCATATATCAGATGCAAGGATGCATCTAACTCAGCTTCTATAGGTAGCTGTACTGTGCCTCTTGCTCCCTGGACAACAAACAAGTGGGACAATTCCTTTTCCAAACTTGATTTAAAACTACGGATTTAAAATTATTTAAATGCTTATTGTTTCAAATTCCTTCAGCAATTTGTTTGAACAGTTTGGGACTTTCAGATGTGCCTGAAACTGTGATCTTGATGTCTTATAATTTCCTTCCAGACGCAAAAAAACCATTAGAATTAGAAAAAATGGAAGAGATCCTTCTTGTGGTCATTTGTGCCATACTCTTGCTTAGACAGCAAATTTTGTTTTGACTACGAGTCATTTCACTTCAGTCACATTACAGAAAGTGATCCCAAAGTATACTGGAGGCTCCATAGATGTTGAAATTGTTTATCAGAGTCTAAAACTCGAAACCTCCTCTAAAATAATAATTTAAAAGAAAGCTTTATAAAATATTACCTCTGTGATGTTTTTCTATTACCAAAGCATTTCTCAGTTCCTTAGCCTGCCAATGGGCTCTCTTCTCCAGACTGTACTTATTGCTTCCTCTGTTCTCAGTAGCTCCTGTAAGTCAGTATGTTTAAAAGATAAAACATAAAGACTGTTGAAATACATAAGTTCTTTGGAATGTCAGCAACAGCAGCAAGATGAAACAGATTCAACAAAAGCAAGGCTGTATCTTTGGCACTTCACACAAAAGCTAATCAGCCCTGTCATCATCTTTTTCACAGATCCAGGACTGTATTTTTTTGTTTGTTTTTAGTAAAAATATTTTAAAGTAGTTATTAACATTCACTATGAAGTGGGATGTGGTGTGAGAAAGACAGAGTGGAATGAAGAAAAGCAGGGCAGATAAAAGACTCCTTATTTCTTATGTGGGCAGCAAGAAGCACCGTGGTCTTTCTGTAACAGGATTAGATGGACAACCTGGAGATAATGAACAGATGGGAAGTGAGGGGCAGATTAAAGACTGGAGTGATAATAAGCCTGTGTGTGGTGTGGGAGTGGGGAGTAAAACAGGCACCAGATAAAGGGTGATTCAGCAAATTAAGGTTGGAGGAAGAATAAAATGACTAAAAGAGAAGGTAAATAATAGAATAGGACATTTAGAAAGAGTAAGAAAAAAACCAAATAAATGATAAAAAGCACTAAAAGAAAGATAAGAAAAACTGAAGGGAAAGAAATATGGGCAGAGCACAGGATGGTAGAGTAAAATGAGAGAGAGACTAAGGAGTAAAAAAGTAGAAAGTCTGTGTGATGTTCCAGTTAAGACATTCATCTTCATGCATGTATCAGTGTGATCTTCTATGTTCTGTAAAATGAAAATAATTGTAATAATTCACCTACATGTATAGAGTTGCTTTCTATGCAAGTTAGTTCACAACCACAGTTTCCTGAAGATTCGTCATCTGAGAAGGTAGTAAATTTAAAGGTGCAAAGCCTCTTTTTGAAGTTTAGCTTTCTAATGGTTGAATGTAGGCTTATTTGTAATCAGATAAAATCATGTGCATTCAGCATCCTATGAAAATATTCCCAGAACAAGACACAAATAAGCAAGCATCTTGCCATATTAATAGTGTAAATAATATCAGTAGTACCAGACATATAATACACCCTGGCACAAGATTTTGGTTATCAACTTCCAAAACATGCTTTATTTTTCATGTGCTCAAAGAAGTAAGATGGACAATTATGGTTATTTTTTCCACATACACTTATATTAAAAAATCTGCAGTCTTGTATCTTCTATTTTGTTTCAACTCTGTAGTGCAGATTGGCAGATTGCAGTAATATAGAAACCAACATCTGACAATGAAAAATTGGAAATGTCTTCTCATATTCATGAAGAATGTATTTATTGTTTCATTATAGCTTAAGCCATAGCTCTTATTTCATGAAAGCTGATTGCTTTCAGCAGTCTCTTCCCTCAGAAAGAGCTGCATATTCATTGTAGTCTCAAGGGCCTTCTTTGTTCCTACTTGATTTAATATTTGTTGCCAATCACTTCTTTTGTTGACTGTTCAAAAGTTTAAAAAAATGAATTGTCAAGAATGCAATGTGTTGTTATCCTCCCTCCCCCCCATTGTCACAGTTCTGAACACTGGGCTCTAACATTTGTTATTAATGTCTGTTGTGTATGCCTATTAGCTGGAAGTAATCTTTGATCATCTTTGAAGCAAAACATAGCAATCAAACAAGTCTAGTGTAATAAAAAAAAAATCACTAATGCCTTTATAAACATGTAGCATCCAAGAGAGGATATAGAATGTTACATATTTATCATTGATCTGAATCAGTATATTCCCCTGAATTGTATTTTGTGCATTGTTTTGACAGTAATGTCAAAGAATTCTCTTTGTAATGTCATATAGAGGCAAAAATCAGGTCTTAGAACACAGTGCAGCTTTATTTTTAGAAGCCTTACAGTCACAAACATGTGCCTTACAGATTAAATGATAGGAGGTAATGCATAGTATGAATTCATCAGTAGGTGCAATAACTTGTGTTTCTGAGCCAAGGGCTTTTGGTGAACTGATACCCCTCTCCTTAGCAAGTAGGTCCTAGATCTGACTGCTGTGATGTCCAAAGGGAAAGTGAAGAGTCTCCTCTCAACCAGCAAATGCTAGTAGAAAATGTTTGTCAGAAGGGAAAGCATTTTTTCCTCACTCTTGTGGTGATTTGATTTTGTTCAGAGGTTTAGTCCTTTTTTTAGTTTTATTTTTGGTATATTACTTTTCAGATTATCCCCCAATTTTTAAGTATCAGCAAAGATATAACTTCCTTTGCTATCATCTACATAACACCTGTTCTAAAGACAGTTTATTCTTTTGATGTAATAAGAAAATTTATTTTTTTTTTAATAAATGCAGTATATGTATATCAGCTATGAATATCATGTTTAACTCCATTTAAGTTGCATACCTCCTCCAGAGCAATTCCAGCTTTGCACCAGAGAAAGCACCTGTCTTCTTGGCCATTTTCTCTTTTCCAGTAAACCCATTTGCTGTTCCTTTGGAGAGGTTTTTGGTTTGGTTGTGAGTTTGGGGTTGGTTTTTTTTGATTGAGATTGTAAGGTTGCTCCAACAGAAAGAAAAATCAGCAATTTAGAAGAATGATTAACTAAAATAACTTTACTATTGCTAACATGTCAAGGCGTTACATCCAGTTGGTCTGTATTTGTAAAAAGAATGCATGTTCCAGCATTCTCAAGACAAATCACATGAATCAGCTTGGATCCCAGTTGTACCTTTTTATTTGAAGATTTTTAATTGAAATTTAGAAGCATGTAAACTCATTTATCAAAGCTGCTCTCTACTCCCTGATGGAGTCTTATGTAGCCAATGCAGGTTTCCCAATCAACTACACATTTGCATGCTGATTTAATTTATGTTGAATGCTTGCCTAAGTGTCATACTTTTGGTTTACTGTGTGTTTTCCCCTTGTATCTTTAAAAAGGTATTGTCTTGGTAAATAACATGTTGGCTGACAGATAAATCCTTTTGGGATTTATGGAGGTTTTTTATAACATGGTGAAAACCAAACATCTATATATGTATGAATCTGAAGGGTCAGGATTTTTTTGAGTGGTTGCACTGTGCCTGTCCAGTAGTTTGGAAAAAAGATGTGACATACATGTTAGGAAGCAATCCGTGTAGGGATCCACAGGAGACCTACTGTGGTTTCTGGACTTCTTTTGAGGGCTTTAATAAAAATAACTGAAATTTGTTCTGCTTACATTTTTAGGTAGCCTACAAATAGGAAAAGATTAAAACCAGGATTTTTTTTCAAGGCAGTTCCATTTCTAAGATAATTATGATGATTTATCATCAACATTTTATATTTACTAGATAACTCACTTTAGATCCTGATCAAGTTTTACAGTGGTAAAGTCATTGCTGTTCTAGGCTCAATCTGCCCACAAATTCCATGACGGGACCTCAATTTTACTAACAATTTAAAACACTTATGAAAGAGAAACATCATAATGCTGTAATAATTAATTGTATCTACTGACAGTTGCTTTAAAGCACCAACATTGACAAGTCTATTGAAGCAACTGGCAATATTTCTCTGAAGCAAAAATATGAACTAGTTACCTCGTGAAGGTGCCTCAGGAGAACAGGTTTATACACAAATAGACAACAGAAGCTCTTTTTTACTTCTTAATGTTATAAAATATCCTCTATAAAGTCATAGCATTTGATCTTTTAATGCAGAATGGATTTCCCTAGATTCTAGAGCCAAATCTCTAAATAACTCAAATTGGTTAATTCTAAATGGAGAAGTTAATCTTTTTATCTGGCATGCCTTTTTTTCACAAATGAATTAAAAATGTGAATCCTTCAACTTTCCATAATTAAAAACTCACTGCATTTTTTAACAAGCCTAAGAAATAAGACTGTAATTAAAATAATTTATTGACTTATGGCAACTCATTTTGGTTCTGAGACAAAGTTGAAAATCCAGTATGTTTGCTTTAGTCTGTAAAGTGAAATTTAGACATTATTTAGAAGCCTAAATTCAGAAGGCAATTCAGGGGCTCATTCTCTAACGACTATGGAATACTTAAGTGTGTGCACCTCGGGAGGAAAACCCATGCACTGATATTTTCATGTTTGACAGCATACAACAAAAATGCTCTGTCTCCACTATCTCGTGTGTGTTAAAGCCACAAGAGACTCACTCTGAAGAATTTGCATATTTATCACACACAGACAGCACAAAGCATAGGAGCCAAAGTCCTGTTCTTTGCACTCAGAGTCCACCTCTAATAGTCGCAGTGTCTTTTCAGCATGTGGGAACTCACTCTCTTCCTTCACCTGACAGAACTCATGTCCCAATATACTCTAACCTCTAGATAATGCTGAAAGTCCATTGATGCATGTCCTATGGAACTGAACCATCAGTCCTCTGTCACCAAACAAAATCCCTAGTGCCAGAAAGAAAGTATTTGATTTTGCAGTCCAGTAGTTTGGGTTGTGAGGTAGGAGGAACGAATCCTGGGTTCTCTTCCCTAGGCTGCTCATTACAAATTTATTCTGCTCATCTTGCCATATTTTGCAGTGGAAAATATGGATCTTGTTTTACTGCTTCAATTTGTTACAGTTTCCAGTGAATAGCTTTGGTAACTCGACATGCTCTTCTCTCATGTGTCACTGTCTTTGACACTTCAGCTTTTCTTGATTGCTCAGTAAGGACTCTGAATAACAAAGACAGGAATGGTGTTTCCACCAAATGGCAGGGCTGATAAATGCCAGCTATCCAAATGTTATATGATTTTGTGGGTCTAGCCCAAATGCTGTGTTGCCCATTTCCAATTGACCATTGATTTTGAGTAGAAAAAGCCTCGTCTACAGCTGGTACCATCTCTAACCCTTACTGGTTGAAGTTGTTTGTTCAGTGTTCATTGAAGAGATCAGTAGTCTTAAAGTAATTACTTCCTACACACCTCATTCACCCTTCCCAAAATACCTCTTTGGGATATAGAATAATAATGAAGAAACATAGCATACTGTTTTACATCATGCTTCATGTAAAATTATTCAGCAAATCTTTTCTTTAATGAATATGTATAATGAATCTTTACCTTGTCACAGGTCTAATCATGAATGGAAAAGAGAAATCATGTTATTCAAATAGAGCTAATCAAATTAATTGGTTCATTTAAAGCTTTTCTTGTGCATTTTCTCCCATATCATTTCTGCTGCATTCCCACTGTGTGTCCTCCATCCAGGTTTAAATATTTAAATTTTTTCCAGCTTACTTACCAGATCAGTCTCATAAGGAATAAAGATTTGAGATATTTTTCCATACTTATTTAAAAAAAAAAAAACACAATAAAAAATGTACATCTACTTGTGGAGTGGACCAACCTTTGTCTGTTGTATACTGGAAAATGAGCTCTATAATGAAACTGCTGACCCAACATTCATTTACAGCTTGCATAAGCAGTGTCAATATAATAAAGCTTCTTCAGTGCCTACAAGCTATAAATAGGATGCATTTGTCAATTGCCTTACCCAGGCAAAATGTACTCACTTTTCACCCTGCACCTGTGTGCCTTTAGGTTTCTTAGAATAGCAGTGGCACTGTCTCTACTCAGATGCTTTGTCCATCTTTTAAAACTGAAAATTCCTCCATACTTCATAAGAGTCATGCTATCAAACTTCAGTCATCTGAGCACATCCAAGAACACAGAGTTTCAAAATATCTGTTTTCTTTTAAGTATACTTATCTAGCAGTGTTCAGGCATGTCTTTGATTATTTGTCTCTGAAATTCTATCATATGAAACTCTTGTGATGAGTCTAACACAGCTTGCTTTTTTTTATATTCCAGCACCTCTCCACATGCCTAATACAGGTTCATTAAATGCTTAAAATTTAATGCAAATAAGGTGTCTAAACTAGGAAGACTGGATTCCATTTTCTAAACTGGGTTGTGCCCATAATTGAAACTCTCAAAAATGTATAGAAATTGGTCACAGTAAGCCACAATGGCTCACGGGAAAAGGTTGCTTCTAATTATTAACAGGGTTGTTTGAACAGTTTTCTTTCAGCTGTAGAACAAATGAGAGCATCTTTCCTTCAGTGAAAGTGTAGAACTTGAGTGCTTGCCCACATGCATCTATTTATGTCTTTAATTATTAGAATGGAAGCACTCACAGCCACTCATCATCTAACATGGCTAAGCCAGGTTCCACTGTAAGCATTCTTGGGATTTCTGCACATCGTGTGTGGATACGCCTACAGTGCTCCATGGTGGAGAGCAGAAGGTGGTTTCTTCCTTGCACAGGGACTGGCAGTATAAAACACTTCTCACGAGTTCAAGGAAAGGTTATTTTGCTGAGGAACATTATTGGTTTTACTTCAATATACATGTCACTGAGATCTTCACAAAGGAGATAAGAAAATGGGGCCTTAGTCTGGCCTGTCCATAGGATTACTTCCATGACAAAAGAGGTAGAAGGATCCTGTACGAAGTATCATTCAGCATGGACATTGCAGTTTTACACTGCCAGGAGAATTAACTTTACCCACCTGTTTTATTATTATTATTTCTTTCTCTCACTAACAGGTTATTCATCAGCTTAGGCTTTCAGAGAATGAGAGTGTGGCTCTACAAGAGCTTCTAGATTGGAGAAGAAAGCTGTGTGAAGAGAGAGAAGACTGGCAGCAAATCTTGCACAGCACTGAACAAAGAATCACAGCCCCACCGCCACCACCGTGCAAAAAGCCAACACTGCTGAAGAAGGTGGAAGATACCTCCTGCAACAGACTCTCTTCAGGCATATGGGATACCACCATGTGATTCAGATGTGTATGTCTGCAGACTGTTAGGAATGAATCCATCTAATGAGTTCAAGCTGCACAATCAGCAAGTATCCTCCCCTTCAAAAGCCTGCAGGAATTTTTTATAAGCACTCACTCAAAAGCACAAGGTGGAGGAGCTACTTAGATCTGTTGTGTGTGTGTGTACGTGTGTGTGTTTGTTCTTTTCATATGTATGTACACACATAGACATATATGTGTGCATCTGTGAGCATATATAGGTATGTGTGTGTACATATATGTACATGGAGACAAACTGCACTGTAAGTACTTAGTTTAAAAGTACAAAACAGTCACTTAGAGTTCTCCCATGGACAATGAAGAAACTATGTTTAACAAACTATGATGAGGAGAAGTGACTGACAGGCATTTTAGAGAGATCAGGAAAGTCTGTGTGCACACTGTACAGCTGTTTTATATAGTAAAAAAAAAAAATGATGTTTCTTGTTCCCTAATGAATGCTTTTATTATATTACATGTATACATATATATATTTCTTTGTAGATGTCTGTGTTCTATTGGCGTTGCAAACCCGAAGATTATTTACATGTTTATTACTGGTGTTTTATAACTTTATGCAACTGGTGCTGTTGTTCTTTCTTCAAAATACAGGTAATAAATTCAGTACTCGCATTTCTCTTTCATAGTTTATCTTTAACAACATACCAAACAGTTTCAACACTGTGATGTTTTTCCAGAACTGGCAATATCTTTTCTAAACTCCAATCCTGAAGCTCTTGCAAAGCTCCTATATGCAGATGTGATTTGATGCTGTTCATAGTCATGAATATGAGAGCATGACTTCTTTTTTGGTGGATCTGTGTTTCTGAATGTGTGAACTGTGAATTCTGCACTGGCATCTCAAATTTTATTTCATTCTGGGTTATATAAAATGATGAGACACTCATTTAGATTATAAGTATGGTTTGAAATTCATATCTGATTATGCATAAGGTCAGGTGTCAGTGGAAAGATACATAATGGTAATGAGGTATGAAAACAGGACCGTGATTTACTATTACAAGCCAGAAGGCTTTATGGAGATGAGTATATCAGAGGATTATGTCCTTATGCTTATACAGGAATGCATTTATACCTCAAATTTCATGTAATGAAATGGTTTCAGAAATTGGAGCATTCTAGTTGGTGCACATGAGTTCTGAGTAGTAAATTAAATTTATGAAAAACATGCTGCTGGAAACTGGTTAGCTACTGCTCAGCAGTCTTTGAAATACTGCTGTGCCACTAAAAGGTGTCATTTATATACATACACAGGTATTTTGTCAGGAGCTGCTTATTTTAAGTTCTTGCAGTATGTAGAGTCAGTGTGAAACACGTTTCTTGGCTGTTTGCCCCATTCCTATTGGGATCCAGGAAAAAGTGCTTGTAATTTTACAAGTGGATGTAAAACTAATGTTTTAAAATGTAAGCCAGGTTTTAAAAAGTGAGCTCACTCATGGTTGGATGCTGTTGGGAAAGGAAAAAAAAAAACCCTACTTGGAGATGTTGAGTTTTACATCATGTTTGACAGAAGCTTAAAGCAGCCTGATGGCAAAAACCAATCACATTCTTGTTTGTTTTTACAGGGAAGCAGCAAAAGTCAAATTGTTCCCATGAGTACCATCAAGCTGTAGGTAGAATTAAGCACCTTCTTTTGCTGGAGATTAAAATAGATGTTTTGAATGGACAGGAAAGGGGACACACCAGGTTAGCTCAGAAGTTTACCTTGTTACCATTGTTATCTTCACGGAAGGCTTCTCATTTCTATTTCATGGTGAAGGAGGGACTCTAGACTCAGAATCTTACCTACAGCTGATGTAAATCACCATAGATCATGACTTTATCCAGGAGGGGCAGCTAACCACTGTAAGATTATGCAGAAAACAATCCTCACCCCCTAAACAACTATGATAAAGAACAATCCTTTGCCTGGAAGAATTGAGGTTTCTGTCTCTTTACTCAGATAACCAGAGACACACAGAGAGTCCTGTGTGACAGCAAAATTAAAGGTGTCCAGAACAGGATGCAAGAGAGCTAAGTAACCTGACCTTGCAACAACGTTGCTTTCAGGATGCAAGTTGTTATCCTTCTATGGCATAGCTTCGACAGGATCACTATACACAGCCATAATAACATCTACCCTGCTAGCTGAGCTGTCCTGAACACCTCACTGCACTGAGACATGCAGACATGCCCTCAGGCTTATTGCTCCTCAACTGGGCCTGGCAAATAGCCCTCTCATAAGCTCCATCATATTGCTGACTCTAATGCCCACTAGCTGCCTTGGTGACTGGTGGCAATCAATCCACAGCAGCCTCGGGGTTTAGGGCAAGCTGTAAAAACTGACTGAGAAGCCAGTTCAAATCACACCAAGGTCCCTGCTGCCACAAAGCTTGCTACCAGCCACTAAGCTAGCTGTTTGAAAGGTCTAGCTCCAGACAGCACTGCTGTCATTGTTGCACCTGGAATGCAGGAGTACCCAGAAGGGATAAAAGACATTTGTCAAATGGAGTTTAAAATGGGAAATAGTATAAATGATCGTTATTCTTGTTGTAGTGGTTGTTGTTGTTGTTGTTATTTATTATTATTATTTGCAAACCTTACTAAAAGTTGTGTTAGAGGCAGGATCAACCATAGGTGCAAGAGCCCATAAAAGATCTAAAGAACCTTTTTGCTGCTCTTAGAAAGTCTGTATTTTGCCAGTTACACAGGAGAAGCCAGTACAAACCTGACTCAGGCAATCTGATTCTCCAGGCAATGAGCAAAGCAGATTATCCTCACTGTGCAGAAGGCCCTTGTTCTATTTTCTGCAAAGTTGGGTGAAACATATATTTTCTGGGATTCTTCCTTAAAGCATGTTACCATGGTGCAATATGACAAACGAAATAAACTAGATACCATAGACCTTTATTTATTTATTTATTTTCAATTTTGTCATTAATTCCAGGTTCTGTAATGGCTAGCTTCTTACTTGGGAATGTTTTTCAGGATATTCCATTAAAATATAGTACTATAGGAATAAAGTATTTGGGTTTAAACGTATTTTAAGTATTTCTCTAATGGCAGTGAGACACTCAGGAGTGTGACTTATGATGTCATAATTCACATATAGTGTGTTCATTGGTCCCTTGGCCTTTGGCCTTGTGCCTAACAATGCAGTTGGTAGGGAATTATTATACTATAATTCACACCCTACTGTGTCTTATTGCTTAAATAACCATACCCCCAGAGGTGTCTTAAAACTACCATTAAAGTTTATATTGTGTATCAAAATGTGTTTACAGGGCTGGGAAAATATACTATTGATATTTGGAACTGTTGAGAAGTAGTTGTAGCAGAACTGTATAGTGCTTGTAAATTAATCTCCCCAGAGGAGTATGCACCAGCCAATTACAGTTTTTCTTGAGTATATGAAGCCCTCTCTTGCACATTAAAAATAGCTTAGACAAAAAAAAGTCTCATGAATTTAATATTCTAAAGGGACAGATTAAACTCTATGAGCATGCTAATGCCCTTAATATCCAATGAACAATCTAAAATATATTTATATTTGCAATAAAGCAATTTCAGGAAGCTGGGGCTCTCATCAGATAGTCACTCCTCCAGAGTGTGCCTTATTGCTTCATTTTTAATATATGAAACCAACAAAACTTCTAACAAATCAGTCTGTCCTTCAGTATAAGGTAAGAGGAAATAGATATGTTTTACAATAGATATGTAAAACATAGATATAAATAGATATGTTTTACAATTGAAAAAATCATTGTGCTTAAAGCCAAGGGAATTCTGAAACCATATTAAACCATAATAAATGAAAAACAACAGCTGTTGGCATGGGAAATTTTTAAAGCTTGTAAACCTTAGTTTTTACTCCTGAAATAGCACTTGGTGGTTTTAGTTGCTGTAGTTACATTCCTATTGCAGATTATAAGCAAAACTTTGCTTCTAAAGATTGATTTAGAAGTTCAGAGAAATACATGCGCCAATATTTTACAGAAGATCTGTGTACAGCATGAAGTGATAAGCCTTTTAAAAATGTGTATTGTTTACAAAATAATAGTATGTTTGTTGAATGAGTGAATTACATTTGCCTTTTTGCCAGTGATCCTTTTTTATTCCTTCTAAAAGGTTGAGTTATTTTCATTAATAACCTTATTATACTGCAGATCCTTTGAGTGTGGGACAAAGAATTTCATTAACTTGTTAAGAAAGCTTAATAGTCTGTAGCATAGTTCTAAAGTGACAGTAATAGCCATATTCATTGTAGGTTTTAATTCTGCTCTATAGTGTTGACATCCCTAGTAATCCTGTTACTCTTATCTCTAAAAAGCCTGCTAATATCTGAACTGCTCTGAGGAACCTAAAATAAGTTTTTCTTATTTGCTTGTCAAATAATAATGTAATTAAGCTCTGTATTAGACAGTTTTCCAGAATTATATTAAATATGTTATGGCTTTGTGTTCTAAATATATAGTTTTTAAAAAGAAAACACCACCTGAACATATCTATTTGGCAGCATTTTTTTTTTTTTTAAACCCAGAAGATTTGAAAAGAGCAATATGAAAATAAGTGTTTGAAACTCTTCTAGGTCTGTGCTGAGACCTGAGCTCCCTGAGCCTTAGAGTTACTGTAAGTAACATGATAGATGTTAGTCGTATCATCAGAGATCAAGGAACCAACCCAAAAGTAGCTCTCAAAGTTTAAAGACTCTCTTCTGCCTTGAATTTCTGTCCTATATAATCCCCAAGTCCTCATCAAGCATGAGCAGTTACCAAGGTCAGACATGATGCAGCTTCAAAACCATGAACCTTTTGGCTCCTGGGGAAGACAAACTACAACGTCTAGACTTCAGCTTCTCTGAGGTGAGAAAGACATTCTGTTGAGTTGATCAGAAGCACAATGATAGATGCCTTATATCAAATATCTCTTGTAGATGTGCTTTTCTATACCAGATATCACTCCCTTAAACATTCTGCAGCAGGCTTATTTGTTCAACAGAGATAGTAATTTGTAGCTGGGGAAGGTGGGTCTAGTTTAGGTCATGATTTCAAAGAGATCTTCAGTTAAGTTCAGCATTTGCCTCCAGCTGATTTTAAGGCTCACAGATTATTTCATTAATTCTGTATATGTACAAAAGTCCTGCCTGAACATCCAAATCAAAACTCTATCAAGACAAAAGAAAATTTATCTTTACAGATCTTTTATTTAATCCCTGTATAGGAATAATAGGCCAGATCCTGGTGAGGATCTCGTAAGGAAATTAACACAAGAACTTCCTTTTAGGTACCTTGTCCTGGAAAAGCATATAGGATTGAGCTGGGTTTCCATACTGCCTGTTCTGGGCTTCTATTTCAGTCTCCATCTGATTTATTTCTCAAAGTGGAAGAAGCACAAAGAGGAAAGGACCTCAGCTACCTGGAACCCCTGTGCATTATAACAGGGATCATGGGGATATTTCTGCACACAGGAGGAGGTGGAGGGAGCAGAGACTCTGTCTTCCCAGGAAGTTTGAGACTCACAGAATCATTAAGGTTGGAAGAGACCTCTAAGATCAAGTCCAACTGTCAACCTATCACCCTCATGCCACTAAAGCATGTCCCTAAGTACCACATCTGTAAGTTTTTGAAACATCTTCAGGGATGGTGACTTCTAAACCCTTTAAGAATGAGAACAAGCATGTATCAAGGTCAATGTTCTTGAAAACACTCCCAGGTAAAAGAAAAGGCCTAGGCAAGGACAAAACCATCCCTGAGGTGGACAAACAGCTTCCCAGGGTTATGCTGACTGTTAGAACTGTTATCCAGAACTTGTGGAGTGTGTGAAAGATTAAAGAAAAAGATGAAAACAAATCAGACTTCTAGTAAGCTAGTCAGCTTTATCTTATTTTGTTTGGGGGTTTTAGTGGGTTTTTTTGTTTGTTTTGATTTGATTTGATTTTTGTTGTTGTTTATTCCATTCTAGTACTAGGAGGAAATATATAACAACTACCTGGAAGAAGAGAAGATTATAAACAGCTCATATGGGCTTTCCAGAAACAGTATGTATCATTCCACCACATTTTCTTCTTTAAGAAAAAGTTTTTTTCTGTGCCCTGTCACATCCTTTAAACAAGCTGAGGAAATAAGGACTTTTGGGTTTTGTGCTGTTGTCAGACACTTTGAGCCAAGTGGTCAAGAAAATTTTTTACCCACCTTGAAGTCCACTTACCCAAATCATATCTCATCAGTTTGGCTACAGGGTGCTATGGTAGGCAGCAACCTTGATGCACAATGTAAATAAACAGATGATTGAAAATAAGTTCTTACAAAGTAATCACTGGGAAACTGGCAGGAAAGTGAGATTCCACATGGGATCTTTTCTTAGGAGGCATCTGAGAACAGCTTCTTTTCCAAATATTTGTTATCTGAGTGGATGGCTGAGCAGGAAGAGAATATGTAAAAGTAAGGATGATTCCAAAGTCAAATGAGCTTGTAAGAATGCTGTGGAAGAATTCAAAATGATGATATAAAAACTGCCAAAGGTTCTTCCCCTGTGCAGAAAAATAAGAGATGCTGAGTTCTCCCTCAGTGGAGAAAAGCATGTCCACAGTCTCAGAGACAACAGGGTTTCAAGAGTCGTAATTCTCCAAAGAGACAGGGAAAATATCAGTCTTGGAAGACCATGTTTAGAAACTGAGTAGACTGATGGAGTCTGTGTGTAATAAGCTGAGTTGGTGAGCTGTGGCACACAGCACTCAACATGGAAGCAATTATACTTGTGGTATCACATGGAGATGTACATCATGGGCTGTGTGATTGTGCATGTGCCTCTTTTGCTTTCTGTGTCTGTAAATATAACATGTGCTTCTTAGTGGGTATGACTACAAATAAATCCCTTATAGGAACATTAGGATTTTCAATGCAACCTTAACAAAGAGTCTGAACATGCTATTTCATGCTATGTCTTCGTGTTAGAAATGTCCTCCTCTCCCTCTACAACTCATGCACAATAGCTATGAAACCTGTTATTTGGAGAAACAATACTTCCAATATGCCTCTCTGGATTTCATATAGGGAAATAAAAAGTGGGTGGGAATTCTGTGAGGAGATAAAGCAATATTTAGCTCCATTTGGGTACTATCAGAGAACATATCCAAGGTATTATGGGACAAGGAAGTAGCTTCACAAGACCATGACAGCTGAAAATGAGGAAACAAGTGATTTTTGTCTCTCCCTGTCAGTGCTGCTTTGCTTAGAGGAACTAGACCTAGTTTTAATATATTTGTACAAATGACAAATTACATTATGATAGTAAAAAAAGTCTTGAAACTGCTGGAGCCAGGAATATACTTCTCTTTGTAGATACTGCTGTTACAATACCTGTTTTGGTTCGTTGCAGCCTTGACATGAAGATACCACCTTTAAAATGTGATAAGGTAAACATCTGTAATCATTCAACTTTCAAAATCTATGAGAGTGCTAGCTAAGGGTGAGCTGTGAGAGCTCTCTAACAGGTGATGAAGCCATGCACTCACTTCCCCACAGAACTTCAAACTGTCAACAAGTTGTAGCAAAAGTGCTCACTTAGTTTAAGGATTGAGTGTTGTTCCATATATAGAAGACAAAAGGCATTCTACTGCTTTCATAAAACTTCTTCTGAATTATAAATGGTTACTTAATAGACATAAGAATGTCTCTTACCTTTATTGAGATTAGTTGGCCTTGAAGAGGCTACTTCACTATCAGAAACAAGTGGGAACCACCATAGAAAATGTTTCCCACAGCTTGTCAGGGTCAAGTGAGTAGCTCTGAGAACTCATTATGGCCTTTAATAAAAGCATAGCTCTTGCTTCTAATTGCAGAACCTAGTTCAGCACAATTCCTAATTTAAACACATGTAAACACATAGAGGGATATAAAACTGACAAGTTATGACGTGAGAGTACTTGCAGTGGGAAGGGAACGCTCAGACACATGGAAGTTTCTGATTTCAGTCTGATCATTGACCTCCACAGGAATGAACTTTATGCAAAGTGTGCCCCAAAAACTTCTGTAGACAAGATGCTTGTGGTTTTGGAAGTTTTGATTTTTCCTCTGATTATACAGTAAGAGTCAGTGGAATAATCCAGTTTAAGACATCAAATGTCTTACATTTAAATGTAGGGAAGTGCAAATGTGAAGTGGTGATCAATCAGGTTCAGCACAGATAAAGGTTCAGTGGAATTCATGAGTGTTTTTGCTGTAGGTTGTGCAAGATGGGGCTGAAAATTACTGCTGAAGGAGAGTTTAGTTCTGAGAACTAACAGGTAGGTTCTTATCTGATAGATCTGTTTGTTCCATGTATTTAGCTTTAGCTGCTTTTTAATGACAAAAACCAATTTAGCTACTTTTTATACTCCTGGACAGTCAACACATAAATAAAGAGCTGTGTATTCATTTTTTCAGTTGTGCTTCATCATTTCACTTCAGCTAAGCTGGATTATTGAGACATTTTGCAGTGGGAATGGAAACTGTTATTGATCAGCAATTTATTCTTCAAAAATTTACGTCTGCATGTTTTAAGGTAGGCTTAATTGTCTATGTGCTTGTACAAAACACTGCTTTTATATAGCAGTAATCTGATGCAAAACACCTTGTTTCCCTCTTTTGACTCTGATGTAGCTAGGTACAAGTTCTACTGTGTTGCTCCTAGTGTGCGATAAGGCACCTAACAACATCTTGGAGGCATCTATTGAACATGTGTGGGGCTTCAGACAGATTCTCAGTGTAACAGACAATTTCTGTGGCAACATTAGTAACATTAGTAAATTCACAGCTCTGTGAATGTTAATATGATAAACTGTTGGTACAGATTATGATCCTAAGCATTGTGGTTACAACAAATTTTTTTCCAAGCCATACAGTCCACCATATACTCACACTCTTCATATTAAGAGGAAGCAGATTTTTTGCCTTGTTGTCTTGCAACTACTAAACCATATCTTTGCTTTTAGTTTACTTGTGATCTTTCAAATGAAGCTCCATTAGCACCCTAAGGGAATTGTGTGCTATGAAATGAGGATAGGAGAACATTAACCACACAATCCTGATGGTTTATTAGATGCAAACAAATAGGCAAGCCAACAAATAAAAGCAACTTGGAACCTTCCTGCTTTCATATTCTTATCACTTTTCATTCAAATGGAAGTTTTGGCCTTTCAGTATAAAATGGAGTCAAAGACACATTTCTGCTTCATTATGTGCAGCAAAAAAGGATCATACAATAGAGAATTATTTTCCATCTCTCATGTGGATATGGTCATTATTTACTGGAGGCTGTTTTGTAGCACAATGACCATCTGTCAGTAAGCACTGAAAACACTCGATCATGCTGGCTGTTATTGTTAAAATGCCACAATCAGTGACTGCTGTGAGGGATTAATAGTGGTTTTTTTGCACTAAGAACAATTACATATTTAGAAGGCCAAATTAGCTCTCATTGGAGTTGGTATAAATCCAGAGCTACTCCATGGGAATCCAGGTATCATCTCTAAATTAATAGCAAGGTAGCAGATGTCAGGCTTTGACCCAGGCCTTTAATAGAAGAATTCCTTCTAAATTGTTTATTTTTTGAAATATCTGCGACTGAAAGAAATTTATTTGCATTAAATTGCATAATGGAAAGAACTGGAATCATGTTTTCTTCCCACCTTGAAGAGATATCTCAGAATTATTTTCTGGTATTCTGCAGAGAGTTACATGTAATTGTTGTTAAAGAGTTTCAGTTTCCAGTTATGTTCATTAAGCTTTTCTTTTGCATGTTTCATCACATTTCTTTGTGCACACTTGGTCAAGAGCATAGTTGCTCAAATAAACCACTAGCAGACCCCAAGATTACAACTGGGTGTAATGCTGCACAAACCTGTATAATTAAACCCTTCAGGGAAAATCTGGAATGAGATCTGTTCAAATGCAGCCATGTGATTATAAGTGCACATTAACATTTTATATACATATATATATATATAAAGGAAAGTGGTACCCTCAGGGTCGCAGAATGATTGAGAAATATGGCCTATACATTGAAGGTCATATGCTATACAAGGGTGGAAAAACATTTCTTAATCAAAAAATCCCCTCTCTTTATCATTTGTTATGACCATGGGCTATAATTACTTAGCCTATTAAAATGCTTAACTCAGTTAATGATTTAGTTAGTAAGTATTAGACATTTCAACTGAAGAAGGAACAGGAAAGCAAAAGGAGGAGGGTTGTCTAGTCTTGAAAGAAGCTGAGTATCTCCATAAGTCTTTGGGAACCCTCAAATCCTTTTGGTTTCATGGGCCACTTAGGAGACTGCAGATGCTCAGCATTTTGCACAGAAGGCTTTGACATGTGGTGGAGCCAGTTCTTATGGTAGCTACCTCAGAAGCCTCATTCCCTTGTTAAATCCCATCTCCCTCACTTCCTGCTTCTCTCTGGTAACTTGCTTCCAAATTCCCCATGGCACCCAGACTTTCAAAACAGGTAAGCTTCATGCAAGGAGTCTAATACCCCCCACTGTTTCCTAAGCCCCTATCACCCCATCACATGCCTGAGACAGTAAGCAAGGCACGAGTTTACAGGGACAAAGAAAGGGAATATCCCAGCGTGCGGCCTGGCAGGAAGGGCACAGCTCTTCAAGGTCACTCCCCCCTCCTTACAGGCCCTTGCCTTGAGAAAACATGATAGAGACTCTCCCAAAGGGCCACCAGGTGTCATTTTGCAGCTGCATGCAACTTACCTATCCTTAGAGTAGTAAACCTTTACTTTTCTGACTGCTTGCAAGTCTTGTCAAAGGCTAGCATTGTGTGGGCTGAGTAGGTCTGGAGGATGAATGTATCCTTTGCCTGCCTTCTTTTCAAGTTTGTGAGCTTCCCGTGAACTGATGAGAATTTATCCAAACCTGTGTATCACTCATATTTTTGTTAGCCATTTGTTCAAACAAGTTTCATCCTGTAGCCAAGCTCCGTGGTCAGTTATTTTTGGCTTTGTGTGACTGGTCCCCTAAATCACAAGGGATTGCTTCAATTTCCCACTCGGGGGACATGAGCTTTATAAACAGGCACAAGATTGATTAAATTGCTAGGCTTTGACTCATAGGCTGATAGAAAGCCAGGAGCATGGTAAGCAGGACAATGCCACAACCATGCTGACTGTAAGGACAGTTTTATTGGCCAGTTGCCCTCAGGTACCATGCTCTTTCACCTCAAACATGGCAATAATTCAGAGAGTCTAAAGTGGTGGATGATTCTGACTACTGAAAAGAATTGTTCAAAAGATTTGTTAAGACACAGCAAAATGATTTATGGGAATAATACTCAGTGAATAAGCCCCAGAGAGGTTCCAAATAAATTACTCTCTACCTGTTCATTTGCATGAATATTGTCATCAACTTCTTATGTGACTGCTAACTGCTAAAATAACCTGTGAGAGGATATACAGTTCTCTAGTTACATAGTATCTAATCTGAAAACAGTGGGGCTGAGGAGCCATCTTAGGTTGAAATGTGTCACTGTATGACATTTAGCTTTTGTGATATGCTGAGGTAATGTGACATGACATGAGCATATGCCATGAACCAAAGGTTAGAACAGATTTAAGTGGATACACCTGCTTTCAGCCCTGGCCAGTCACTGGCAATTTGTACAAAAGGCTTCTAGACCAGCACACATTTCTGACAACAATTAATGGTCATGAAATAGGTGTATTAATTCATTGGCAGCAAAGCTTACCACCTACTTATCCATAACACCTTTCTGTCTAATGGAAATTGATTAGAAAACATTTCTTCTCAGAAGCTTTACTTACTGGCATGTTAAATTTTGGGCAGGTGCCTGGGCCAGATTCAGAGACCATGTCTACACTGAAGGGCAGAATACCCCTCCCTCAACATCTGCTACTGGCTTGTGAAGAAAGAATTGAATATATTGTCTCTACTTTATGGCCTGAAGGGATCACTTATTCCATGCTGCATGTCCTTGGTGCCACAGCAATGCCACAGTACCCTACTTCACCCAGTTCTGACCCCCTCATTCATTTAGGGCACTTGTTGTCACTGTCTTCTTGCTTGTATGCCTGAATATTCTTTGGCTGCAGCCCACAGCCTGGGAAGGAAAGGCAGATGGTATGTGCCTAGATTCAGTTTCAGGGATACAGAAGCTGGCAGGCACTTTCACATCCCACAACATCGGCAGAGCCAAAGGGACTTACCAAAATTGGGACTTGCATAGAACACATAGACACCCAAGTCCAAAGCTGTGATCCTGCTCAGCTGCTCAAATTTTGCTAAATTCCATTTCAATATTTCAGTTTAAAGTTTTCCAAATACATTGAGTAACACCTCAGTTCATGCACAGTGCTGCTCAAGTCTTGGCAGAAGGGAACAAGACAGTCTCTATTCTGCAGCACTGACAGGGAATTATAAAACACAACTAGACCTTGGCATATGTGTCCTGGGTGAGCTCAGATGTTTCAAATGCAAAGGTTATGGCTTTTCACAATATTGTAATACATGAGGTTGGAGGTCAGCAAGACAAATCAGACTTTCATGTACTGAGTCTTCTTTACTTTGAGGGTGCCAGACAGGCTGCTCAAAGAGGTTGTGGATTCTCCTCCATCACTGGAGACTTTCAAAACCCACCTGGATGAGTTCCTGTTCAACCTGATCTAGGTGAACTTCCTTTAGCAGGATGGTTGGACTAGATGATCCTCAGAGGTCCCTTCCAACCTCCACCATGCTGGGATTCTGGGATTCTGTGAGCAAGTACCAGGAGGACCTACTGTCACTGACAGGTGAGTTGACCTGCTGTTACACACTGTCTGTATGTTATACACTGCTAAAACTCTAGTTTCCTTTTCCATTGTTCCACCTTTCTAACAAGTTTGGGCATTCTCCTGGTGCCCAAAAGCATTAGTATTGAAAATGAAGATAATTTCCTCCTACCCTCCCCTGTGTCTACACAGGTTCATGCTTATTTTCCTCTCTATAATGCATTTTGTATAGCATGTAATCATGCTGAAATCTTACTTGAGTGAGAGGATGAAAAATAAAAAGCAGGAAATGATAGAGAAAGGATATTTCAGTAGTGCATCTTGCAAAAAATGCTCGTGGATTTGTGTGTTTCATCACAGTGTCCAAACCTACCAGGTATATAACTGTAGCCAGAACTTGCAATATATTACCATAGAAATCAACAGATAACTTTGCAGATCTGGATGTCAAGCTGTGATTCCTCTTACTTAACTGCCTAACAGTGAGATGAGCACTTCAGGCTTTTTATGTTGGCTGAGCTTTTTATATTGGCAAGCACATTTCAAAAGCAATTCTTCTCCTTAGATAGCTGCTTTAGACATCCAGTGTTTTCTGTTCACAGCAGAACCAGATTGGACAACAAGCTTAGACCATAAGCTGAACTTTCAGATAGTGGATGTGAGGAGACACTAACTCCAGCCTAGGTAAGTTAGTAAAGTTAATAAAAATATTTTCTGAGAGATACTTCACCATTATTAGGTAACAAAAAAGCAGCATTCTCAGAGCTGTCCCCAAAATTGCAGAGGTTTGTACCACTGCACTTTCTAAATTTACCCACTTTTTCTGAATTTTTACTTCTAATACTGAAATCATCCTCATTTTGACTAGAAAGCCAATGAAGCCTCAAAAATAGTAACATAATAAGTCAAAGGTAGAACAGATGTTTTCGTTATACCAGTGCATTGTATTTCTGTCATTAGTTGTTTGTGATTATGTTGCTTATGAAATTTAGAGCCACAAATCCTGAGTAATCTGAACATTGTCTTATTCTCCACTTTTTACCCACTGGTCTGATCCAGATTTGTTTATGGACCTTGTTTTTGATGCAGTATGTGTTACAGCAGTCAGAACAATTTGATCACCTGGAAATGTTAGGAAGCAAGGTAGGAGGTAGGTGAATAAATCAAAATGCCTTTGCATACCTGGTGTTAGCTTCTAGCCTAAAGAATTTTAACTGAAATATTGCATAGGCCCTTAGGTGCAGTCTGAACTTTTTCTCCACTCTGTTGAGAAGAAACTTATTTCTTATTTTCGACACTTCCTTAGCCCTGCTCTGATGTATCATTGAATCTGAAACAGGCCTGAAACTGCCATTTTTTATTTTCATTGTTACTAATTATTCTTCCAGTTCTTTGATTGTGTTTTTGATACTTTTAGTTCTCAGAATTGACTCTAGGTTTCATGTCTTTTTATTTTATTCTGACACAAATGACAAATGTGGTGTGTGGCACATTCTCAGAGGAGAAAAGAGAATAAATATCAAGGAAACTGATTCCGAGACTGTTTTAAATAAGGACACCATTCTGAGGGTCAAATATTAGAGAGAGGAGTCAAAAGTGGGTTTGTTTTCCTCCCTATAATCAATGCAAACTTAATTGGATTCAGAATTTGTCTATTTTCCTATTGATTTTTGTGTTATTGTTCCTGTTTGCTGGTTTTCTAGTGTGTCCCAGGCGTTTTAGATAATATTTTCTCCAGATGGGCTTCTTCTCATTTAGCTGTCCCTGAATTCTTTTCAGTAAAAAAAGTAATCGCAGACAACACATTTTATCTAATTTTATAAACACATTTAATTCTGCAGAGCACCAGAATGGTCACTGAGTATGCATTATCCCTTAAAAGCACCCTCTAGGGTCAAACAGGGCTATATAGTGAATTTGTCTGCATGAATTGTACAGATGAAGGTCACTTCAGCCATCAACACTATAGAATCATAGAATCATAGAATGGTT